>JAEIFP010000533.1:0-52833 GCA_018903935.1 Drosophila insularis
ACGGTGTCCTTATTTCGAACGGACGAAACGGATCACGACTCGCCCATGTAACTTGATCTCGATGCGGAACAGATGATCTTCCGCCCACATGAGGAAGCGGTGGTTTCGGCAGAGTCCATCGTGACGGATTATCGCCACCCGATCTCGGATTACGGCGTGTACTCGTCTATCTGGGGTGTCGACGAGCCATTCCGGTGGTGTGAGGACCCAATTGGAAGCCCCGGGGGGGGCCTCTGGCACATAATTTGCCATAGATCGGCGCAAAGGGCCTCGCGACGTTGGCCCAAGGCTGGCGTGAGTTGATGCAGCAGCGGTGTCGTTTGCTGGGGCGAGCGCTGGTCGAGGGCAGGGCCCAGAGAGATCTAGAGGCATCTCCTCGTTGTCAGGTGGACACTCACGGACCCTGACGGTTGTCAAACGAACGCCAGAATTCGCTGGGGGGCTTATCGGCTCGTACACGGGCCGCGGAGGGGTGTCAGGTAAACGGTGAGACGGAGAGTTAGACTTGGATCCCAGCGGCGGGGACTCTGTAGTCCTCCATCGGGACGGCGAGTACTTCACCAGGGTCCGGCCCTGGGTACGGCAGGACGAACATCTCCTCGCGGAAAACGCGCTCTGCCGACCAGACGAGAGGCTCCGTTTGGGGGAACGGGGGCGTAGTCATATCTTGCCGATATTGTGCAAGGGTCATGTCCGGTGGGCACACAGGCACTGGAGCTGACCCAAAGAGCGCGGTTGCAGCCGAGACGTGTGTCTCTTCTGGGCAGGTTTGCCGCACCGGACCAGTAGATATCATCGGATCCTCCAAACAAACAGGGTCGGCCGACTCCTACCCTGAACTCTGAATGTACTAAGGAGGCCCTATGAGTGCGGTTTACAAAAGTGCTATGATTAAAACTAAGATACAATGGTTTTCGATAATTTTTGGAAGTAAAGTAAAGTCTAGAGATTGGTTAGAAGCCAAGAGAGCAATCATGAAAGTATTCACTGAAATGGGCAAACCAATAGAAATAAAATCAGACAATGATACAGCATTTCTGTGTATAGCACTAAAGAATTGGCTACAAGAACAAAATGTTAAGTTAGACATCAGAACAAGTAAAAACGGCATTTCAATACCTAACAGAAAAACTAAGTAGGGAAATTAATGGAATACAAATTGTAAAACGTAACAAACGAGGACTAATTAACGGAATTGGTTTAATATACAAATATCTTTTTGGTACTCTTTATCAAAACGATAAAGATGAATTAGAAGAAAACATAAATAATCTTGAAAGCAATAGCGGACAAGCAAACGAACTAAATTACATAATAGACACTATTAATAAAGGTTTAGAAGTACTATTTTATATAGTTACGCGGGCCCAAAACGCGCTTAAACTACATAAATTTGGTATCAAACGAAAGAGAAAAATTCCACGAGCACGACCTCAGGTGCGCCTTGCCGATTTATTTTTGTAGTTTTTGTGTAATTAACAAAAGAAAAATTATGTTTTATTCGGGATTCTAGCTAAAAGTAGCTTTTTACGGCTAAAAGAAGCTGTCAAATTTTGAGATAGTGTTTCCAGATGCCAAATTTCGGATACTTGAATACGCGGGATTTTTAAAACTTGTGTTCGCGCATTAACCCTTTCACTCGTTGCAGAGGACGGACGTGTTTTTTTTGCGCTTATCAACTTTTATTTTTTTCTCGCGATTAAATACTTTTCCATAACTTTTAAATTTATTACCGGTTAAATTAATTAATAATAATTTCAGCATCCGAATTTTTGTTTAAATTTAAATAAAATCAAAACATACAACAATACTCGCATTAGCGGTGTTGTTGTTTTGCTTATCTCTTTTGCTTTTGTGTCTTTACCGTTTTTAACTAACTCTCGCGCTCTTGCGTACAAATTGTTGTTGCATGTGTTCAATTTGACGCGCTCTCCCGCTCTTTCCTATTCTTGATTGATTTGCGCTCTCGTCTTTTGCCTACCCGCGACTCTGTGATACGTGTTTTTGTTTTTGTGCTTTCATCTCTTTTAATTCTTTAGTTGTGAAGGCTTACTCTGCACATTAACCCTTGTGTCAGAACTGGTCAGTATATTCTTATTCACAGATTTTGTACCTTTAGAATTTCTATTTTTTATTTTTTGTATTTCCTTTTAATTAAATTAAACTTTTTGATAAAATGGTTGTCTGCTCAAAAAATAATTGTATAGTTGCCACTAATGCGGTTGACTCCCATGATTATATTCTTTGTTGGTTGTGTGACAATGCGGTTCACGTTAAGTGTGCAGGTTACACAGGCAGAATAAAGGAGTCTAAAATATGGATGTGGCTTAAAATATGGATGTGATGCTTGCCGGGAGGTCGAGAATGAGATGCGCTCTTTCATGAGGCGGACTAGAGTTAGTTTTGACACCTTAAGGGCAGGTTTTAATAAACTCCAAGCGGAGTTTACTGCGGTGGAGACTCAGTTCAGAAGTTTATCGCTTATGAATGAGTCTCCGAAACGTAAAAGGACCAGTCCTTGGGGTAGATCCGCCAGCATCTCTTATCGTCCCCGACCGGTCTCATGCACCGTCCACTCCTAATGTACAGCAATTGATATCGTTTAAGAGCCCGGTTGTGAATGCTATTAGTAAGGAATTACCGATATCACCTGGGAATGATCTCTTAAAAACGATGCCTATTGTAGTGTCCGAAAGGTCCGGGCAATTACCCATTCCAATGGAAATTGCCGATAGTTCTAAAAGTATCGAGGGCCCCGTAAACAAGTTGACTGCTGCAGTGGGTGACTTGTCCAACGTTACTGCTGCGGCTGACGCTTCGGGACCGCGGCCTCTCGTTGGCATACCACCAAAGAAACATATATTTGTTTCTAGGCTAGACCCTGTTGTCACATCTGATGATGTAATAGCCTATATTCGGAAGAAAGTTAACGTCTCGAATATTGCGGTGGAGAAGTTTAAATTTTCTTATTCTCGGGACATTTCGTCCTTTAAAATTAGTGTTTCTGCCAATATCTTCGACACCATATGTCGAGAAGATTTTTGGCCGAAACATATAATAGTTAAGGAATATACTGTAAAAAAGAAAAATCGGCAACCGATTCGCTTGCCAACAACAACAACTAATACTATTCCTGCCACATCAGCATCTGCTGGTGTGTCAAAAAACTAGCTTCGTCCCTTAACCTGGGTTACCAGAACGTTAGAGGACTGAAATCTAAACTAGCGTTTACAGAGACGTGGCTTAAACCTGATATTGCTGATGCATCGGTTTTTCCCACAAACTTTTCTATATTCAGACGTGACCGGATTTCTCGCATAGGTGGTGCCGTTCTGATAGCTGTTGATGCTGCTTTATAGTCTGAAATGATTCAATTTTCTAGTACCCAGGAGATTGAGTTTGTCGGTGTTAAAGTAAATTTTAAATCTTTTAATGCTTTTATTACTTGTTCCTATATTCCACCATTGTCAGACATGGTGGTATATTCAAATCATTTAGAGGCAATTCAGTTTGTCTCCTCTTTGGTTTCCAGTCAAGACATGTTCATAGTTTTAGGTGATTTTAATTTACCCGCTTTAGCATGGTCACCAACAGATGAATGTACCATGTTGCTGCCCTCTTTGTCACATGACTTTATTGATGGCCTTCTAGGCTTATCTTTATCCCAAGTCAATCCTGTCTTAAATTCTAATGGAAAATCGTTATATCTTATTCCTTATGGAAAGACCAGATATTTAGTTATATACTGATGATCAGCATAAGAAGTTGAGTCGTTATAGCCATATCCGTCTATCCGTCTGTCCTTCTCTCCGTCTTATCCATCTCTAGCTATGTACTCGTAATAACACGTTTATCGTGTACACAATATTTTTTTTTTTTATTGTCTGGACGTTGACGCGTACAATGCGAAGTACGTTCAAGTGGCCCATACGTCACCAGGACATAGCCTGTTTCGCGCGAGCCCAAGCAGAGCGCTGTCCACCTCCCGCCCGTCCGACCGGTGGGGCGCAGCCACATATCGGACGGCACGATCGCGTGGACAAAGACAAATAAAACAGACAAACAATTAAAAATATGATTAACTACAGCTAAATACGAGCTAAATGTGCTAACATAGAGTTTTTCACAAGAGAAAGAGAGGCTTCTGATCTGATTACGGGATACAGGAGATTCTAATCGGAACATTGGACTCGAAAAGGTTTATGCAATAAATAGTTACAACTACAGTGTTTTAAGGATAAAGGAATAAAATTTCTAGTAGGTCTACGGGGTACAGATAGGTTTAACTGGTTCTATAGCTCAGGAGAGTCTATTTCACCTATTAAAAGTTTAAGAATAAAGATAGCTCCAAGCATTACTTTACGATAAATTTAAGAAGGAAGATTGATTAAAAGAAGAACATTGCGATCCCAATTTAGACCGCGTAGAGCAAAAAGCAGAAATTGCTTTTGAACAGATTTAATTTTACTTTGGTGCGTCTCATATTGAGGTGACCATATGCAAGATCCGTAATCTAAGATAGGACGGATTAAAGAAGTATACAGAATTTTGGTTGTGTACGGATCGTCAAATTCTTTTGACCATCGTTTCACAAACCCAAGAACATTCATAGCTTTACTAACTGTAGCAGAAATATGAGGATTAAAAGTTTATTCATGGTCCATAAGATCACCAAAGTCATTGATAATATCTAACCGTTCTAAGGCAGTGTCGTTAAGATAATAAGTTGCTAAGAATGGAGTGCATCTATAAAACGACATAACTTTACATTTAGAGCCGTTAAGGTTTAATAGGTTGGTTTCACACCAACTCTGAAGATCATTAAGATCCGATTGATTGAAATAGGCAAGAAGACGATATGTCTTTAAAACTGAGGACATCATCCGCGTACATAAGCACCCGAGAATGTGACACTACCAATGGAAGATCATTTATAAAAAGAGCGAATAGCAATGGACCCAAATGACTATCCTGAGGTACAACAGAGGTCACGTGGATGGTCTTAGAAAATGAAGACTTTAAGAGGACCTTTTGTGTACGATTAGAAAGATATTGAAGAATCCAATCTAGCAAAAGGCTGGGGATACCAAGTGCGTTTAACTTATATAAAAGCAGAGTATGATTAACGGAGTCAAAGGCCTTGCTGAAGTCAGTATAAATGACGTCAGTTTGCACGGCAGTCTTGAACCCTTTGATTGAGTGAGATGTAAATTCTAATAAGCTCCCTTGCATATTTATAAAGTCACTTGAAAAATAGCAATATTTCCAAAACTACTAACTGTAGTTCAATACGGTATATTAAGAAAATGAAGAGGAAAAAGAAACAAAAATAATACAAGAACAATTGGCTTAATACAAACTAACGGTATTTTTAAATATACACTTAAGCTAAGTCTTAATGTTGCATAAAGTCACTGTTCTTATTTTTACTGTAGCTTAAAATTAACTGAAAAAAAACAATTTTAATTAACAAATAACATTGCCTCGGGAGCCAATAACCTTTTCTATGCGCCCTTGCATACTTCCAATAAGGTTAGCTACCAAACCGGCATCAATTTTCGCCCACTCATCGAAAAGAGCATCCTTAAGATGACTTAAAGTTGAAAACTGGCGATTTTCGGCATATACTCTCTGTGTGACTATCCCCCATAGATTCTCCATGGCATTTAGATCGGGAGAACAGGCAGGCCACTCTAAAACTTTGATTCCTTTGGAGGAAAACCATGCATTAGTCTCCCGACTGACATGGACTCTCGCGTTGTCCTGCTGAAAAGAATGTCGTGCATAGCCATTTTCATCTAAAAATGGTACCAGACTACTTTCCAAAGTACGGATGTAATCAACGCTTTTCATTCGTGATGAAACCACTTCTAATGAAAGGACACCACTTATGGAAAATGCTCCCCACACCATAATGCTCCCACCACCAAAATTTCTCTTGGCACATTGAAGTGGTTTCATCCGAATATCATGCCAATAGCTTCGAAACCCATCTGGACCATCCAAATTCCATTTTTTTCCGTCAGAAAAAATCATCTAAAAAAGAACTGCTTAAAAACTGTCGAGTTTAAAATATCCTTGATTTGGGGTTACCTCATTCCATATTGTACTCAAATTGCTTAATGCAAAATTTAATCTGGCAGTCTTATGACGTGCCAATAGATTGGGGACTTGCTTCATTTTTTCATACCGGAGTATTCCGGAACGTTTAAGAGTCCGGGAAATCGTGGAAAGCGATACATTAAGGCCATTTGTCGAACGCAAACGTGATAGTGACATTGAGGAGTTGCTGGCGTTTCGCACAATTTGCCTTTCCTCTCGCTTGTCGAGATGCCTTTTACGTCCTGTTCTCTTTATAGAGCTATACGAAGATGGATTTTTTAAAAAGTTTCGGACAACGGATTGACTACGCCCAATTTGACGAGCAATACCTCGACCACTGACACCACTATCGCTTAAGGCTATAATCTTGCCCTTTTCAATATCACTTAGAGATTGTCCACGAGGCATTTGCGCAAATTTATGGTTTTCTTAATTAATTCGTCCAAACTTCGCCAAATCTAATCTCAAACTGCATCAGAAAGCTCTAATTCTAAAGGTGACTTTATAAATATGCAACAGTAAAAACTCGCGACCATTCGATAAACAAAGTAGTTTGGATTAAGCCAATTTTTTTTGTATTATTTTTGTTTCTTTTTCCTCTTTATTTTCTTAATATACCGTATTGAACTACAGTTAGTAGTTTTGGAAATATTGCTATTTTTCAAGTGACTTTATAAATATGCAAGGGAGCTTAGGTTAGTAGTTTTTTAAACCCATGTTGGGATGACGAAATGATTGTGCTACAAAAATGCTGCAATTGAGATTTTATTTTTTTCTCAAATGCTTTGGGTATGGCAGACAATTTAGAAATACCCCTATAATTGGAGGCTTCGGACTTCTTCCCCTTTTTATGAAGAGGAATTATATATGATTCCTTCCAGATAGGCGCGAAAACGGAAGATATGACGGAAAGTATAAACAACTTAAGTATTGGCTTACATAGGGCCTCTGCGCAAAACCTTAATACGGAGCCTGGTATTCCATCAGGGCCAGGTGCATATATTGGTTTGACGGAACTGAGCACGCTAAGAACCGAACTTTCATCAAACACAGGGTCTAAAATGCAATTGGACGATTGCAAGTGATTAGGATAAGGAGGATTTGCTTGATAAATCGAACAGTAATAAGTTGTTTTGAAAAAATCAGCAAACATATCGGCAATTGCCCGATCATTGTAAGCTTTCTTGTTTTCGAAAGACAAGTAAGACGGGTGCACTGATGTCTTACGTTTAACATATACAAATTTATTAAATGCTTAGGATCGCGAGAAAACGTAAGTTTACATCGCTGAAGATAATCCTTATAGCAATGTGAATTCAGCACCATAAAATTAGATCGAGCAACTACATATAGGGAAAAATCAGATGCTTTACCGGATTTTTTAAATCTTTTATAACATCTTGATTTTATTTTCTTCAAGTTACATAACTCACGTGAGAACCAAGGAGGTCTATCAGACCATCCTTGAGTCACACGCGGACACAAACATCAAAAAACAAATTGACTCAAGAGTTTTATAGAAGACAGAAATGTCAGAGTCCATATCCGTGCAAATATACAGATATGTCCAATTATTAGTTATCAAGAGTTTTCGCCTTGCGAAAATATCGGGTTGGAGGCATCGAGTTATTATGTCGAGACATAAGACATTTTGTCTTGTGTTCTTATTTTACAATTTTTCACCGTGCAGACATTCTTATTACCCAACATTAGCCATGGGCCCATTCTAACAGAATACGAAATAAAAATTGTAAAAGATGATGATAAAAGTCATTGTTTTCAACAGATCGTTCCTGTTCGCGCTACCGGGTGAACAGCAGTGAGCTGCGAACAGCAGTGAGCGGCCAACAGCAGTGAGGAGTGAGGAAAGTTTTTTGATCCTCGGCGAACACGGTCCCAAAAGGGAGGGTGACGAGAACTCTAGCCTGGTTGGATGACGGAATATAACGTTCCGCCGGAACGTACGGTCTGACCTCGACTCGATGACGGCCGTGCATGCTTGGTCGACCCCGACCTTGGTCACTGTCAGGACTTCGAACCGTTCCCCAACCGGATGACTGAAGCAGTGAGGACAGTATAAACACAGGAGCGCTATCTTGCGAAGCGAAGCGATCGAAGGGTGACCGTGACCATAGTTGTGGTATTGGGACATCGACCCAGGGGACGATGACTGGTTGCGACGTCGGGCTAGGGAGCTTAGTGGTTGGTCGACCATATGGAGCAGCGTGTGATAATTCTGCCCCGACCGTCGGCATTCGTGACGACTTTGGCACACGTCGGACGAGTACTCGCTTGCCAAGTAATTGGGGCAGCCCGGATGTTCCGGAACTGTTGACAATGCCGAAGAGCATGGACTCCTGGGCAGACCCGGCATCGGTAGGAGTTTATCCCGTGCGGACCGGACCGATGGCTGCTACGGTGCGGCAAACGCGTGGTGGCCGTGTCGCTATAGAAAGACGTTGTGAAGGACTGAATCGAAAAGAAATTACGGAGCGAAAAGCGGATTAGTCGATTTAGGGGGAACATTCCGAAGGAAATGGGTGATCAGGCTCAGGAGCGCGGTTGTCTTGCAGCAGGATGAGTTTTGCAACGGGTCTTCGAATAGATCCACGCGCTGTTTTGACATTAACTACTCGGACGAGGCCATCAGACCCGTCCCAAGCGCCACTCGTTGGAGGGGAGGTTATCCTCGAACACCATCACGAGGTCGCCTGTCCGGAGACTACGAGTAGGTGATTTCCACTTATTCCGTTTGTGGAGCTCTTTAAGTTATTTGTTCTTCCAACGCAAGCAGAAGGAATGCTGGGTTGCCTTCAGTCGCTGCCATCGGTTGATTAAGCAGATCCTTTGGGTCCTCGCTCATGGGAGAAATTGGCCGAGAATGCAGACACGCCTCGATTCGACACGATAGAATAGAAAGTTCGTCAAACGTGTACTTAAAACTTTTGACCCTGGCCTCCCACAGCCCTCCCATATGGGGGGCGCTCGACGGAATGAAATGTCAGGATAAAGTATGCTGGGGAAATGTATTCATGTTAATCTGCTTGGTGCAAACCGTGAAAAGGCTGAGAGAAATGTTTTAGTGGTGAGGTCGAAGGTAGCATAGAGATGGATTGCCTTCGTGCTGAAACACACAAAGACACCGACATAACCCTTCGTAATAAGACATTCTTTCTTTATTTTTGAATGGGCCTGCGAAATCAATGCCCGTGTGGGGGAAGGGTCGGGAATAAGTGATGCGCTCTTTCTTGAGTCTGCAGTCTGAGGCAGTTTTAACACCCCTGGATGTGGGACTTCACCATAATAAGACGTAATAAGACATTCTTTCTTTATTTTTGAATGGGCCTGCGAAATTAATACCCGTGTGGGGGAAGGGTCGGGAATAAGTGATACGCTCTGTCTTGAGTCTGCAGTCTAAGGCAAAGTTAACACCCCTAGATGTGGGACTTCACCATATTTTTAATCCGTGAAATCTAGAACTTGGTCCGCAGATACCGCACCATTAGCTGATTGCCGCCATGCAGAGTGATGCGATGGGCAAATTTGACGAGCAGGTGCGTAAAGTGGGTACTATAGCTGAGAAGAACAGGTTGACGCTCGTCGTAGCGGAGGGGTTCAGCCGCTTGAAGTCGTGCACATGAGCGGAGTATCCCATGATGGTAAAGAAATGTGTTCAAATTGAGTAAAGTGCTGGATGGTGGGAGAATGGTGCCCTTCTCCAAGGGCACATGTGAGCAGCGCTGGGCACTGGTGCTTTTGGAGATGCTAGATACGCGGTTGGCCACAAAGGTGGACCAACTTCTGTGGCTTATTAAGCCAAGCCAACACAATGGTAGGGTCCAAAACTGGGAAGTTGAAGTTTGGATTGGAAGTTAAGTAGCCATCGACGCACAGAGATCTACTAACAGAACAGCTCCGCACAACACCAGCCGACGCAGCGAGACTGTTTTGACCGGGGCCATGCGGGTCTTAGCCCTTAATAGATGGACGCTTACTTGATCGCGATAACCGTACCGGGACGCGTCAGAGAAGCCATGAAGCTCCCACGAGAGAGTATCGCTGGTGTTTAGCCAACGGTGGATGCGGAGATGACTGAGGCCTGTATAATCCTGCAGGAATCATTGATTGTGCGAGTGCAGTGCTCGCATCTTCCAACTCGAGATAGTCCTCTCGTAGGTGCTCT
The DNA here is from genome assembly GCA_018903935.1 of Drosophila insularis. NCBI lineage: Eukaryota > Metazoa > Arthropoda > Insecta > Diptera > Drosophilidae > Drosophila > Drosophila insularis. The sequence continues at coordinate 10,286 of JAEIFP010000533.1, forward strand.
CTTGGGATAGCCTGAAGTACTTAAAGGGCTCCTTGGAGCTCTTTTATGGCGAGACGGACGCCGTCTTCAGTTTTACCGCCGGCGAGGGAATCATCGACATACATGTAGTTTAGCAGGATTTCGCTCGCCCGAGGATACATCGATTGCACATTTTGTGCCAATTGTAACAGGAGTCGTATCGGCAGGAACGTTTGTAGCTCATGTAGTATTTATTTTTCGGGTTTTTATTGGCAGTTAGTTTGACAATTGAGTTCTGTCCCGAGACTCGCTTTCGTTGCAAACTTAGAAGTGATGTGTGACCGGCTCCAGGTCTGTCCCGGAGCGTGTGCTCGCTGTCGTTGCAAACTTGGAAGTCAAGTGTGACCGTCTTTTATTATAATGTTATGCCGGTCTAGCTCTACGAACTGGCTTTAGAAACGATGACCGCTTCTGGTTCTTTTGTTGTCCATCGGTACCTTATAACCGGTTCCTACATTCGGCCCTCCTGACGTTTCATTCAACTCGAATGAAGGTCTCCAAGGTTTAATGAACTCGGCCACAGTGGATGTTGTCGTTGGCCCTTCCGTATCTTCCATCCTTTCAACCTCATACCTTCCATGTTTCTGGAAGGTAGTATCTACCTTGTACGGCCAGAAGTATTTTCCTTTGAGCTTAAGAGCTACCCCGTACTGTGTCCGCTTTATCGCTACTAAATCGCTAAGTCTATATTTCCTTTCGATCTTCCGTTTTGCATCATAGGACTTTCGATTTTCGTCCTGTAGGACTTTAATATTTTCAATCGCCCTATCTCGGATCTCCTTTCCTTCCTCATCCGCATCTTCAGGAACTCTCATATCTAAACCTGTTAGTATCTTAAATGAACTAACTTTTGTACCTCTTGGCTCTGTGTTGTTTATCATTTTTTGCGCCTTACCTACATGCTTATACCAGGTTACTGGACTTTCCAAACTCAATTTTGTTAACATGGGTACAATGATCTTATGCATTCTTTCCACTTGTCCGTTTCCCCGCGGAACACTAGTTGTAATTAATAAATGTTGTATATTATTGTCCTTACAATACTGTTCAAACAAATGTGACGTAAACGCCGTTCCCCTATCGGTCACTACTCTCACTGGGATACCGAATATAGTTGCTTGTTTTTCTATATAATTTACGACTTTTTCTGCCCCGGTACTTCGGGTAGGATAATATCATACGAACTTACTAAAACCATTGACAACTACTAGCAAATGATTGTACCTCTTCTTAGTAAGGTCCATCGGACATGGTCAATATGATAAGTAACTAGAGGCTGATCTCCCTTATCAATCGCTGTCAGATACTCTTCTTTTCCACCCATTTATAATACACTATACGCAACTCTCAACTAATCGTGTAACTTTTCCTTTCAATTTGCGAATGAAATATGATTTTTCGACCAATAACTGTGTTTTTTTTTGCTGAGAAATGTCCTTGTTTATGGGCAAGCAAGATAATTTCAATCTGCTCGGGTACTACGATCTACTGCTTATCGGCATCTTTGAACAAGACCTCATTCAAAATATAAAAATCCTCATACGCCCCCTTTTCAACTAAACTTCTTATAGCATTTATTCAATCATCAACCAATTGAGCTTCTTTCAGACGATGAATAATACTATCCGATATCGAATAACAGGCGACACGACTCAAGGCATCTACATGTCTCATCCTTGAACCTGACCGATGTTCTAGACTGTAACTAAAATCCTGCAAAAACATTGCCCACCGGGCTACTTTTAATGGAACTTCCTGGTTTTTAATGGTCCTATTGCAAGCCAAGAATGTAAACTCGCCACTTCTTTAGAGCCTCAATTATGTCTAGAGCTTCTAGCTCGTATGAATGATAATTCTGCTCACATATCTTTGTTTTCCGACTCATGTGCTGAATGGGATGAAACAAATTATTCTCCATATCTTTCTGCATTAGAATTGCCCCGTAACCATATTTTAATGCGTCACAACACACAAATTTACTATCCTTTCTTAGCATATCGGAAAGTGGCTTCGCCACCAACACTGGTAAACTACTGTACACTTCTCCAGCAATCTACACAGCCTCCGTTGTGGCAGCCTCGTATCGACTTTTCAACCTTGAATCAATCTTGCAACCGGATCCGTTTCTGCCTTGCCTTTTTATTGCTGGTGTATCTAAATGGTACCTTCTTCGGCCAAAGTTCTAACAAATATTTCGTGGTGTGCTGCGAAATTTCCAGAACCACCTGTCTGATCAGCTTTCTCACGTATTCTGCAGTTGCCTTATGTCAGCGTCACTTGCTGTCTCCCTCATCGGCCAAATTTTCAAGTCTTTGGTTGTCTATCGGTACCTCATCACCGGTTCCTACACTCATAGTCCTGAATACTGCCGTGACGAACTCGGTAGAGGATCCGCTGAAAAGAGGTATGCCTGGGATCGACTATATCATATGTTCTTATTCCTTGAGGAGCCGCGCTTCATTTCGCAGGAACTGAGCCAGCGCGATCGGGGTTAAATGATCCAAGTGGGCACTATTCGAACTTTTGAACGGCAAGGACGCAACATATCGGCCGTCCTTCCTTCTTCGGGTAGTCTCCTGGAAATTCCGCTGGCAGAACACGTCATCCTTTTTTTCCGGCTTTGCGGGAAGGGTTCCACCTCCCAAAACTTGGTGAGGAGTACATCAAGTTTTGCTTCCGGGACCACTCGGACTAATCGACACACTAACCCGAAGAAATATCCAATGTCCTATTCCCCCGAGGATGTGGGGGAAAAGGTCTACACCGATAATCATATTAATAGGAGCGGGCTTGTTGTAGTACGGGTCAGCCAGGGGGCGACCGAGATACTGCGCCACAACTTTGTTAAGAAATGGAGCCGCGGGAATGGCCCCCGACAGTTTGGACACGACCAAAGCTGAGACATCAATGCTGCTCAGCCGGTCGCACGGAGAGGACAGCAGCAGCAGACACACTTTGACATAACCTCCGTCGCTCTGGCCCATGCCAGTAACTGCGGTATCGACTGGATAAATGGGGCCTTGTTGAAGACCCGTTCGGATAGAAAGGTTTAATCGGCCCTGAGTCGATCAACTCACGAATATGGTTCTCCACCCCACGATGGTTAAGGGTGACAAACGCGGTGCCTAAGAGCCCTCTGCCTGTGGTGGATGCAAAATAACTTTGTGTATTTGTGAGCTGACCGCTCGTGGACGGACGCTTGGTGGCGCTGAATGGCGGGACTTGCACAGCGGAAGATAAGGACGCGGACACGTCGCAAAATACAACAGTGTGATGACGCTCCTTGCACGTATGACAACTATGCGTACTTCATGACAGCGAGCGAAACAGTTTAAACAGAGTCCCTGCTGTGTAATAGTTTTAAACGCCTCTGGACGGACATGTCGAGGAAACTTGGGCAAAGCCGTATTGGGTGATTTTTCCCAATGGCAAAGCTTCCAACACGACGGATTGAGCTGGGCCTTCGCGGGTAACGCTTGAACCTTCATCGTCGCGGAGGATTTGCGAGGGCGAGGGCGATGGAAATGTCTTGGACACTTGGGACCGACTTATGTTGTGAGGAACATATATTTGACAATAATGTTCCACACAACAACATGGAAATAACCAAAAAGAACGCAATGTAAAACCAAGGATGCATGATGCCCGGCAGCATGTTGCCAAGGATCATGCTTCGCAGCATGTTGCTGCAATTAAAACACGCAACATTTCGTTACGATACAACAAGTTCGATCGGACCACATACGACCATACCAGCAATTTCGTCAAAGCGGGAAGATGGGAGGCAGAGAACAGAAAAATCAACGGCTGGAGAGCATACGCACAAGAGAGAGGGCTGCGATACTCCAATCACAAGAGGGCATGGACCGATTAAGAGAGAGTATGCATGAACATTGAGAATTCAGCAATACAGGCGTAGCACACCGACACAATGCGTGTGCCGATTGAGAGCGGGTGCCGGTGGATGGAGCGCGCTCTATGAGGCTGAACAAGCAGAGAGACAAAGAAGGCCAAAGTGAGGGCGAAGCATGTCCAACAAGGGGGTAGTGGGGGGCTGTGTGCATATCAAGTAAAGCCAATATCGTCGATCAAGTTCGATGGGCAAAGGGGGGTATGTGCAAGCCGAAGAAAAGGGGAATTGGGTATTGAGCCTTTGGCCTAACGAGTAACCTTAAGAATATTTGGCGCCTAGCAATCTACGAGTGCGGGCAAGTCATCGAGTTATAAGGCCTTACGAGTAACCTTATAGACTCATTAAACAATAACAAGTAGACAGCCAATACAAACATCAACCCGAATCAGTGTAAAATCATACCTAAACATCTAACCAAAAGTCTAAAGCAGTTATATACATGAATTATTGTGTCGTGATTTATATAAACATTTAACCAAAAACCCAAAACATACAAATAAACTCCAACATACATTTATATATACATAAATTATTGTCGTGCTTTCACTGGGGCACAAACTAAAATTTGTTGTGCCGAATCTCGCCCTAAAGATTGAAATTATCCTGAAGGACGAAAAAGGATCGTTACAACTGGCGCCCAACGTGGTATACTGGTGAAAATTAAAACGAAATAAAAATAAAAAGAGTGTGGCTAAACAAGGAAGAGAGTGGACGTTTAAGTTCGATGGCAACTCGAAACCGCTGGAATTTCTGGAACAAATAGAGTGGTCAAATAGAGTGTACGGCATAGAACTGGATATCATACCAAGGGCGATGCCAGAATTGCTAAAAGATCGAGCTCTAAAATGGTATGTTGCGAACAATAAACAATGGCCGTCATGGAAAGAATTTGCAGAATGCTTCAAGAGATATTTTTTGCCAAAGGGATTATTTACCAAACTGGCCGATCAGGTCAAGGCACGCAAACAAGGTAGAAATGCAGACAATGATGCGGCCTCTAAAAATCCCACAATTTGAGCAACTAGAAGTAATTCCGGAAAATTGCACACCATACTTGAGAATATTTGTTCGGCCACACAACATGATAAATCTGGAGGCGCTGATGCAACTAGCGGAGGAACATGAAATGCTGGAGCAGGAAAGAGCCGAATTTCACCACAGAAACAACTCACGAAGAGATCACAGCAGCCAAGTAAGTCACAGGGGGTTGAACAACTACGGACCCCAAGAAACACAATGCAGAAGATGTCAGGATACCAGTACGCAAAACCAGAATCGAGCACATAACAACATACGAGAAGGAAGAGTCGTGAATCCGAACCAGGCATGCCGGAGATGCGGTGAGGCAGGACACTGGGCCGGCGAATGCAAAAATAACCAACTAATCTTCTGCTGGCAATGCGGAAAAATCGGAACAAGAACGAAAGAATGCTGTTGGAGATCGGGAAACGGGCGTCGGTTCCAGCCTATGAGGTCAGAGCAGGAGCCAAGCCAACCAGCACCTCAAAATTAATAGGACAGACGGAATAGATGCTTTAATCTTAGGATGGAATTTCTTAAGGCTGATGAACACCGAAATAGCATGCGGAGGCCACAGGATAAAAATTCCAACGATAAAGAGGATGCAGGGCAGGATAACCGAACGCATATCAATCATGGTGACACAGAAGGAAGAGCAAGCAGGAATACACACGTTTCTAGAACACGAACTGATGGAGTTGGCGAAAATCAAGGGACCGTCAAAAGCGGGGATTCACAGGATCACAATGAAGGACGACATCCCGATAAAACAACGATATTATCCGAAAAACCCCAATATGCAAAACCCCCCAAAAACCCCCATCACAAAGCCCATACAGTTCACCCATAGTAATGGTAAAGAAAAATAAACGGGCAAATGGAGATTATGCGTGGATTTTAGACAAATCAACGCGAAGTCTATAAAAGGTGCATATCCGAATCCACGTATCGACTATATACTATATCAATTGCATGAGGCAAGGTTCATAAGCACCTTGGGTATTGGCAGATACCACTGGAGGACAGAAGCAGGCCGATGACAGCAGGGAAAGGACTAATTCAATAGAAGGTAATACCATTCGGTCTAGACTCAGCTTCAGCAACGTTTCAACGGGCACTAGACCAAGTGATTGGCCCAGAGATGATGCCGAACGCATTTGCATACCAAGACGACATAGTAATCGTGAGCAAAACAATAGAAGATCACAAACAACACCTGCAAGAAGTATTCAGAAGATTAAAAGAGGCAAACATAAGAATCAACTCAGAGAAGTGCCAGTTCTTCATAAAGGAATTAAAGTATCTGGGGCACGTAGTGACAGGAAATTGCAGTGACAAAGTAGCAGCAATAGCCCAGCTAAAACCGCCAACATGTGTGAAATAACTACGCCAATATCTGGGTGTAGCGTCATGGTACAGAAGATTCGTACCTGGATTTGCAATTCTAACGCACCCACTAAACGCACTACTGAAGAAAAAAACAAGGTGGCACTGGAATGAAGACCATCAGGAAGCATTCAACGCAGTGAAGAAACAGCTAACGAATGGACCAGTGTTAGCATGCCCGGACTTCACGAAACTGTTTGTTCTACAGACAGACGCAAGCAACATGGGACTCGGAGCAATCCTCATACAGAACACCGAAGAAGGCGAGAGGGTCCCATCATATCTGTCTAGAGAACTAAATTCGTCGGAGAAAAATTATTCGGCAACCGAAAAAGAGTGTCTGGCGATAGTATGGGCCGTACGAAAACTGAGGCCATACCTGGAAGGATACCATTTCAAAGTTGTGACCGATCACATGGCACTAAAATGGATGAACAGCATAGATAGTCCAACAGGCAGAATAGCAGGATGGACATTGAAACTACAGCAGTACGACTTTGAGATATCATATCGGAAAGGCAAGCTGAACATAGTAGCAGACGCCCTGTCGAGGCAACCAATGGAGAGATGCAACCGCATAACAGACAACGGCACTAGACTACGACAAGCCAATAAGTAGTGTGAATGGATTCAGGATATGATGAAAAAAATCAAGCAACAGCCACAGAAATATCCAGACTACGTGATGGAAAACAGCCAACTATACAGAAACATACCACACGTAGCAGGACAAGAGGAAGTGGTGGCATGGAAAATGTTTGTGCCAAAGAGTCTACGATAACAAATAATGGAAGAAAACCACACGTCAGCGACGGCCGGGCATACGGCGAACAATTGCTAGGACCGGGAAATGCATGACATGTCTACAATTCAAACCTAATCAACAACAGGCGGCAGGAAAATTGCTAACACAAGTACCGGAGGAACCATGGGCAACAATATGCGCGGACTTCGTTGGGCCATTGCCCAGATCAAAACACGGAAATTCGATGCTGCTGGCTATTATAGACCGTTTCTCGAAATGGACAGAAATCATACCCATGCGCAAGGCAACGGCGGAGAACTTAGTAAAGGCCTTCAGAGAAATGATTCTATCCAGATTTGGGACACCAAAAATAGTTATAACGGATAATGGAGTCCAATTCACGAGCAGGATCTTCAAGAAGATGCTAGAAGGATGGGGAAGCAGCCACCAATTAACAGCGCCATATACGCCCCAGGAAAACCCAACCGATCGAGTAAACAGAACTGTCAAAACAATGATTGCCCAATATGCAGGAGACAACCAACGGAATTGGGACGAGTGCTGGCGATAAACACAACCCAATCTCAAGCAACTGGATTCACGCCAGCATATGTGGTGCAAGGCCGAGAACCAAGAATGCCGGGAGCCATATATGACAGCACCACAAATGGCACAGGAAAAGAGCATGCAACAACAGAGGAAAAAGCTGACCAGATGAAAGAAGTTTTCGAACTCATCAGAAGGAACATGGAGACTGCGGCACAAGATCAGGCACGTCATTATAACTTGAGACGGCGCGAATGGAGACCGGCGATTGGATCTACGGTATGGGCAAAGGAGCATCCAAGCAACAATGTACCAAACACCAAGCAACATGTACCCAACAACGAGAACGGAGCCAAGCAACAAGGTTGAAACGATATTCAATCAACATATCGTTTTTTTTTTGTGCTGAAGGAAATGATAAAGGAAAGAGCGAGGACAAAACAACGGGATCAAGGGGTTCCAAATACAACAACAAATGGACAACATGATAGTGGTAGTGAGTTGACCACCAAGACTCTCTCTCTGCCGAACACAAAGAGCATGGAAGCAAGCAAAGAACATGGAAGCAAGCGGGGAAATCAGAGCCAGGATAACGGTACTGGGAAAGTGCACCAAAAATGCGAGGTTCCCATGGACTCAAACAGCACCGGCCCAATTACTAAGATTGAAACAGTCACCGAGTAAAGACAAAAACCATAATAAATATTTAACAAGCAAAATGAACCATCTCAATGGAAATAATGGCCAGGATGAAGGCGCAGTTCGAGGTGTGGCACCACGGACCACGTGTGGCACGTGGTGGCCGGCACGATGGCTACGGCTATGTGTCCGAGGAGGAGTCCGATGACGAGGATCCGGTTTAGCTGGAGCCGGTCATAGTCATCTCCTCGGATGAAGATGAGGATGAGGACGAGTGGAGTATGGAAGACAGCGGCTACAGCAGCGAGGAGAGTGCCACTGACTCGGTCATAGAAAACCGAGAGCAGGAAGCACTCGACGAGCTGCTGTGGCGGGAGGTGGATGAAGTCATCGAGCAGGCGGAGCGAGAGGCACGGTATGGCTGGAGGAATGAGGCTATGCCCGATTTTAATGCAAGGTTGGCAAGGGCAGTGACCAACGGTATCGAAGTCCAGCGGCAGTCCAGAGAACTAGAAAACGCAGAACAACAGCAGAACTGGGCGGCGTGGTACCACCGCGAGAAAAATAAAACAAAGGAAAAGATGCCCTAATCCGCCAAAAAACATAGAAAAGATTACTCAGTAATCGCCAACATAAAAAAAGATGCCGAAAGGAAAAGATGCGACCTGAATCTAAACTAAACCAAAAAAAAAAAAAAAAAAACAATAGAAAAAGAAACCATAAGACAAAAAAAAGGGTGGGGGGGGGCAATTCGCTCCAGAAGAAGGGGGGAAGTGTGAGGAACATATATTTCACAATAATGTTCCACACAACAACATGGAAATAACCAAAAAGAACGCAATGTAAAACCAAGGATGCATGATGCCCGGCAGCATGTTGCCAAGGATCATGCTTCGCAGCATGTTGCTGCAATTAAAACATGCAACATTTCGTTACGATACAACAAGTTCGATCGGACCACATACGACCAAACCAGCAATTTCGTCAAAGCGGGAAGATGGGAGGCAGAGAACAGAAAAATCAACGGCTGGAGAGCATACGCACAAGAGAGAGGGCTGCGATGCTCCAATCACAAGAGGGCATGGACCGATTAAGAGAGAGTATGCATGAACATTGAGAATTCAGCAATACAGGCGTAGCACACCGACACTATGCGTGTGCCGAATGAGAGCGGGTGCCGGTGGATGGAGCGCGCTCTATGAGGCTGAACAAGCAGAGAGACAAAGAAGGCCAAAGTGAGGGCGAAGCATGTCCAACAAGGGGGTAGTGGGGGGCTGTGTGCATATCAAGTAAAGCCAATATCGTCGATCAAGTTCGATGGGCAAAAGGGGGGTATGTGCAAGCCGAAGAAAAGGGGAATTGGGTATTGAGCCTTTGGCCTTACGAGTAACCTTAAGAATATTTGGCGCCTAGCAATCTATGAGTGCGGGCAAGTCATCGAGTTATAAGGCCTTACGAGTAACCTTATAGACTCATTAAACAACAAGTAGACAGCCAATACAAACATCAACCCGAATCAGTGTAAAATCATACCTAAACATCTAACCAAAAGTCTAAAGCAGTTATATTCATGAATTATTGTGTCGTGATTTATATAAACATTTAACCAAAAACCAAAACATACATTTATATATACATAAATTATTGTCGTGCTTTCACTGGGGCACAAACTAAAATTTGTTGTGCCGAACCTCGCCCTAAAGATTGAAATTATCCTGAAGGCCGGAAAAAGGATCGTTACAATGTTCTTGTGTGGAATCTAGGACACCGATCTATGAGGAATTGGTTCAAATCGTGCCAAGTGGAGACGAGAGTCTTATTTGGCACTGATTGTTTCCACAGCAGGATTGTAGCCTTTGGCAACTTGCTAGTGCATATGGCGATGAATAACCCATCCCAATTCTCTATACTAACACCCGAGCGATCAAGAGCCGTAACACACTCTTGAAACGCAGTCTGCAGCTCGCTCAAGGCCTTGCCCGACTCTTGTACCACCGCGGGAATCTAAAGGAGTTGTCTGGCTTAAGTCATGACAAGCAGACCGCTATTTTTGAAACGCAGTCTGCAGCTCTCTCAAGGCCTTTATTGACTCTTTTACCACCGCGGGAATCTGAAGGAGTTGTCAGGCTTGAGTCATGACAAGCAGGCCGCTATTTTCCTACCGCGAGGTCAGGTTCTCCCACGCGGCTTGGAAGCCCTCGATCATCAGAAGGGACTTGGACACGATGGTTCTCGCTTCCCCTCGTGTCTTGGCGTTCAAGAGCTTGGGATACGGATCTGGTGACGGGTACGTCACTTGAACCTTTAACCTAGAATCTGCCGAACTTTCTTCGTAGTTACAGACAAGAGACAGTTCGACTTCGGCGCAGTATTGGACCGTGGACATACTCAGTGGACGAAGTCCGAGGCTGAAGTCCGAGCTTGCGTGCCCTTTGGTGTGGACAACAAAAAGATGAGAAGTGGACGGTATGGGTACGAGAGAATTTTCTTTAAGGGAGAACTTTCTCCCGTGATGCTCGGACAAGGCCTGTTTAATTAAGGTATATGAGGAACAATATACGAATGCACAAATACGGATCGAAATGTGTACGTAGGCAAAACGAATTTACTACCAAAATTTAATGGATTTATAAGTATCGATGGAAGCACGTTTAAATATCAAAGAAGCTAACTTCCATAAAACAGTAAATGAAAAACTCAGAATTATAAATAGTGAAAACGACATCGAAGATAAATTAATCAAATTTGAAAAAATTCTCTACATATACAACCATAAAACGAGACATAAAACAACTAACCGAACGCCAGCGGACATCTTTATCTATGCAGGATCACCCGACTATAATACCCAAACGAATAAAATACTTCAAATAAACAATTTAAATAGAGATAGACACGACTTCGAAATTGATACTAGATTTAAACAAGCACCATTAGTAAGGAGAAATAAATCAGTTAGATGAAAAACATTATGAAGAAAGAAATAGAGGACAAAAAGTTACACACTTCAAATCAAAATTCAAGAAGAAAAAGAAAGTTAATAAAAGCAAATACGACAATTGATTAATTACAGGTCAACAACTCAAGATGGCTTTTTTGTGCATATTGCTATTCTTAACATTAAAATCAACATGCAGCCAATCCATTGACATAAACCCAGTAAAAGCACCGAACGGTTACTTAATATTTAAGACAGGAACCATGGATTTACCTACAAACTTTGAATATCATTATTTCAAAGTGAATTAAACGCTAATAGACATTACATATAACAATTTAATGCAACAAGCACAAGAATTTAAAGACATAATCCATATTCAATACCTAACAGAAAAACTAAGTAGAGAAATTAATGGAATACAAATTGTAAAACGTAACAAACGAGGACTAATTAAAGGAATTGGTTCAATATACAAATATCTTTTTGGTACTCTTGATCAAAACGATAAAGATGAATTAGAAGAAAAAATAAATAATCTTGAAAGCAATAGAGGTTTAGAAGTACTAAACAACCTCAAGGAAGAAAAGGAAAAATCAGTAAAATTAGAAGTTCTAATCTTTAATTTTGAGCATTTCACAGAATACATCGAAGACATAGAAATGGGCATGCAGCTCACTAGGCTAGGAATTTTCAACCCAAAACTTTTAAAACATAATCGCTTAGGTCATGTTAATTCGGAAAAACTATTGAATACAAAAAGATCAACTTGGCTTAAACCAAATTCAAACGAGATAATTATCATTTCAAACATTCCTCAAGAAATAATAAAAACCCCTATCTTTGAGATACTTCCCTATCCAGATGAAAATAAAAATATGTTGGCAGAAAATTCATACGATAAATACTATTTTGACAACAACACTTTGTTTAATAAAAATACAAAACAAATAGAAACTAATGAATGTATAATAGGCATTTTGAATCAAATCCCAACCACTTGTAAATACACTAAAACATATAAAAATTTTCAAACTAATTACATTGAACCAAACATAATTGTAACATGGAATTTACCAAAAACTAAACTTAATCAAAATTGCGTAAACAACGACTTAATAAAAGAAGGCAATAACATAATAAAAATTTACGATTGTGCCTTACAATTAAACGAAATATCAATAATAAATTCATTGCTTAATTATAGCCAAAGCATTTATGTAACAAACAATATCACCAGGCTAGAACCTATTTCCTTTATCCAAACAAAAGAGATAATTAACGAACACACCAAATATTATACTGTATTCCAAACTATTACATTAACCACTTTTATACTTACTATAATAAGTTTCATTACATACTTAATCTATAAGTTTAAGGCAATGCCACAAGAATTATTAATTAAGCATTTTCGATCAAATAACAATCGTGCTCCCACAGAAAAAATCGAAACCCTAATTCTTGAAAAAATTGAATCCCAAATTATAAACAAAATTGATACTCCAATCTTTACAGCGGAGAAAAACCCCTCGCTATATCCCAATGTATCCGCCTGAGGACAGGCTAATTTTTTTAGGATGGGGAAGTCATATATCCAACTTCAATACCCAATAACTAATAAATTTTTCGCCCCCTAAAATTTATAACTTTAAAGTAAACATCCGTTTTTTTATATAAACACTTGGACACTTGCAATAACAATTATCCCCCTTAAAATCAAAGCGTGTGAACGCTAACTCATAATTAAAACACAGGCCAATAAAATCCGTTTTATTCATAAACAATTGAACACTTGCAATAATAATTGTCCCCCAAAAATCAAAAGCGTGAGAACGCTAATTCAGCATTAAAATTCGGGCCAATCAAATCACATCAATATCGATCACGCCATTTAAGGGCTCACAAATTTAGCCTATAAATATTACTATAAGACATTTTTGTACTTCAGTTTTAAGTTTTCGTTCAACGAATAAAGTCCCCGCTTTTAACTCGAACAAACAATATCTTTTTTTTTTCCCTTTGGAAAGACCAGATATTTAATTATATATACTTTATAGGGTCGGAAACGTCACCTTCTGTGCGTTACAAACATGTGACCAATTTTATAATACCCTCTGCAAGGGTTTAAAAAAAATGGATATAATATATATATATGATATAAATAAATATATGGAAGAAGATTATAGAATTATATAACTATTGGTGGAAATATATATATAGGAAAAAAATGGATATAAATATACATGGGCAAAATAATGGCTGAAAAAAAACTATATATTTATGTGGGATGTGCATTTGCGAAGTGTATCAATCCCACTGTACACGAGAGACGAGACGACGATCAAGAGAGAACGTGAGCGTGTGAGAAAAGACGATCAAGAGGGATGACAAAGGAATGAGAGATGACGACGGGAGAGTGGGTTTTTGCGCGTCAAACAAGACGGACGTGTTTTGAGGTCTTGTGTCAAAGTCGGACACTTAAAGTCGAGCGCCAAAGTCGGGTGCGAAAAGTCAAAGCGTCGTAGACGGACGCCAAAGTTGAGCCGAGCCAAACGTCGATTGTCATTTCACATAGTGTAATCTCTATAAAGTCGTATTTTCTTGTAAACCCCCTAGACTATAATTATATCGTTAAATAAAACCCCACATATTTTGGGTGCTCGCCCGGAATAGATTCGAGTAAGAATAACGCTCATCCGGTTACGAAGAGTTTTCCACACATATTTTGTCGTGATAGAAAGAGTACGGGATACATGAGAACACCCCACATACATTTTTTGTGCGTTCGTGCGGGATAAGAGTGAAAAAAAAAGTGATTTTTTTTCTTTAACAATCGTGTCGTATTAAGTCGGTCCTGCTCTGCTAATGGTGAAATTAAAACATTAACTATGTCGTGTCTAAATGATTTAATAAGTGGTACTCTGAAAACGGGTAAAGTAGACAATATCAGAGCATTGCATAAATTTATCTATGAGAGCGAGGGAGATAGAAATAACCGCAAAAGAATTCGAGAATTTTCTGGTTTCGATTACGATGAAGCGAACGCAAAATACGAAGCAAAAGCGGAATATGTACGACGAAATTTGACGAACGGTGATCTTGTTTCGATTTGCAATGTATTGGGGGAATCAAGTACAGTGTCGACGACCTTGCATTGCATATTTTCTCGAATTTGAAGATGAACAATTTGTTGGCATCACAAGACGAAGACGAATTAGACGACGAAGTAGATGATGAAATAGACGACGAGACAGATAATGAGTCGGTAGCTACAGAGAGGAACGTAGCAACAGAGAATAATTTGAGGAACATACCGCACGAGAGAGCAAGCGAGAACAACAACGATGAGTACAGAAGAATAAACGAAGAGAGAGATAGAATGATGACGCCGCGTTTTGCCATTAGTTTTCGCGACGTGGAAGAGAACATTCGTAATTTTGACGGCACTAACACTATTGCAGTAGAAGTTTGGATTAACGAATTCAATGAGCAAGCAACGTTGATGTGTTGGAACGATTTCCAGAAGTTTCTGTTCGCGAAGAAGGCGTTAAAAGGTATCGCGAAACTGTTTGTCTTGAGTGAGAGAGGAATAAATTCATGGAACTCTCTCGAAAAAGCACTTTTGAGTGAATTCAAATCGTGCGTGAGTAGTAAAGACATACATGAGCAACTGATGAAAATGAAGCGTAAAAACAATGAGTGCGTTTATGAGTATTTTTACAGAATGAAAGATGTAGCTTCACGTGGACAAATTAAAGACGATTCATTAATAGAATATTTAATTGACGGCATTGATGAAAAAAGTGAAAATAAGTCGATTTTATATGGTGCGAAAAATTTGATTGAGTTTAAAGAGAAATTAAAGCAGTATAAAATAATGAGTGAAAAGAAAGTAAGAAAGGCAATGGTAAATACAAAAACGATGAGAACAGTGCAAGAGTGAAAAACAAAATGATGAAAACTAATAATAAAGACGACGTTGTGTGTTACAACTGTGGCGATAAAGGACATTACTCAAAAGATTGTGATGATAAAGGGAAAGGTAGAAAGTGCTACAAATGTAATGAATTTGGTCATATAGCTAAAAATTGTAATAAACGAGAAATGAACGGTAAATTTGAACCAAACACAAGAAGTTTAACGTCGAAAGAAGAAATAACCTGTAAAGTTATTAAAATTGACAATATTGAGTGTAAAGCATTGTTCGACACCGGAAGTAAATTTTGTATAATTCGCGAAGATTTGTATAAACGTTTGAAACAACCCGAGTTGAGTAGCTTTGACGGGTTTCTAATTGGATTTGGTGGCGGAGAATCAAATAAGATAAAACCAATTGGACACTTTGTGAATTCCGTTTTGATTGACGACCAATCGTTCGTGTTAGATTTTCATGTAGTTCCGATTAGATTGTTAGATGTCGAAATGATCATAGGCGAGGAATTATGTTTGCAAGCTGACATTATTTTTAGCCGAAATGGTGTAAGAGTAGAAAAGTTCGAAAAAGAAAGTGATGAAATAAAAATTCTAAAAATTGATGTCGCGAATAATAAAGATGAACTTAATATAGACGAATGTGCAAGCACAAGTGCTAAAAAAGAGGTATTCGATTTGATATCTAATTATCAACCGGTAGCAACAAAGACAACAAATGTAGAAATGCGAATAATTTTAAACGATGACACTCCCATATTTGCGCGACCCCGTAGACTTGCATTTAAAGAGGCAGAGTTCGTGAACGAGAAAGTCGAAGAATGGTTGGCTGAAGGTATAATTGAAGAGTCAACGTCCGAATACACAAGTCCGGTGGTACTTGTGAAGAAGCATGACGATTCCTACCGGCTATGTGTCGATTTCCGTAAAATAAACAAGGTATGTGTGCGTGACCATTATCCATTGCCGCTCATCGAGGATCAGTTGGACCGTTTGCAAGACGCTACGATTTTTAGTACCATTGATTTGAAGAACGGATTCTTTCATGTGGCAGTTGCAGAATCTAGTCGAAAGTATACGTCGTTTGTGACCCACTGTGGTCAGTACCAATTCAAGAGGGTTCCGTTTGGATTTACTAATTCACCTGGAGTATTCCAAAGACATGTAAATGCAATATTTCGGCATTTATCCAAGAGAGGCATTGCGCTGCCTTACGTTGACGATGTTATCATCTTGGCCAGAGATGAAGAGGAAGCTGTTAAGAATCTAAAAGAGGTAATCGTAACCTGCGAAGAGTATGGATTAGAGTTAAACCTGAAGAAGTGTCATTTTTTAAAGAAAAGAATACAATTTTTGGGGCACATTGTCGAGAATAAGAAGATATATCCATCTACAGATAAAATTGAGGCTGTTGCAAAGTTTAAAATGCCTCAAACCGTAAAGCAAGTTCAAAGTTTCTTAGGTTTGACAGGTTATTTTAGAAAGTTTATTCCAAACTATGCGTGTATAGCGAAGCCTCTGACCGAAATGACCAAGAATGCACAAAAATTTGTCTGTGGCCCTGAAGAAGAAAATGCAGTTCAGATCTTGAAGAAGTTACTAACGGAAAATCCAGTCTTAAGTATCTACAACCAGTCGTACCAATCTGAAGTCCATACTGATGCATCCATTGAAGGTTTTGGAGCAGTTTTACTACAAAGATGTCCAGACGACGGTGAACTCCATCCCGTATACTACATGAGTCGAAAAACCACAGACGCACAGCGAAAGTATAGCAGCTACGAATTAGAGATTCTCGCAGTCATAACAGCGTTAGAAAAGTTTAGAGTTTATCTTTTGGGCATGCATTTTAAGCTAATCACGGATTGCGACGCATTTACAAAGACGCTGGAGAAGAAGAGCCTTTGTACCAGGGTAGCTCGTTGGGTACTTTTTCTTCAAGAATACGATTTTGACGTTTTACACCGTTCGGGTACCCGTATGAGACATGTCGACGCCCTCAGCAGATATCCAATTATGCAAATTAACGACTATGGAATCAGCGTTGGCATAAAGAAGGCACAGTCACAAGATGAGAAAATAAGAGCCATTATAGAAGTTCTGAAAGACAATTCGAAAACTTATGATGATTATTTTCTGAAAGCCGATATCCTGTACAAATTAGTCAATGACGTTGATTTAATTGTTGTCCCAAACGCGATGCAGAAGCAGATTATTGGTCAGGCACATAACAGAGGACATTTCGGGGCAAAGAAGACGAAAGACTTGATTTTCAGAGCATACTTTATACCGCATCTCGAGGAAAAAATCCAAAAATATATCGAATGCTGTATTCCTTGTATTATCAGTAGCCGTAAAGTTGGCAAGCAAGAAGGCTTGTTGCATCCGCTTCAGAAAGATGATATTCCACTTTTAACTTACCATATTGATTTTCTAGGTCCTCTCGAGTCTACTCACAAAGACTATAAGCATATTCTGGCAGTCATAGATGCATTTACGAAGTTCTGCTGGTTATACCCAACCAAATCGACGACTAGCAATGAAGTTATTACGAAGCTGACGATTCAAAGCACGATTTTTGGCAACCCTGCGTTTATTATCTCGGATCGGGGTTCCGCCTTTACATCCCAAGATTTTCTGAAGTACTGCGACAACGAGGGTATCAAACACGTTAAGACGACTACAGCACTTCCGAGAGTAAACGGCCAAGTGGAACGTTTAAATGCGATCATCATTCCTGTTCTGTCGAAGTTGAGCGTTGATGATCCGACGAAGTGGTATCGACATGTTAGCAAAGTTCAGCAGGCTATCAATTCGACGTACACCAGAAGTATTGGCACTTCTCCATTTGAGTTACTAACTGGTGTAAAGATGAGGACCAACGATGACCATAAACTGAGAGATCTTATCGACCAAGAGACGAAGGCAATATTTACAGACGAAAGAAGCGAGCTCCGTGCCAAGGCGAAGGCACACATCTCCAAGATCCAAGACGAAAACAAGAAGTACTACAACCTACGTCGTAAGCAAGCTCGATCTTATAGTGTTGACGACCTGGTTGCAATTAAGAGGACGCAATTTGGCAGTGGTCTCAAACTAAAACCAAAATATTTTGGACCCTACCAAGTTAAGAAGGTGAAGCACAACAACGCATACGATGTCGAAAAAGCAGGAAAGTGCGAAGGGCCTAAAGTGACGTCCACATGTGCAGAGTACATGAAGCCCTGGAGCCCAAACCGAGACGATGAAGAAGATGACCCAGCATTCGGGTCGAATGCGTAATCAGAATGGCCGAATGTGGGATGTGCATTTGCGAAGTGTATCAATCCCACTGTACACGAGAGACGAGACGACGATCAAGAGAGAACGTGAGCGTGTGAGAAAAGACGATCAAGAGGGATGACAAAGGAATGAGAGATGACGACGGGAGAGTGGGTTTTTGCGCGTCAAACAAGACGGACGTGTTTTGAGGTCTTGTGTCAAAGTCGGACACTTAAAGTCGAGCGCCAAAGTCGGGTGCGAAAAGTCAAAGCGTCGTAGACGGACGCCAAAGTTGAGCCGAGCCAAACGTCGATTGTCATTTCACATAGTGTAATCTCTATAAAGTCGTATTTTCTTGTAAACCCCCTAGACTATAATTATATCGTTAAATAAAACCCCACATTTATATATATTTATAAATAGGGATGGCTATATATATATGGGCAAAATAATGGATGAAAAAACTATATATATATATATATATACTATATATAAATATGGACGGATATATATATATATGTATATGGCCAAAATAATGGAGTGAAAAAATTATATATATATATACATATATATATATTTATTACTATGGACGGATATATATATATATGGGCAAAATAAAAAAATATATATATGGGCAAAATAAAAAAATATATATATGGGAAAAATGGAAAAAATTATATAAATTAAACCAGGGGTAGGCACGCATACAATCAAAAATGAGACTTTGCATTTGTGTGTGTGACAACAAACACGAAGTACGAAACGTTTTCTTGCATTACACTGAAAAAACCAGTGTTTGCATTTGCTGCTACATAGCAGCAATTTCAAAAAATTTTTAAATCGCTTTTTATAGTTGTAGCAATAGCACAAGCATTATGAGACGAGATGAGAACGGAGCAAACAAAATAAATTTTTGTGCTACTGCTACAGAGCTTTTCCTTTTCTGTTGCTCTCGTAGGAACATCGTAGTCGCTCTCGTAGCAACTCCGTAGTCGCTCTGATAGCAGATCTGTGTGTTTTGCAGAATTTGCCAAATGAACTAGTTTTTTTCGTGATTAGTCTTTGGTGCATTTTATATTTATATATTTTTTTTCCCCTTTTCACTCTCGTCATTGCTTCTGTAGTTGCTCCCCTCACCGCTCCGATCATACCATTAGTGCTAGTGTTTTTTTTTTATTATTTTATTTTTGTTTTTCTCTCTTCTTTGTGCTTGTGCTCAGCTTCTCTGCCGCGTAATTACTTTTGTAACGCCGCCTCTCAAAGCTTGGCTTATAACTGTTCTTGCACTCTTTCTTGTGCTGTGTACTCTAGCTGTCTCTTTGTTTTATTTGTATTTATTGATTTTATATCGATAATTATCTTAGTGCTTTGTATTTAAATTTTAAATTTTGTATATATTTTTTCCTTGTGTTCCTTTTGGCGTTTTAATGGCTTGTTGTCTACCTACTTGCAAGCATTCTGATCGTTTTGATGATCAGTATAGACCAATATCTTGTTGGCTCTGCGATAATCTTATTTACTTAAAATGTGCTGGCCTCAATGGCCGCGACTACGACAAATTTTCTGGTTTGTCTGTGTCTAAGCCTGAGCTTGGCTTAATGCGCTGGACTTGCCCATCTTGTGCCAGCCAGCAGCTTGATTTTAGCCGTATGTATAGGGATCTTCGTTTAAACAGCCAAACAGCTGTCTAACGAGTGTGAATCTAGCGTACATTTATTGTCGCAATTTAAGTTTAATCCACCTTCTGAGAAGTTACCCAAGAAATGTACCCTTGAGTTGCCCCGTAAGCAGTCGCCAGCACTCTCTATTACATCGTCTCCCATTTTACTATGCTCTTCTTTTCAGATTGAAGTACCCATTACAA
This sequence comes from Drosophila insularis, assembly GCA_018903935.1. Classification (NCBI taxonomy): domain Eukaryota; kingdom Metazoa; phylum Arthropoda; class Insecta; order Diptera; family Drosophilidae; genus Drosophila; species Drosophila insularis. The sequence continues at coordinate 30,549 of JAEIFP010000533.1, forward strand.
GCCCTGGTGTACCTCAATCTATCCCTCACGGGAACTCTGATCAATCACAGGATCATGCTGCCTCTCAATCACTTGCGGATCCCAATGCTCCTCCGCCTCCACTAACTGTAGTGCCTCAATCGCAAACAATTATTCATCTCTAGGCTTGCTCCAGATACTTCTGAGTCGTCTGTGGCAGCTTACATTGGTAATATATGCCCTCCTGCTAAGGTTTTAATTCAAAAGTTTAAGTTCTCAAGGCCTTGCGAAATCTCCTCTTTTTAAAAATTACAGTACCAAATGAATATTTTTCAGCTATGGTTGACACTAATTTCTGGCCAGAGGGCCTAGATGTACACGAGTTTGCGCCCAATAAGCGCTCCCGTCCGTTGCCTGTCCACCTTCCTAATTTATCTTCTGCTTCAAAAAACTAATAACGTCTAGTCTTTGCATTCATTATCAAAATGTAAGAGGACTTCTTACCAAGCTCTCGAACCTGTTCTGTGATAGCCAAACCTTTTCGGCTGACATATTAGCTTTCTCTGAAACTTGGCTTAACTCCTCTGTTTTGGATAATGAAATTCTTTCTAATAACGTTATTTCTTATAGGCTTGATCGTTTCGGTCGTCGTGGTGGTGGAGTACTCATTGCTGTTAACTCGAATCTGTGTTCAAGTGTCGTGCCGATTGATCTGCCCTTAGGTGTTGAGTTTATTTGCGTCGAAGTTACATGTTTCAACTTTAGCTTATATATTTCTTGTTCATATATTAATCCAGCTTCTGATATCATGCACCATGCTGATGCTTTGCAAACTATTTTTAATAGTCTTAAAGATCGTGATTTCCTTATAGTTTTAGGTGATTTCAACTTGCCTAATATTTTTTGGCTTTTTGATGATAATCTATCTTTCTTAATTTATTCATCTTAACATGTTTTTCTTGATTGCCTACTTGAATGTCCGCTATATCAGTTGAATTCTTTCCTTAACTCTTCTAAAAGAATCCTTGATCTTGTTTTTGTCTCTGATCCCACTGTTAGTGCTGTATCCCGAACACTGCCCCTAGTGAAACCTGAAGATCCTTATCACCCTACCATTGAAGTTACTACTTCTTACAATTCCGTTACTAAATCACTTAATAACATCGAAAATTCTCGTCGTAGATGTTTTCGTAAAACAAATTTCAAACTTCTTAATAGCCTTATTTTCTCTTCTGATTGGTCATTTCTATTTGAGTGCTGCGTTATAGATTGTGCAGTGAAGTTTTTCTACTCTGCTCTTAATTCTCTAATTGATAAATGCGTTCCTTATGTGAATGTCTCTACCGTCTCCAGCGCGCCAGTCTGGTTCACACGTAGGCTCTCTAATCTCCGTAACATTAAATGGAGATATTTTAAAAGATTTAAAAAAACTGGTTCGCGACTTGACTATGCAAATTACTGTGTAGCCAAATCTCAATTTTGTCTTTTAAACACTCAATGCTACAATAATTATATCGTTCGCTGTAAGGTTGAATTTTATAAGAACCCCAAAAGATTTTACAACTTTGTTAATTCCAAAAGACGCTCTAATGTACTACCTTCCACCTTCAGACTTAATGACCAGACTGCTAATAATGACGTCAAGATTTGTTATTCCTATAATGATCCTTCTTTCCAACAGTACTTGCAATCTGATCTCGATGCGTTCTGTGATTGGTGCCACGTTAATAAATTACACCTTAATGCCTCTAAGTATTCTTTTATGACTTTCAGTCGTTTGTCTCCGTTCCCAGCTCATTACTCCATTAAGTCTGTTCTGTTAGATTGTGTACCATCCTTTAAAGACTTAGGCGTTATGTTTGACCCAAAACTTTCATTTAATGTTCATATTGCTTCAATTGTCAATAGAGCATGCAGCCTTCTTGGCTTTATTAAACGTTGGGCCAAAGAATTTGATGATCCCTATGTAACAAAGGTTTTATACACTTCGTTAGTTCGCCCTATTCTCGAATATTGCTCGCCAGTGTGGAACACGCAATATGATGTTCACCTGCGTAGTATTGAATCGGTACAGAAGCAATTCCTTAAGTTTGCGTTACGCGGTCTTAATTGGGACCCGAGTCTTCGCCTACCTTCTTATTCTGACAGACTTCTTCTAATTAATCTTCCTTCACTTTACAACCGTAGGCTCGTTTTTGGCATTCTCTTTCTCCATAAACTAGTCAACGGCGAAGTCATTTCTACTAATTTACTAGACACGCTATATTTGTGTTCCCTCACAACAGACCAGAAACTTTTTTCCTATTTACCTTAGTAGATGTCTGACTAACTACTCTCTTCATGAACCTTTTCGTGTTCTTTGCCAATCTTTTAACAACCTTTCTCACCTAATTTCTCCTCATCTTTCTGTTAATTCTCTTCGCGCTATACTTTTTAATCATCTACAGCGAAACCAATGAAAATATTCTTGACTTGGATTGGCTGCAACTTATCCCTGACCACATTGGCTGTGAATCGGGGCATAGCTGGCACCTTATGCAAATAAAACACCTCCACCGGGTCGGGGATGTTTAGTTGTGTATATAGCTAAGCTATCTTCTTCAATTAATTACTATCTGTCTTTAGCTTAAGCTTTTTCGTCGACTGCTGTGTTAGTTGACGTAAATAAATAAATAAATAAATAAATAAAATTATGAAAATTACATTTATTCTTATTGGTTAATCCGAAGTATTTCTAATTGCATTTCATAATATTCTATAAGTTTTTGATATATAATTGTTATTGCTAGGGTTTTTTTACAGGTTTCGTTAATTACTCTGGGTAGGCTAGCGATATAAAGAAGTGATTTACCGTCGGAGGCTACATTGACCTCAGCAAACTCTTAAAATGTTAGACACTCTTCTTTAATTGTTTCGATGAAATCTATTTCGGTACAGGACAATATTAGTGAATTTACAGTATTGGCCTTGGCCCAATCGATTGCGTAAATAATCTTTGTTATTTCTTCTCTTAGGACACTCAATTTAAATTTGGTTATTTCGATTTCTTTTAGCTTATCATTGGAATCGGGTTTACCTCTAATTGATATGGTATTGCTTATCTTAATTAAATCGTTTGTGCTGATTGGTGAGCTCATCTGATTTGACCGTTTGGACCTGATGAACTCGCACCTGCTTTACTTTAACAACGTGAGGGTTGTTGACATGTAATAGATCTTTCCCCACATCAATGATGGTGTCTAGTTCTCTAAGTGTGTCATTACCTAGAATTCCATGGAACGGATTCAGATTACGTAATAGGAACAAAGTTATAGGTTTATTGGCTTCGTTAAATAAACCCAAATGGATATGGCTGCTCATTAGAATGCGACCACCTACGGTGGTCATTTGTTTTGATATTTGTAGCTATTTCTGGTTGGACGTAGTTTTTGTTCGAGCCGGTATCTATTATCTATGCTGTTCCGTCTTTGTCCCGGACAACAATGTACGGCAAAGGGGAACACTTTAATTTGTGGCTGTTGCGGCTTCTGCGTTTGTGATCTGGTTTCCTCTTTATTCTGCGGAACTAACTCTGAGTTGTCCCCTTGTGAGGTAAAATATTCCACCTGCTGTTGATATTCACGAACCTCAGAATATGGGACTAATTCTAAAAGGTCTTCTTGGCCTTGGTAAACAGCCTGATAATCGGACGTATCGGAGTAATGCTCTTCTTGAGAGTGTAAGGTGGTATATTGTTCACCTGACATACCTGTTTCGATATGGAACTGTCTCTGTACTTTATTGGGAAAATTTGTAGTAGGTTGATTGACTCTTGTGAGAGAAAATTATCGTCGACATCCATTGGAGCTGGTGGTTTTGTGACAAATGGCCTCGGCTGTGCGTTGAAGAACACGGGGTTATTAGTCTAAGGGAATTTGTTTTGGGGAATGAACACGTTTTGCATTGGTTTTTGATTATAAAAGTAGTTGTTATTATAAGGTTTGGGTGGAATTGCCGGAATTATCGTTAAGGTTGCACTTTATTTTTTGCATACTGTAGGAGTTTTGGTCCTACGGGTGGACGAGAGTCACGTTGGCTGATATTGTTCCTTGCCTTTTTATTATCCAACATCTCGCACAATTCCAATGCATGCCTCAGATCTTTGGGTTGAGCTAAGCTTATTTTGTCTGAGAGATCTCCGTTAAGACCCCTAATGAAGGTATCTAGAACCCCATCTCTGACCTTTTTTGCCGTGGCTTCCGTAGTCTCGGGAGTTTAATGGTTTCGATTTAATCTAGTATTAACGACATCTGTTGTGTTGGCATGATCTGTAATTTTGCCTCGAATGGTCATAAGAATTCAATGTATTTGTGTGTTCCCTGGATGGGAGCGCGCAATTCCATCAAACGCGAGGTGGAAACAAAGCATGTTAAGAATTCTTCACGACTACCTGAAAATTTGTCAATTCATGCCAGTTATCCTAGACGCTAGCTGTCTGATCCCTAAAGGGAATATGTCCTGGCTGAGAATAATTTAGTGGCTTCGCTATTTCTAATAACTGAGACGACAAAATATTCTAGATGGCTACATCTAAGCCTTGAATTGCGGTTGCTTGACTTGAGGTGGATGCTGTCGGAGCATCGGATGTTGATGCCTGAATACCACCCTGCTGTAGGACTGCTGCTGTAACCCAGATTTCTTTAGTCATTTTGGGAAAAACTATTTTAAATCAAGTTAACTTCAAGGAAATAATTTTTGGATTTTTGTTTAGTCTCGATTGCAGTAAACATCCGTTGCTTTTTAGACTAAAGGAGGGTGAAGTTATGTGGGTGAATGGAGTGGGAAGTGTAGTGGTGTGGGTGAATGGAGTGGCCGATATATTACTCCCCCAATACGTAGAAAATAGCCTTTCCTCAGGCGGGAAGTACAGGGAGTTGCAAGTGAAATTTAATGGGATGGTGATAGTTCGTTTAAGACGGGATTGTCAAAAGACAAAAGTTTCATTTTTAATATGTGTAAAAATATTTTCCTTGATATTGACCTTAATTTATAGATAAGATATATGGTTCAACTTATTAACGTAATTATAAATGTTGTGGTAGTTATGATGTTGAATATTTTGTTAAACGTCGTGTTTTCGGAAATTATTTGCTTAGTTTGGATATAAGAGATTGGCTCTAGTTTCGTTACGTTGTTTGTTACATAAATGTTTTGGGTATAATCTGATAATGTGTTTACTACTATTTTTTTTAAATGCATAGCACAGTCGTTTAGTTTCATAATATAATTTCCTTCTAAGAAAATTTTGTACTCGTTAAAATTTTGTTTTAAATTTGTCTTGGGCAAGTTCCAAGTTACGATAATATTGGGTTCTCCATAACTAATTACATTTGTTTTGAACATTTTTGTGTTTTTGCATTCTGTTGGTTTTTGTGTAATAATGCCGATTATACATTCATTTATTTCTTGTGTCTTAGTTAATTTTGCATAAATTTTATTGTCTTAAATATGGTAAGTTTCTTGAATGTTTTCTGTTAAGGTGTTATTATTTTCATCTGGATAGGGAATAATTTTGAATAGTGGCGTTTTTGATATTTGTCTAGAGATATGCGAAATTATAAATAATTTATTCGTGTCTGATTTTAACCAAGTAGATTTCTTTATATTTAAAAGTGTATTTATGTTATGTTATAAATATTGAATATGAACAATGTTCTTATTTGGTTCTGTTCATAGCCGGCGGCACGCGCTTAGCCCGAGTGGGTAGTGAAAACAAACTATTAAAGTAGGAAATAGAAGAATTCACAACATAAATCAATAACTAGTACATATATATAGGTTACAATTTTTTTTTGCTTTTTTACAGGCCATACTCTAACAAGCATGCGACTGATAAACTCATTCATCAAATCATACAAATTGAGCTTATCAACTGCTTCTGAATACGAATGTAACATTGATGATCTTAGATAATTTTTGATTCGACGCAAAACCGAGAAGCTCCTTTCATTAGAGCACGTTGATCCAGTAATTATTAATCGAATGAATCGCACAAATTATTTTATTTTGTTATTATATTATTTCTCTCAAATAATTAACTATTTCACGAATATTGCTGACCTTCTTGCTTTCGCGCCGTACAATTTGAAGAAAAAAATATATCATTAGAAGCTCAGGATCTTTGAAGTCCCCCCGGATAAAAGGATACAATATTTTTGACATCGTTTGATTGACCTATAGCAAAACTCTCCAGAGAATTAAAAATCTAGCTGAATCAAAATTATCGAATCGAAAATTCGGTCGAAAATTTCACAATACATTTCCTTGTAAAAATCTTCAGGAGATTCGAAAACATGACCGTTGGAATTAGAATTTTTAAAAAGCTCTGGCAATTTTCGTTTCCTTGGTAAATCAGCTTCCTTAATTTCAAAATTCTTAGCCATTTCATTACAATTTTGCCAAATCTTCGTAAATTTGGAATCACGAGTACTGTTCATAATTTCCCCAACAATTTCTATCTTTTTATGTAAATCGACGACACAAAGCTCAGAATGCCGTAGATCTTTGTTCAGAATTTCGATACGATCGAAAATTTCGATCGTTGTTACTAAACGGAACAAAAATTTGAATGACTCAATGGAATGGTGAAATCCCGAAGCCTTCAATAAACATACTACCATAAAATACGTGATTTACAGAGAATATTCGAGTGGGTAGTACTACCCATACTACCATAGGCTACCGCCGGCCCTCGTTCTGCTTGTTCTAATAAGTTATTGTAAGTAGTTTTTAGGTTGGTTAAATTTACAGTTAAATAATTATATACGAAATCTGAGGGTAAATACATGTTTTGAAAATAAGATATCCACAAGGGTCTTTATGGGGTTAATTTCAATGCTTTGATTACGCGTTGAGTCTACCATTGATAAAAGTAGAAAATATATAAAAGTATTGTTGTGATTTCTGAAATTAATTAGTGTAGTATATTCATACAAATAATCATTCAGTACAATAAGCTCAACTTGTAACACCCTGTTTCAAGTATAAACAATTAAACATATACGCATTAAAATATAATTGTGCACTTGAATATGTTTATATATATATACATTGATGTACATAAACATATTCACATAAATCTACAGCTAAGCATGATCATATATGTATGTGCAATTGTATATGCACATACATATATTCACATAACCAATGTATGCACAAACGTAACATGAGCTAGAGCCAGGCCAGCGTGGGAACGCTGACCAAGCACTTTGATGCATGCGCTCCAACAATATGTATGTGTGTACTGACACTCTCCCTCTCTTTTGTAGCTGTCGCATAAGTCGCAGGATAAGAATATATATGTAAACTTAGCTTAAGCAAAAGAATATTTTGGAATAAAGAATGAATCTGAAAACTAGAATCAACGGACACTGACGTGTCCGTCCTCAATAATATCATTTCTTCTTAAATGGAACCCGGTCATTACATGGCGACCGTGACAGGACACTAAAGGACCTACAAGGACTCTCCATGCTAACAACAGCAACAATAAAAAAAAAAACCCAAGAAAAGTTCAACAAAACAAACAAAAAAAAAAAAAGCATAAAACAATGTCTCACAATGTGTTGCAACTACTTTAGCGATAGAGAGCAGCATTAGCAGCAGCAGCAAGCAGTCTGGCAACTGGCAACAACAAATTCCCGGCCCCCGTCAAGTATCCATCTTTTCGGCAGTGGCGTTCGAAATCGACCAATCAACCAACAAGGAGCACGAATGAACAGTGAAGATATTCCCTTTGCGGAATCTGCTCCTATCGAGCAAAGGGATGCACCGACGCTAGAGGAAGCGTTAGAGCTGTATCCCAACGATGGACCGCGCCCACTCACAATAGCTGAGTACCGGGCCCGCAACAAAAATCTACAAAGCCAGAGCCAAAGAAGACCAAAAGAGGAGGCCAAATACACAAGCTTCTCCAGCAGAAGAGGCTGGAAGTAGACTTACTGGCCACTCTGAAGACGGAGGAAGACCGACAACGCTGCATAGAGCGTATTGACATCCTGAAAGCTGAACTTCGCCAAAGAGCGAAGAAACGCAAGGGGGCCGCAGAAATGCGCAAGCCTTAACTTGCCTTTAATTTAATAATTCTAATTATAAGCTTAATAGCAAGTTGGAGCACGAAAGTGCAATTTGCGAACTACTAACTCACTGCTAGGCTATTACTAACAATGTGGTTGGAGAATTTTTTTTTTTAAAAAATAAAACAAATGAAATGTATACCTGAATTGTGAGCCAACCACATACTCTATAATTTTTCCACGTCTCCGGCTCGCTGTGCAACACACAGTTGAGATGAATTTTATTTCTCTCTTATTTTTTTTTCTCTTCACAAAAAAATTTAAATAAAAAAAATATGCATGAATCCACAATTTTATTAATAAAATTAAAGTAATTGCTAAACAAAAGTTTTTAACCTGTCTTTATGAACTTTATTTCATATTTTGCACACTTGTAATAAACAAAAAAAAAAAAAATCCCATTCGATAATAGCATAAGTAAATTTGATGACATATCCGATATACCCACAATGGGGTTAATCGAAACAAAATCAGTGGACTCCACTGCGAATGTCATAAATTAAATTGAATCATCAAATGCTGATATGAGATTAACGAACATACTACTATTAATAATTGTCATAATATTGTGCGCATATGTATTATATAAGGCTTACCTATTACACAATAAATGTGTAACAAAAAAAGCTCTACACAATAAATGTGTAACAAAAAGAGCCAAGCTAATGGTATAGATAAGATCTAAAAAATACATATGCACACAAGCAATGATAAATCAAAACCTTTTTAACAAGAGATAAAATATATATATAATAAAAAAAATTTTAAAAAAAATGACCCATTGTGACAGGTACTTTGAAAAAATAAACAACAGGCACCCTAGCATAGTCCAAGACTTAATTGAGGTTTTTAGAAGCGAGGGAAGTACCTCACCTCAACGCTCCATAAACTTAGTACAAATTAGGTTAGCTTACCTTGATATAACGGGCGAAGATTTCCCAGTCAAAGGAGGTACACTAGGGTACAGATGAGTTTCATTCTCACGGTACCATATGTATGCTGTTTTTCAAACGCAGCAGGCACACTGCGTTTCTACCTAATGGAGGAACCGAAGCAGTAAAGAACTAAATACATCCATAATCAACTAAATAGGCTTAGGCAGTTAGTGTAGAATATGGATAAAGCAGAAACAAAAAAGCTCCAAAAATATTTACCTTTCCTTGATTTCCTGATACCATCAGGTGAAATAAATCACAAATACAAGGAAATAAGGTATTGGATAGCCCACAACTTCAAATTTCGAAAAAACATTGTAGATCTTATGGAAAAATCCATAAAAGTAGCTTATAGTAGATTATTAGCTAAGACCCCTTTAAGAAAAGACGTGCCCGGATGGGTCCACGAACTTTTCAAGGACTCAATTGCGCTGATAAACATATCGGAATCGAGTGTAGAACCAATAGATTTAACAGACTCAGATATAGAAATAATAGACATAGAATAGTAAAACCTTACACACTTTCAAAATCTTTTTCTTAAATTAACAACAGGTCTAAACGACAAATTCCTTTTTTTTGTTTAGTAAAATGGGTTCTCAAGAATCCAAAATAGAAATAAAAATTAATCTTAACAAACTATGGTTACTTGGGATGATATAATAGAAAAAGCTAGAATACACGCACAAGAATTAACTAAATCTTGTAAGTGTCTCTCGCAGAATAGAGAAACATCCCAAGACACAGTAACCAAACACACGAAGATAATAACCGAGAATCTTTAAGCTATTAGAGCGGTATTAACTGAACACTATAGCAAACTAAAGACATGGCAAAAAACAGCCGCAAATGCGTTCTACAGTGATTGCAAACAAAAAGCAATAACTGTGCTAAACAGACACAATATTGAATTCAAACAAACATCTGATTTGGAAACTTCAATAGTACTGGAAGAAAAAACGCAACTAATGGCTGATGAAGAAAAAAGTCAAGAAGAACCATCAGTGATAAGTCGTAACAAACCAACAATTCCCAAAGAAAACAACAAAATGGCACAAACGAGGGTAGAATTCATAAATACAGCCACCAAGCTGATACCAAATTAAAAATCTGCAGAGAAACCCAAATAACTGTGTTTCATACACAAACGAAATTACTGAGTTGACCGATGCCCTTAAAGGCGCTTATATTTCGGATGGTCTTCCAACTGAACAAGCAATAAAATACACCACCAAAGTGGCGGTAAATGCTATGGTAGGTCATACCAAAAGTCCAAGAGTCCAATTATTAATGGAATCAGGACACTTTCAATCAGCCAAAGAAGCAATCACCAGATTTACCACTCTTTCAGTAGAGTCGGGTTCCACCGAAAGTTTCCAAAATACCATTTTTTATGCCCAGCATAATGACAACAATAATGGTAACTGGAGAAACAACTCGAATTGGAACAATAACAAAGAGGCGGCCGTGGAGGTGGACGCAATAATAATAGACAAAATACAAATAACCAACCGAATGGTTACAACAACACAAATGTCCGAATTACCCAAAGCGACCAGGGAAACGGACAAGATCCTCCAAATTCTCTAAATTAAAAAATAAAGTCTATTCCATTAACCTAAGTCTTAATAATTTCGTATCATTTAAGAATGTTAAAACAAATAAGAAAATAACATTCTTAATTGATACCGGTGCAGACATTTCAATAATAAAAGAAAATTCTGATGTATTTCACGATATCCAAGTAAACAAAACTGTAGACATTCGAGGCATAGGAGAAGGAGTAATAAATTCCAAAGGACTAGCCTCAATTGAGCTACAAACAGACAAATACATTATTCCATATAAATTTCATATACTTCATGAAGATTTCGCAATCCCCTGCGATGGAATAATAGGACTAGATTTCATGAAAAGATTTAATTGCCAATTAGATTACAATAGTTCCGAGGATTGGTTAATAATTAGACCACCAAATTTAACGTACCCAATTTATGTTCCAATAACATTCAATTCTGGTAATAACTCAATACTTCTACCAGCAAGATCCCAAGTGGTACGCAAAATAGAACTATCTTCAGTAGAAGATAACATTTTAATTCCGAATCAGGAAATTAAACCAGGCGTTTATGTTGCAAACACTATTTCAACAGCCAAAAGTACTTTTGTCCGATTTTTAAATACCACAGATAAATGCCAAATAGTAGGCGTTAACAATATAAAATTTGAATCACTTTCGAACTACGATATAGTTCAAAATACCAAAGATATAAGAAAAGAATCTGTAATTCATAAATTGAAGAAAAATTTCCCAATACTATTCAAAGACAAACTCGAAAAGTTATGCACTGAGTATAGTGATGTGAACCGAACCGATCACAACAAATAATTTGTATAAACAAAAATTAAGACTTAAGGATGATGAACCGGTATATGTGAAAAATTACCGGAGTCCGCATAGCCAACTAAACGAGATCCAGCGACAAGTTGGAAAGTTAATCGAACAGGGTATTGTTAAACCATCTGTTTCGCCTTATAATAGCCCACTCTTGCTAGTCCCAAAGAAAACACTTTCGGGATCTAAAGAAAAAAACTGGCGATTAGTAATTGACTATCGTCAAATAAACAAAAAATTGCTGTCAGATAAGTTTCCGCTCCCCAGAATTGATGATATTCTTGATCAAGGCAAGGCAAGAAAAATATTTTGTCGGGTTTTCATCAAATTGAACCAGAAGAAAAATCAAGAGATATAACGTCTTTTTCAACGAGCAATGGCTCATATCGTTTCACACGATTACCCTTCGGTCTAAAAATAGCACCTAATTCATTTCAGAGAATGATGACAATAGCATTCTCAGGGTTTGAGCCTAGCCAAGCTCTTCTCTATATGGATGATTTAATCGTTATTGGTTGTTCTGAACAACATATGATTAAAAATTTAGTAGATGTTTTTAAACTTTGCAGAAAAAACAATCCAAAACTGCATCCAGAAAAATGCTCATTTTTTATGTATGAGGTGACATTCCTAGGTCACAAATGCACAGACAAAGGAATCTTGCCAGCCGACACAAAATTTGACGTCATCAAGAATTATCCAGTCCCACATGATGCAAACAGCGCTAGACGTTTCGTTACATTTTGCAATTACTATAGACGTTTCATAAAAAATTTCGCCGAATATTCCCGGCACATAACAAGATTATGTAAAAATAATGTTACATTCGAATGGACAGCAGAACGCGAAAATGCATTCCAATACTTAAAAGAAAAGCTCGTTCTCTTGCAGTACCCAGATTTTAGCAAAGAATTTTGCATAATCACAGATGCAAGCAAACAAGCATGTGGAGCAGTTCTAACACAAAACTATAATGGACTCCAGCTTCCAGTTTCATATGCATCAAGAGCATTCACTAAAGGTGAAAGCAACAAGAGTACTACAGAACAAGAGCTAGCAGCAATACACTGGGCAATAACATATTTTCGACCATATATATATGGAAAACATTTCACAGTGCGAACAGACCATAGACCATTAACATATTTATTCTCCATGGTCAACCCGAGTTCAAAACTGACACGCATGCGGCTAGAATTGGAAGAGTACGACTTTACAGTAGAGTATTTGAGAGGTAAAGATAACTTTGTGGCAGACGCCCTATCAAGGATAACAATATCCGATCTAATTGACATGAACAAAAGAATCCTGAAAGTCACTACCAGGTACCAAAGTAGACAAAACAATTTCTGCGCAGAAAATAAACAAGAACTATTGCCAAGGCAAAATCTTGAAAAAGCTTCCAAGCCCAACGTATTTGACGTTATTGTAAATGACGAAGTACGAAAAATAGTGACCTTGCGAATAACTGATTCCTCGACCACATTCAAAAATGGCAAGAAAGTTATAGCAAGAATTGACATTTGCGATATCTATACCAATGGAATTCTCGACTTAGGTCAGTTTTTTCAAAGGCTCGAAAAAGAAGCCGGTATACTTAGTATCAAAGTCAAAGTGGCACCGAGCGAAAAGATCTTTGAAACTATTTCAATAGAATCTTTCAAAAATATGGGCAATCAAATTTTACAATTTTTAAGAGTAGCGCTACTCACGCCGGTGACCCTCATCAAAAACGATAAAGAAAAAGAAGCTATATTGTCTACATTCCATGAAGATCCAATTCAAGGAGGTCATACAGGCATAAATAAAACAATTGCAAAAATAAAGAGACGATATTATTGGAAAAACATGACTAAATATGTTAAAAAGTACATTAATAAATGTCCAAATGCCTGACGTCGAAAACGACGAAACATACACGATCACCTATGATTATAACCGAAACTCCACAATATGCTTTTGACAGAGTGATAGTGGACACAATTGGTCCACTACCACATTCGGAAAATGGGAATGAATACGCAATCACATTAATATGTGACCTGACAAAGTATTTAGTAGCAATTCCTGTGGCAAACAAAAGTGCAACAACTGTGGCAAAAGCCATAGTCGAATCTTTTATTCTGAAGTACGGTCCAATGAAGACGTTCATTACGGACATGGGAACAGAATATAAAAATTCCATTATAAATGACTTGTGCAAGTATTTAAAAATAGACAATATAACGTCTACAGCACACCACCACCAGACATTAGGTACCGTTGAAAGAAGTCATAGGACCTTCAACGAGTACATTCGTTCATATAGTTCAGTAGATAAAACTGATTGGGACATATGGTTACAGTATTTCGTGTATTGTTTTGACACAACACCATCAGTAACACATAATTATTGTCCATATGAACTTGTATTTGGTAGACAAAGTAACCTACCAATTCAATTTAATAGCGTTAATACTATAGATCCAATATATAATATAGAAGAATATTCTAAGGAAGTTAAGTTTAGATTAGAAAACGCGTGTAAGAGAGCTCGAATTCTTTTAGAAAAAAATAAAATTAAGCAAAAAGAAATAAATGATAGCAAAGTATTAGATTTTAAAATAGAAATGGGAGACCAAGTTTATCTCAAGAATGAAACAGGTCATAAATTAGAATCTTCTTATATAGGACCGTTTGAGGTCATTAGTATAGAGAAAAATAATAATGTAGTTATAAAGAATAGGAAAAATAGGGAACAAAAAGTTCATAAGGATAGACTAAAAAGGAATAACAAATAAAACAAAAAAAAAATATATATATAAAAAAAAGAAAAAAAAAAAAATTTTAATAAGAATATATATAGATATATTTTTTTTTTTTTTTTAAAAAAAATAAATAAATATATAATATCAAAAAGTGAAAGCGAAAAAACAAATATATATACATAAAATTTTTTTATGGATTCATCTATTATTGAAAATATATTCATATGATTTTGAAAAGAAAGAGAAAAAGAGAATTTGTCTGAGCACACACAAACTAAGACACAAAAAAAAAAAAATTTTTTTTTTCCCTTATATACACATTTACCTTACCCTTATTTTACCTTTAATTAACTATCTAATGATTATTAATAACTCCATAATATTACGTTATTCTCTAAAAAGGGGAGGTGTAGTATATTCATACAAATAATCATTCAGTACAATAAGCTCAACTTGTAACACCCTGTTGCAAGTATAAACAATTAAACATATACGCATTAAAATATAATTGTGCACTTGAATATGTTTATATATATATACATTGATGTACATAAACATATTCACATAAATCTACAGCTACGCATGATCATATATGTATGTGCTGTGAGGAATATTATAAATCATAATAATATACCACACAACAAACCGACAGCGAAGCAATCCAAAGGTGTGAATAACGCACCAGATAAAAGATATAGCCGAGACACGAACCAGATGTACGATATACGACCAATATTGGCAATGGTCGATCAAACCAGTGCAACGCAAATAAGTTACGATCAAACGCAATGGATCGAACCACACGCAACCGCAAGCAATTTCGTACAAGCGGGAAGATGCGTGGGAAGCATAATGAGGAAGTTGGAAATTGCACGACATACGATACGGCTACGATCAAACACGACCGATCGGACCGCACGCAACCGCGAGAGATTTCGTACAAGCGGGAAGATGCGTGGGAAGCAGAATGCAAAAAAAACCAATATGCATACATACGACGGGCAACCAGGTCCAACATGGCTCGATCGAACCAAATCAGACCTATGACGTACGATCGAGCATGACGATCGAACCGCATGCGACCGCTGGCAAATTTCGTACAAGCTTGAAGATGCGTGGGAGGCATAATGTATAAAATCGGCTATGTAAGAGCAAACAAGGGCAAGCGAAAAGGGCATTGGCCCAGTGAGACAATTTAAGAGCACAGAGAGGCCACAATAGAAATGCATGCATTGACGTACAATGCATGAACAAGCATACACTCACAATACACGTATGCTATGCGTGTATGACCGCGAGAGGGAGTACTGGTGGCCTATGGGTGCTCTCTGCCTACGTCACACACAAGAGATCAAAGCAGTGAGAGCATGAACTGCCGAAATTATGAGAACAAAGTGAGGGCCAAGCAAGCCCACGAGACGGGTGCGGGGCATGCATGCATGTATGAAACGATAATGGTTTGTGGATTGGATAGGGGAATATGCGAACCGAAGGGGGAGGGATGAACAATGCGGAAGCCCTCTATCTGATAGATACGATATGCGGATGAATGTGCATTGCATGGGAAATTAAACGATGTTGTATATTAAATTAATCAGGAGAATTATTATTAAACAATAGTTTAAATCAATACAATTAGTATATATGTATAGGAATATAATATGGAGCGAATATGGGCGAAATTGGGTATGACGAGTGGATCAAAGGGAGCAACGGGCGACGGCAGCGCTGACAGAGAAAGAATGCAGAGAAAGAACGGGATACGATGGGCGGCCAATGGAAAGGCGACGCCAATGGGTGAAAGTGATGGAAGCACATAGATGCAAGGGAGCTAGACAAGGACAAGGAAATAAATGGGCGCGCAGCCACAAAGAAAGTGGACATATGCGCCAAAGATTTACGGGACTTTCACCACGCATAGCAACAAGTGGATGCGTGGGTGAAAGCAGAGGGCCGATGGAAATGTACCAGCTGTATAGCGGTACTACACCAAGTTATTCCTGAGGCCGCGGGAGTTGCCTATAAAGGCAACGCCCGTCAAGAAAGTTTATCAAGTCATCAAGTCGTGATCAAGTAACAAATTATTAAGGCCTTACGAGTAACCTTAAGAACTTATCAAGGAAACACAAGGAGCAACAGAAAAACTATAAAGGCCTTACGAGTAACCTGTGCAGTTTCATCCGATAGCAACAAGTCCTTAAATAAGGATAACATACACCGTACCCAAGCTAGAGTAAATTGGAGAGAAGCCAAGTATTTCCAGGAGTATCCAAAGTCAGTGGTAGGCACGAGGATATATCCTACTGCCGAAATTCCAGGATCTATATATCCTGACGAGTACCAATTGCTGAGGAATATCCTGCTGAGTAATAATAGCTACGGGATTCGTCTCAAAGCCATAAAGCAAAGGCCATCTCAACGAGCATAGCGAAAGGGGTGCAGAGGTGTGGAGCACAAATCAAGTACACGATACAGATCGAGACAATAACCAGCAACGGGAGCAAGAGGAAGGCAAGAAGGGACGTTTAATAATAATTAGCCTGATTAATTTAATATACAACATCGTTTTATATTCCATGCAGATAGAGGGCTTCCCCATTGTTCATCCCTCCCCTTCGGTTCGCATATTCCCCTATCCAATCCACAAACCATTATCGTTTCATACAATGCATGCATGCCCCGCACCCGTCTCGTGGGCTTGCTTAGCCCTCACTTTCGTTCGCATAATTTCGGCAGTTCATGCTCTCACTGCTTTGATCTCTTATGTGTGACGTAGGCAGAGAGCACCCATAGGCCACCGGATACTCCCTCTCGCGGTCATACACGCCATAGCATAGTGTATGCTTGTTCATGCATTGTACGTCAATGCATGTATCTTTATTGTGGTCTCTCTGTGCTCTTAAATTGTCTCCACTGGGCCAATGCCCTTTTTCGCTTGCCCTTGTTTGCTCTTACATAGCCGATTTTGTACATTATGTTTCCCACGCGTCTTCCCGCTTGTACGAAATTGCCAGCGGTCGCATGCGGTTCGATCGGTCATGCTTGATCGTAAGTCATGGGTTCGAGTTGGTCCGACTTCTTACATTATGCTTCCCACGCATCTTCCCGCTTGTACGAAATCGCTTGCAGGTTGCGTGTGGTTCGATCCATTGCGTTTGATCGTAACTTATTTGCGTTGCACTGGTTCGATCGACCAGTGCCAATATTGGTCGTATATCGTACATCTGGTTCGTGTCTCGGCTATATCTTGTATCTGGTGCGTTATTTACACCTTTGGATTGCTTCGCTGTCGGTTTGTTGTGTGGGATATTATTATGATTTATAATATTCCTCACACTCCCCCCCTTTTCGGGGGGGGATTTGCCCTCCCCTGTCCCTTTGTACCTGCTCCCCGCATCTGCGGCATGCCTGGTTTGGGTTTAAGACTCTTCCCTCTTGGATGTTTTTATTTTCTTGGCTTGGTCTTGAATTGTTCTCCATGCTGTTGTCTTGGCATCTTCAGCACTGTGTGACTGGTGGCCCGTAATTATTTCCTCCTCTGTGGCTTGATTGGTTGTTGTTTGTTCTTTGAGCATTGTTTGGGCGATGGAAATCTGATCTTTCTTGTTCAAGCATCTCATGTTCTTCCGCCAACTGCATCAGCTCATCTAGGTTTCTGACTCTGTGCGGCCGACCAAAGCCCCGTATAAAATCTGGAGTGCAATTTTCTAATATAACCTCCAATTGCTCGTACTCTGGTATTTTAAGGGTCTCATCATTGTTTGCATGTCGACCATATAGTCCTTGAAATACTCGTTTCTGTTTTGTTTGCGATTTTCACTTGATCAGCCAATTTGTTGAAGAATCCTCTTGGCAGGAAGTATTTCTTGAAGCCCTCAACGAACTCCTTGCGATCGCTACTGCTTATTGTTTGACGTACCACTTGAGTGCTTTGTCTTTCAGTAGTTCTGGCATTGGTCTTGGGATCATGTCAGCTCGATGCCATACATGTCTGCTGACCACTCGATTTGTTCTATAAACTCTAGCGGTCTGGAATTGCCATCGAATCTGAAAGTCCGCTCCCTCACTTGTTTGCCACCTTGGCGTATTCGGTGGTCCTGTTTGTTGTGTGTGGTGCTGCTTTCTTGGGGTCTATCGTTTGTCTCCTTATGTCCCTCTTTGTCTCTGCGCTATCTAGGGCTCCTTCGCTTTTCCCATCTTGGTGGTAAATATGGAGGAATTGCTAGTGTGGCGATGTTTATTTTCTGGAATTCCTCAGCCTCCTTGTCTATACCATTTTCGCATGTTTTTGACGTGCTTGCTATTATTATCATTTTAGATTTTTCTAGTACTTTGTTTCCAATCTATTTATCCTTTGTCCTGTCTGTACCTTTGTCCTGTCTGTACACCAAATCCTCCTTCTTCATGTGGTAAATCCAACCTTTTTCCATTTTGATCTTTTTATGATTTATAAACTGCAGTTTTTATTTCTAAATTTCACCAGTATAGCACGTTGGGCGCCAGTTGTAACGCTCCTTTTTCGTCCTTCGGGATATTTACAATATCTCTTGGGCTAGGTACGGCACAACAAATTTATTTTGTGCCCTGGTGAAATTAAAAACACGTTCGATTTCAGTTGTTAATGCTTATTATAAAATCGCCAAAAAGATCAAAATAGAAAAAGGATGGATTTACCACATGAAGAAGGGGTTTTAAGACAGGCCAAAAGATCGGGATCGAGATATCCGGCACAGTGGATGAAATGCGGAAACAGCTAGGCGAAGTGGGTATGACGAGTGGATCAAAGGAAGCGACGGGCGACGGCAGCGCTGACAGAGAAAGAATGCAGAGAAAGAACGGGGATACGATGGGCGGCCAATGGAAGGCGACGCCAATGGGTGAAAGTGATGGAAGCACATAGATTCAAAGGGAGCTAGACAAGGACAAGAAAATAAATGGGCGCGCAGCCGCAAAGAAAGTGGACATATGCGCCAAAGATTTGCAGGACTTTCACCACGCATAGCAACAAGTGGATGCGTGGGTGAAAGCCAGAGGGCCGATGGAAATGTACCAGCTGTATAGCGGTACTACACCAAGCTATTCCTGAGGCCGCGGGAGTTGCCTATATAAAGGCAACGCCCGTCATTATGAATTATCAAGTTATCAAGTTATCAAGTCATCAGATTATCCAGTCGTGATCAAGTAACAAGTAATTAAGGCCTTACGAGTAACCTTAAGAACTTATCAAAAGAAACACAAGAAGCAACAGAAAAACTAGAACTATACAGGCCTTATGAGTAACCTGTACAGTTCATCCGATAACAACTAAGGTCCTTACACAAGGATAACAAACACCGTACCCAAGCTAGAGTAAATTGAAGAGAAGCCTAGCATTTCCAGGAGTATCCAAAGTCAATGGTAGGCACGAGGATATATCCTACTGCCGAAATTCCAGGATCTATATATCTGACGAGTACCAATTACCTGAGGAACATCCTGCCAAAGCCATAAAACAAGAGCCATCTCAACGAGCATAGCGAAAGGGTGCAGAGGTGTGGAGCATAAATCAAGCATACGATACAGACGAGACAATAATCGGCAACAGGAGCAAGAGGAAGGCAAGAAGCGACGACGAGGGATTCAGTGACTCACCAACGCTGTCAAGTCCAGAACTACCATAGAGAAACCGTCATATCCAACCAAGCCCATAAACAGTCATAAATAAACATACAACCATAACTAATAATTAAACAAACGTGTTTCTAATTTCACCAGGGCACAAAATAAATTTGTTAGTGCCGAACCCTACCCAAGAGATATGTAAATATCCCGAAGGACGAAAAAGGATCGTTACAGTGCATTTGTATATGCACATACATATATTCACATAAGCAATGTATGCACAAGCGTAACATGAGCTAGAGCCAGGCCAGCGTGGGAACGCTGACCAAGCACTTTGATGCATGCGCTCCAACAATATGTATGTATGTATGTACTGACACTCTCCCTCTCTTTTTGTAGCTGTCGCATAAGTCGCAGCATAAGAATATATATGTAAACTTAGCTTAAGCAAAGAATATTTTGGAATAAAAGAATGAATCTGAAAACTAGAATCAACGGACACTGACGTGTTCGTCCTCAATAATATCATTTCTTCTTAAATGGATCCCGGTCATTACATTAGTTATATTTACTTTGATGAGTTTTCTTTTTCTTCTTGAATTTGGACTTGTAGTGTGTTGTTTGTCTACCTCGGTTTGTTTCTGTTTGTTTATCATCAACTTGGGTAATTTCTCCTATTTCTTAAAGGGTGTCGTCGATTTCGATCTAACTAGCCACCTTTATTAGATTTATTTATTCGGATTTATATTTTGTATTTATTTCAACACCGTTCCTATTTTTATTTATTTCATCAATCTGTTATAAATAAAAGGAAATGTTAGTGGGGTTATTAGAACGGGATGGTGAGAGGAACTGCAACGACTGATCTCGTCTGCCAAGCGAAACCCGCTTGGCCAAGATCCCGTTGCCTCTCCACCTTGATGGTGACTGAGCCTGGAGATCAGCGACTGACTTCGTCTGCAGGGAGAATAACTCATCCTGCCGAAGTCCGCTGATCCCTTCGGCTCCCACTCAAATAGTTAAGTGGCCAAGGAAGGGAAGGGAAAGGGTAGACATAAATAATGCTGGGTGTGTTAAACGATAATAGTATAGAGTTTATTGATAATTAACTAATTCTAAACATCTTTTGTATTTTCGGTCCCTACCGCACTCAAGCAAAACAGGGGAGCTTTGGACATGGGCTCACCTGCTAATCCTGGTCTTTCACGTGATGATTTCTTTAGGACACTATGTTTTTTTTTTTTACTCCTGCTGTTGGTTTCACTTGTCAACTTTTCACTCTCGTGGTTACTGGCGAAGTGATTTTTCTCCTAATTCTAACTCTCTATTCAAACCCACCCCTTCCTCTGCCTACTTATGTCTAACGGTAAAAATATATGATGCGTCTTGTGCTTTAGCACGCGTCACGATCGCCGTATCTCTCTTTCACTTCCGATTTTCTCATGGTCTCTTTAGCGTCGGCATGCAGCGCAGCGACCGCTGTCGGGAGACAGCGCATCAAGACGGTAGCTAGAAAAGAGGGAGGCTACGATCGTAAGTATTGACTATCAGAAAAAAGAACTACAGTTAGTTTTTTGATGTTGCGATATTTAATGTGCCCTCCATGGGCGTATCAAAAATAAAAGTAAATGAAAAGGGACGCTACATGGGCGTAGTTTAGATTACAACGATAATGTGACTCGTCGCACGGTGTCCCTTAATTTTGAACGGACGAAATGGACCGTGACCCGCCCGTGTACCTTAACCTCGATGCGGAACAGTCGGTCGTCTGCACACATGAGGAAACGGTTATTTCTGCGGGGTCCATCATGACGGAGTACCGCCCCGATCTCGGACTTCGGCGGGCACTCGTCTATCGGCGGTGTCGACGAGCGATTCCGGTGGTGTGAGGACCCAATTGGAAGCCGCAGGGGTGGCCTCTGGCACATAAATTCCCCATAGATCGGCGGAAAGGGCCTCGCGACGTTGGTCCAGGGCTGGCGTGAGTTGGCGGAGTAGCGGTGTCGTTTAGCGATCATCGAGGGCGGGGCCCGGAGAGGTCTAAGGGCATCTCCTCGTTGTCAGATGGAGTCTCACTAACCTAACGGTTGCCAGGCGAACACCTGTGTTCGCTGGGGGGTATTATCGGCTCATACGCGGGCCGCAGAGTGGTGTCTGCCATGGCTGCTTCCACGACTTCTGGAGATTGACGTCTCTCCAGACACTCACAAACGGGCCGCGGAGGGTGTCCCGGTGTGAGCGGAACTGGGTCTGCGCGGGTTTTAGGGGGAGAAGGGAGGGGGACACGTTGGGCAGGCGCACCCACCAACAAGTGGTCCCCCTTGAAAGATCTTTAGTCAGTGGCCTCGTGCGGGCCGTGGGTACGAAACCAGGCCGGCGATACGTAGCTCACGAGCCTGGACATTGCTGGAAAGAAACTTGATTATTTTATACGGGCCTTTATACTTAGCTTAAGCTTGTAAGCCTTACTTACAATAATATGATGTAAGCTGGGCTGAATCAGTGGTATCATTGCCGCTAGAGTTGATAGATAGT
>JAEIFP010000535.1:0-114578 GCA_018903935.1 Drosophila insularis
ATACCATGTAACCCTTGGGACAGGTCAGGTATGTACATACAAGTTTTTAAAAGTGTGTAGGTTGCCGGGGATGAGCGGCATGTAAGGAAAAATAATGTAAATGATATGTACTTATCAGGATGCAAGCTGGAGGAGCGGAAGGATCCAATGGGAACACAATTATTGGCGGGTACCAATTTCTTCGTGGTATGGTGAGCAGTTAAAATAATTAAAACGCTCGGGATATATATCATATTTATTCACAGATAACCCGACACACACGAAATGTTTTGATTTTAAATACAGGATTTTCGAATGGAAAAAAAGAACCGGTGTTTGAATCAAAGTATCATATCAGATTGAAGATGGCGATTCCCATCAGAATCCAAGTCACGCTCCTTAGTGTGACCGTATCCGCCGAGGATCAAAAAACCCTCCTCACTCCTCACCGCTGTTCACCCGGTGGCGTGAACACAGGGTAATAAAGTGTTTACAACTTTGGATCTTGAGAATGGATATTTTCAAGTATACTGTATAGCGGTCAGTTCGAGTTTTTGTATGTTCCATTTGAAATTTTAAATTCTCCTCATGTATTTTCCCGTTATATTTGTGCGACATTTATTGATTTAATTCGAGATGGCACAGTCGTTACGTATATGGATGATCTTAATATTCCTTCAAAGGATATTAAATAAGGAATTTACAAGCTGAAACGTGTGTTAAATAGGGCATCGGAGTTTGGTTTGACCATTAAATGGCAGAAGTGTCAGTTCTTAAAAGAAAGTATAGAGCTTTGGAATACAAGGATACAAGAAAAGGTTACCATAAGGTCTTAAGGCCTAAAGAAAAAACGTAGGCGGTGAAAAACAACCCAAAACCAAAGAATAACAAGAGTCTACAAAGGTTTCTTGGATTAACTTCATATTTTCCTCGTAATAACGAGACCACTGTCAGACTTGCTAAGAAAAGATGTGTTCGGTAGCCTTGAGTAGCGCGCCAGTTTTACGATTGAATAACCCAAAGGCGCTAACTGAAGTACACACTGATCCGTCCATGTTTGGTTACGGGAGAGTTCTTCTACAAACGGATAGTGATGATCAGTTATTCCATCCAGTACAGTATCACAGCCGGAAAACCAAGCCTGCGGAAGAAAAATACCATTCATACGAATTAGAAGTGTTAGCGAACTTACAAGGGATGAAGTTTAAAATCATAACAGATTGCAGTGTTTTTGCAATGACAATGATAAAAAGGGACATTCCATAAGAGCTTCGCGTTCCGCTTTATTTCTTCAAGAATTTGAATATAGTGGTCCTGTGCAGTATAAATAAGCCTACATACAAATTTAAACTCTATAGTTTCACGTGCTAGCGGACCGCACCTTTAATAAACCAGACAGTGTTGATATGATAATGGAGGTATATATACATATATATATATACATACATCGTAAAAAGTGAAGTTGCCAAGATTGATGGCCCACTAGGTCAAAATACTCAACCTCAATAGAACCTCGCTTTGGAGGTAAATCCAAAACTGAGGAAGAAGAAGTATATTTCCCTGAGCCAGTACAGTTATAAAAAGGCTAAAAGTCAACACAGCAGTACACATCAGAACTGCACAGATATGCTTAAAAAGAGAATACTAAACATTAGATTAGATCAGTGGTTGGCACGGCCCATTCCCCGGACTATGGCCTAGCTCTGCTGCAGCGCTGCCGCTTCACATACACTGTAAACGCTCGTGTTTGTTCGGCAATGTCACTTCGGCAAAAATTTTGATTGATGCTTGTCAGGAAAAACAATGATTGCCAAAACAATAACTGGAATACACCGAAAAAAAAAATGTTTAGTACCCATTGGGAAAATTAATTTTTTGTTATTGAAAGTATGGAGGGCGATGCGCAATGCGTTATGTGTCATCAAATTTTTCCTATCATTATTATAAATTATTTAATAATATTTTCTTACCTATATTATGTAAGGATAATTTTTTTTTAATTTTTTGACAAAAATAAAAAATATTTGTATTCACTGTAAAGCAAGAAAACGTTTCGTACTTCGTGTTTGTTATCACACACACAAATGCAAAGTCTCATTTTTGATTATATGCGTGCCTACCCCTGGATTAGATTATCCCGTTACATAAAAAAAAGAATTTTGAAATAGTACAACACGCTGACAAAGTAAACCATACACAACAGAAATAGAAAGTGACTTACTAGGTTTAAAATTTCTTCATGTAACTGGTTATGCTTTCTTAATATTAGTCATCTTACTCATTTTAAAATTAATAATAATTTCTTTAAGACAAGTTAATATAAAACGCAGAATCCAAAATGTCACCTTTGGCAGCCCTTTGCAGAATGTTTAAGATTAAACATCGTATTCATCTGAAATGACATCACCAAATCACATACACAAAAAAAAAAATACAAAGCATAACAAAAACAAAAAATGTCAAATGTCACATGTCAATTATTGCTTAAAATCAGAACAAAACTTGCATCCACACTCTGTGGGACACATTTAGAAATAAGAAGTATATACAAAGTATACCACAAAAAGATCGGTAAATACCATGTAACCCTTGGGACAGGTCAGGTATGTACATACAAGTTTTTAAAAGTGCGCAGGTTACCGGGGATGAGCGGCATGTAAGGAAAAATAATGTAAATGATATGTACTTATCAGGATGCAAGCTGGAGGAGCGGAAGGATCCAATGGGAACACAATTATTGGCGGGTACCAATTTCTTCGTGGTATGGTGAGCAGTTAAAATAATTAAAACGCTCGGGATATATATCATATTTATTCACAGATAACCCGACACACACGAAATGTTTTGATTTTAAATACAGGATTTTCGAATGGAAAAAAATAACCGGTGTTTGAATCAAAGTATCATATCAGATTGAAGATGGCGATTCCCATCAGAATCCAAGTCACGCTCCTTAGTGTGACCGTATCCGCCGAGGATCAAAAAACCCTCCTCACTCCTCACCGCTGTTCACCCGGTGGCGTGAACACAGGGTAATAAAGTGTTTACAACTTTGGATCTTGAGAATGGATATTTTCAAGTATACTGTATAGCGGTCAGTTCGAGTTTTTGTATGTTCCATTTGAAATTTTAAATTCTCCTCATGTATTTTCCCGTTATATTTGTGCGACATTTATTGATTTAATTCGAGATGGCACAGTCGTTACGTATATGGATGATCTTAATATTCCTTCAAAGGATATTAAATAAGGAATTTACAAGCTGAAACGTGTGTTAAATAGGGCATCGGAGTTTGGTTTGACCATTAAATGGCAGAAGTGTCAGTTCTTAAAAGAAAGTATAGAGCTTTGGAATACAAGGATACAAGAAAAGGTTACCATAAGGTCTTAAGGCCTAAAGAAAAAACGTAGGCGGTGAAAAACAACCCAAAACCAAAGAATAACAAGAGTCTACAAAGGTTTCTTGGATTAACTTCATATTTTCCCCGTAATAACGAGACCACTGTCAGACTTGCTAAGAAAAGATGTGTTCGGTAGCCTTGAGTAGCGCGCCAGTTTTACGATTGAATAACCCAAAGGCGCTAACTGAAGTACACACTGATCCGTCCATGTTTGGTTACGGGAGAGTTCTTCTACAAACGGATAGTGATGATCAGTTATTCCATCCAGTACAGTATCACAGCCGGAAAACCAAGCCTGCGGAAGAAAAATACCATTCATACGAATTAGAAGTGTTAGCGAACTTACAAGGGATGAAGTTTAAAATCATAACAGATTGCAGTGTTTTTGCAATGACAATGATAAAAAGGGACATTCCATAAGAGCTTCGCGTTCCGCTTTATTTCTTCAAGAATTTGAATATAGTGGTCCTGTGCAGTATAATTAAGCCTACATACAAATTTAAACTTTATAGTTTCACGTGCTAGCGGACCGCACCTTTAATAAACCAGACAGTGTTGATATGATAATGGAGGTATATATACATATATATATATACATACATCGTAAAAAGTGAAGTTGCCAAGATTGATGGCCCACTAGGTCAAAATACTCAACCTCAATAGAACCTCGCTTTGGAGGTAAATCCAAAACTGAGGAAGAAGAAGTATATTTCCCTGAGCCAGTACAGTTATAAAAAGGCTAAAAGTCAACACAGCAGTACACATCAGAACTGCACAGATATGCTTAAAAAGAGAATATTAAACATTAGATTAGATCAGTGGTTGGCACGGCCCATTCCCCGGACTATGGCCTAGCTCTGCTGCAGCGCTGCCGCTTCACATACACTGTAAACGCTCGTGTTTGTTCGGCAATGTCACTTCGGCAAAAATTTTGATTGATGCTTGTCAGGAAAAACAATGATTGCCAAAACAATAACTGGAATACACCGAAAAAAAAAATGTTTAGTACCCATTGGGAAAATTAATTTTTTGTTATTGAAAATATGGAGGGCGATGCGCAATGCGTTATGTGTCATCAAATTTTTCCTATCATTATTATAAATTATTTAATAATATTTTCTTACCTATATTATGTAAGGATAATTTTTTTTTAATTTTTTGACAAAAATAAAAAATATTTGTATTCACTGTAAAGCAAGAAAACGTTTCGTACTTCGTGTTTGTTATCACACACACAAATGCAAAGTCTTATTTTTGATTGTATGCGTGCCTACCCCTGGATTAGATTATCCCGTTACATAAAAAAAAGAATTTTGAAATAGTACAACACGCTGACAAAGTAAACCATACACAACAGAAATAGAAAGTGACTTACTAGGTTTAAAATTTCTTCATGTAACTGGTTATGCTTTCTTAATATTAGTCATCTTACTCATTTTAAAATTAATAATAATTTCTTTAAGACAAGTTAATATAAAACGCAGAATCCAAAATGTCACCTTTGGCAGCCCTTTGCAGAATGTTTAAGATTAAACATCGTATTCATCTGAAATGACATCACCAAATCACATACACAAAAAAAAAAATACAAAGCATAACAAAAACAAAAAATGTCAAATGTCACATGTCAATTATTGCTTAAAATCAGAACAAAACTTGCATCCACACTCTGTGGGACACATTTAGAAATAAGAAGTATATACAAAGTATACATATATACTTTGATGTTGTTTTTGATTTTTATTTGTTCTTCTTTATTTTTGTAGTGAAAATTTTTTTTTTTTTTCTCTCTTTTTTCATTTCTAGTTTTCACCTAGAATTGTTTTTAAACTGTTAAGCACTTATAGTTTTCGTTGGGCGCCAATTATATAAAAGTGATTTTAAATTTCATTATTGCAAGCCACCGTTTTGTGCGCTTGGAGTCGAAATTATAACTGACTTATATTTATCAAAACAAGCTCTTCTGCTCTCTGACGTGACGGTCGTGTTTTTTCATAGCTCCTGAGTTTTTATCAATATTTATTGTTTCTCTCAATTTTTAATTGTGCTTAGTTTGTTTACGCTTTCGTTGGTGTGGTTTGCTTGACACCGGTGTGTTTTATTTGCAGAATTTGTCAAATTAATTAGTTTTTTTTGGTGATTAGTGTTTTTTTTTTTGTTGTTTTCTTTTGTTTGTGCTGGTGCTCAGCTTCTCTCCTGCGTAATTACTTTTGCAACGCCGCCTCTCAAAGCTTGGCTTATAACTGTTCTTGCACTTTTTTTTGTGCTATGCACTCTAGCTGTTTCTTTGTTTTATTTGTATTTATTGATTTTATATCGATAATTATCTTAGTGCTGTGTATTTAAACTTTAAATTTTCTATATATTTTTATATAGTTTTGCCTTGTGTTTCTTTTGGGGTTTTTTATTTTTGTAGTGAAAATTTTTTTTTTTTTTCTCTCTTTTTTCATTTCTAGTTTTCACCTAGAATTGTTTTTAAACTGTTAAGCACTTATAGTTTTCGTTGGGCGCCAATTATATAAAAGTGATTTTAAATTTCATTATTGCAAGCCACCGTTTTGTGCGCTTGGAGTCGAAATTATAACTGACTTATATTTATCAAAACAAGCTCTTCTGCTCTCTGACGTGACGGTCGTGTTTTTTCATAGCTCCTGAGTTTTTATCAATATTTATTGTTTCTCTCAATTTTTAATTGTGCTTAGTTTGTTTACGCTTTCGTTGGTGTGGTTTGCTTGACACCGGTGTGTTTTATTTGCAGAATTTGTCAAATTAATTAGTTTTTTTTGGTGATTAGTGTTTTTTTTTTGTTGTTTTCTTTTGTTTGTGCTGGTGCTCAGCTTCTCTCCTGCGTAATTACTTTTGCAACGCCGCCTCTCAAAGCTTGGCTTATAACTGTTCTTGCACTTTTTTTTGTGCTATGCACTCTAGCTGTTTCTTTGTTTTATTTGTATTTATTGATTTTATATCGATAATTATCTTAGTGCTGTGTATTTAAACTTTAAATTTTCTATATATTTTTATATAGTTTTGCCTTGTGTTTCTTTTGGGGTTTCAATGGCTTGTTGTCTAACTACTTGCAAGCATTCTGATCGTTTTGATGATCAGTATAGAGCAATATCGTGTTGGCTCTGCGATAATCTTATTCAGAGCTTCGCGTTGCGCTTTGTTTCTTCAAGAATTTGAGTATGAGATTGGACATAGCAGTGGCAGTAGAAGTATGTCCTGTTTAATCTTAGGATGTCCTGTTAAACTAGCCCAAGCTAGTGATGATTGGATTAGAGCGGTGATAGCTATTTTCGAGCATCAGACTTATGAAGATCTCTTTATTAAAAATTGTGGTTTGTACAAGGATCCCAATAAGGATTTAATTGTAATCCCATCACTGATGGAAGAGAAATTAATTAAGATTGTACATAGAAAAGGTAATTTTTCTGCTGAAAGAAGTCAAGAGGAAGTTGAGTGAAAGTTTTACGTACTGAAGTTGTTCCAAAAAGCCACGAATATTGTAAAAAATTGTATCGAATGAATTGTTTCGAAAGGTACGGCAGGCAAGAAAGAAAGTTTCTTAGCTCCAATAAAAAAGGAAGATAAGCCTTTAGGGACTTATCATGTGGATCATTTAGGATCTATGGATCCGACAGCGAAAAGTTATAATTATCTATCACAGCGTCAGAAGCTGTAGTAGATACACTTAGGCACCAATCATCAGTTTTTGGAAATCCAGGGCGTATTATATCACATAGACGAGCTGCATTTGTTTCTCACCAGTTCGGAGATTATTGTAAAGAACAAAACTTTCAGCATTTAATGATAGTTACCGGAGTACCGAGGGTAAATGGTAAAGTTGAACGTATCCATAAAATAATTATTCCTATGTTAACAAAACTTTTTTATGCAAATCCTACTATGTGGTATAGGCACGTTATTATATGAACCGGTGACGAAATAAGGACTAAAAGTTTTCCTGAATTAAAAAAATTTTTGGAAGAAGAAACAGTAAAAGAGCTAGAAGTTGAACGCAATAACGTTCGCCAGGAAGCTCAGCCAAATTTAGAGAGAATCCAATAGGAGAACCGTAAAGGTTATGACAAAAAACCGCAGGTGTGCCATTTAAGAATGCTTTGGATGACTTAGAATTCCATGACCGCAATTTATTGTCAGTGTTATAAATGAAATTGAACAATAAGGAAAATTGTAAGATTGAGAATGAGGTGAACTAGCGGTGTTGCCGAAAATTTAGGTAACACATTTTTTGGAGAGCCAAGAGAATGGGACCTGTTTGTAGAAATATTTGGGGAATTGATTGAAAAAAGAGAGGTCTTACTCTTAAGTTCAACTATTTAAGATCATCGTTAGCGGGAGAGCGAGGAGTATGGTAGCTCATCTATTGTCAGGTTCAGCTGATAATTAAAGTGCTGTTTGAGAATTGTTGACGAAGCGGTATGAAAACAATCGGAGAGTGTGTTCCGAGCAATTAAATCAAATCGTTGATTAACCGATGATCAATAATGAATTTGCAAAATGTGTACTCCCATTACACATAATTGGCATAATTAATGAATCGTAGCACTTGGTTAAAATTAAAACGAATTTGTCCGATGAAGTTGACGCACAACTCATACTTAGGAAATTTGACAGGGAAGCTTTACAGATTAGAAAAACAAGGCAGATACAATCGCTAACTGATATAATGGAATACTTGAAGCAAAGATATTGTTCGCTAACTGGCATGAGGAAAGAAGAGGAAAAACCGCAACAAGTTGTTTCATATGCGGCAATTGAAGATAACTGTCCGATTTGCAAAGTTGCCGAGCATAAGCACCACAGTGGTATAAATTCAAAGGTTTGACACCTCTGGAAAGGTATGAGACGGCGAAAAAAGTACAATTATGTACGAGATGCTTGAAGCATTGAAGCAATAAGAGGTGCACGAATGAAATGGACTGTTCATTGTGCAGTAAAGGACACCATACTCTACTCCATTTTGAAGAAATACAGGAGACAGTCAATACCTGTGTATTGGCACACTATTGGCCACAGCCCTAATACAAGTTTAAAAAAACCAGAGGGTCGGAGCTAAAAGTTTGTATATCCTTGCAAGTTTTTTGTCTTTTTGTCTATCCTTACCTACAGCCGTCAAAGTGAAAATAAGTTTTATATGAAATATAATGTTCATGAACGAACGACCTATAATCCTCGGCTGGAGCAATGCGGAGCATGAAACATGACATTTCATCGTTCGTTTGTAGGACAGCTATATAATATAGTTAATCGATTTTAATCAAATTCGGCATAGCTATTAAGAGTTATTTAGAGATAGATTAAACTCACCAATATTAAATTTCACGACAATACCTCAGAAAACATCAAAGTAATTGAGAAAAGTCACTGTTCGTGACAGGATGCACCAAATCAAAAGCAATTAATTTTAAATTCTACAATAGATGTTACGGGTTTTTAAAAAGAAGACATAGACAGACATAGACTCAAAACAATGGCCACAAAATAAGTCAGCGTTTTATTCCCCTGGTAGGATCTCACTTCGAAGGTAAGATAGAATTTGAGGTAAAGGAAATAATTTGTCAAAATAAAAAAGAAATAAACCAGAATTAAAGGTCTCCGGCAGAACCTCACTTTGGAGGTAAATCCAAAACTGAGAAAGAAAAAGTATATTTCCCAGTACAAAGCGAGAATATTCAGATGGCAATGGTTTAATTAGATAATGATCATGTCAAAAGTAATGTTTGGTTTTTTAAGCTTCCTTATAAAAGGCTAAAAGTCAGCACAGCAGTACACATCAGAAGTGCACAGATATGCTTAGAAGGGGAAAATTAAACATTAGATTAGATTATCCCGTTACATAAAAAAAAAATTTTGAAATAGTAGAAGACGCTGACAAAGTAAACAATACACAACAGAAATAGAAAGTGACTTACTAGGTTTAAAATTTCTTCATGTAACTGGTTATGCTTTCTTAATATTAGTCATCTTACTCATTTTAAAATTAATAATAATTTCTTTAAGACAAGTTAATATAAAACGCAGAATCCAAAATGTCACCTTTGGCAGCCCTTTGCAGAATGTTTAAGATTAAACATCGTATTCATCTGAAATGACATCAAATCACATACACAAAAAAAAATACAAAGCATAACAAAAACAAAAAATGTCAAATGTCACATGTCAATTATTGCTTAAAATCAGAACAAAACATGCATCCACACTCTGTGGGACACATTTAGAAATAAGAAGTATATATATACTATTAATATATATATATATACTTTAATGTTGTTTTTGATTTTTATTTGTTCTTCTTTATTATACCCTTGCAGAGGGTATTATAAAATTGGTCAGATGTTTGTAACGCACAGAAGGAGACGTTTCCGACCCTATAAAGTATATATATTCTTGATCAGCATGAGAAGCTGAGTTGATATAGCCATGTCCGTCTGTCCGTCTGTCCGTCCGTCTGTGCGTATGCGTTTTACTCAGCCATCTTAAGAGCTATCGGGATGAAATTTTATTACCTGGGAAAAATAAAGTATGAAAATTGGCAGAATCGGACCACTATATCATATAGCTCTGGAGGAAACATTTTTGCAAAAATTGGAGTATCGCCATGAAATTTACCAATATGATAGTATTATATATAAAATCTCAGATCCCAAAATTTGAATCTGATCGGATATATAGAACACAAGTTACAGCCGATATAAATCGGTTCGGCTTGCTGCCTACCAGAGAACTGCAATAAGTAATAAATTTTACGGTGCACCCAATCATTGAGTTTGATTTTGTTCGATGCGGTCCTATGTATTGAGTGATCGGTTCGAATCGGTTCGAATCGAACGCTCACGAACGCTCAAAAAAGTATTGTTAGTAGTTCATTCTGTATGACACCTATTTTCCTACAACTTGATTGAGCGGAACGAATCTTTTGCTTTGGCAAATGGGAGTGACCGAAGATTTTTGTTTTGTTCGAAGGATTTATCGTCTGTTTGCTCACAATCACACTTTCTGATTGTGTGTGATTGACTGACTATAAGAATTATTTATCGAATTTTTGTCATCGCCAAAACAAAAAATACAAGTTCTTGGAAAAAATGGAGGAAATTATTTCGGAGTTCATAACAGAGCAAATCGAAAATGGAAACTTTACTCTGTCCACCAAACGAAAAGGACGCAGTGCGATTTGGTCAGTATTGTCGGAAATAATAAGGTCTGATAATACGATATTGCCAAATTTTGTATTTTGCCGCATTTGCTGTGCTGTTCTAAAATTCACGGCGAATCAGACATCCAATTTGGCTAAGCATGGCTGTTGCAAAACAGCAAAGCAACCACAATGTCTAAAAATAGCATCCACATTGGATAAGGCTGAAGCCTTGAGAAATACTCAATGTATTTACATAGATCATGTGACTGACTGTTCCAAACCACTCCATTGGATCCAAAATGGAGAATGAAGTATGGAAGTTATAAAATTAATTCTCTTTTTTAAATTAAAGTATTTTTATAAATAAAACTTCAATAAAGAAATCTGCATTTAAATTTTGCTGATTAAGGTAATAGAAAAAAATGGGCTAATCTAAATTTAATAAAGTTAAAGGGTTGTGTCCATTATTTTCGTGTTTTTTTTGTTCACATAGTTAAACTTGTTCCTTATAACTGTAATAATTACGTACACAGTCATATCGCAATTCATATCGATTTTAAATGTCAAACTCTACTCAAATCATGTGCACAAAATCCGATGTTAGTTCGGGTTTATTCATTTGTCTTGAATCGAATTTTACAAACGATCAATTCGGGTGAGCGTTTTTGCTACAACAATCAAGGTTGTGACTTGTTCGAGAAGCTAATATTATAGCAACTGATTCAAACCAATTGGTTGCGATACCCTGAATGATTTTTTCGTTTTAAGTGAGTGAACGAAGTAAACATGTTATAACATAGATGTTGAGCGGAATGATTTGATTTTTTGAAGTTTGATTGATCCTTCTCAATCATACTCATTGCAGTTCTCTGCTGCCTACCACGTCATCATAAAATCAACAGAGCACACGCATGCACACATACATACGCAACGCTACATAAACTATATGTGTATGCGTGCGAATCGCGGCATGCGTGTAAAAGGAGATGGGGAAGAAGAAGAAATTTAAATTATATTTGAAAGGTTCTGTGCATTAATGAATTGAGATACAGAAAAAGAGTTTGGAACATGTAAAAATATTATGGCCATGGACTGCAAGGGCATATAAACTTCGGCACAGCCGAAGTTGGCTTCTTTGATATTTTTTGTAGTAAAAATTTTTTCACTGGAATGTTTAAAACTTTTGGGTTTTTTCTTTTTTTTTTTCATTTCTAGTTTTCACCTTTAATTGTTTTTAAACTGTTAAGCACTTATAGTTTTCGTTGGGCGCCAATTATATAAAAGTGATTTTAAATTTCATTATTGCAAGCCACCGTTTTGTGCGCTTGGAGTCGAAATTATAACTGACTTATATTTATCAAAACAAGCTCTTCTGCTCTCTGACGTGACGGTCGTGTTTTTTCATAGCTCCTGAGTTTTTATCAACATTTATTGTTTCTCTCAATTTTTAATTGTGCTTAGTTTGTTTACGCTTTCGTTGGTGTGGTTTGCTTGACACCGGTGTGTTTTATTAGCAGAATTTGCCAAATTAATTAGTTTTTTTTTGTGATTAGTGTTTTTTTTTTTGTTGTTTTCTTTTGTTTGTGCTTGTGCTCAGCTTCTCTCATGCGTAATTACTTTTGCAACGCCGCCTCTCAAATAATTATCTTAGTGCTGTGTATTTAAATTTTAAATTTTCTATATATTTTTATATAGTTTTGCCTTGTGTTTCTTTTGGGGTTTCAATGGCTTGTTGTCTAACTACTTGCAAGCATTCTGATCGTTTTGATGATCAGTATAGAGCAATATCGTGTTGGCTCTGCGATAATCTTATTTACTTAAAATGTGCTGGCCTTAACGGCCGCGACTATGATAAATTTTCTGGTTTGTCTGTGTCTAAGCCCGAGCTTGGCTTAATGCGCTGGACTTGCCCATCTTGCGCCAGTCAGCAGCTTGACTTCAGCCGTATGTATAGGGATCTCAGTTTAAAGTTTCTCTCTTTAAACAAACTGGCCAAACAGCTGTCTAACGAGTGTGACTCGCTCCTCCTGCTGTGAAGTTGGCCAAGAAATGTACCCTTGAGTTGCCTCATAAGCAGTCGCCAGCACTCTGTATTACATCGTCTCCCATTTTACTTTCGCCTACACCATCTTCTTGTCCCTCTTTATGCTTTTCTTTTCAGATTGAAGTACCCATTACAAGCCCTGGTGTACCTCAATCTATCCCTCACGGGAACTCCTCCGCCTTCACTAACTGTAGTGCCTCATCGCAAACAATTATTTATTTCTAGGCTTGCTCCAGATACTTCTGAGTCGTCTGTGGCAGCTTACATTGGTAATATATGCCCTGCCAAGGTTTTAATTCAAAAGTTTAAGTTTTCTACGCCTCGCTAGAGCCAGATGTGTACGATTTCCTTATCTAAGCCTTTATCTCGGTTATTCTTTATATCGAGAGAGAGTTGTAGCTTTCCTGATTTTTGGAAGGAGTCTTTTATTATTCCGCTTTTTAAAAAGGGTAGCAAATCTGATGTTTCTAACTATCGTGACATTGCCAAACTTTCCGCAATACCTAAGCTGTTTGAGAAAATTATTACGTCTTCTCTTCAACACCTATCCAGATCCATTATTTCTCCTTGTCAGCATCGCTTCATGAAAGGTCGTTCGTCGCTTACCAACCTCTTAGAGTTGACTACCCTTGTACACCATGGCATCCGCCAAAAGTGTCAAACTGATGTTTTTTAAACCGTTTGTTTTTCGTTCCTCAATATCCAAAACTGTTCGAGTTACCTCAGGTGTACCCCAAGGCAGTCATCTGGGCCAACTGTTATTTACCCTGTTTATAAATGATTTACCCTTGGCCTTGGTTCACTCATGAGATTGAACATAGCAGTGGCAGTAGAAGTATGTCCTGTTTAATCTTAGGATGTCCTGTTAAACTATCCCAAGCTAGTGATGATTGGATTAGAGCGGTGATAGCTATTTTCGAGTATCAGACTTATGAAGATCTCTTTGTTAAAAATGGTGGTTTGTACAAGGATCCCAATAAGGATTTAATTGTAATCCCATCACTGATGGAAGAGAAATTAATTAACATTGTACATAGAAAAGGTAATTTTTCTGCTGAAAGAACTCAAGAGGAAGTTGAGTGAAAGTTTTACGTACTGAAGTTGTTCCAAAAAGCCACTAATATTGTAAAAAATTGTATCGAATGAATTGT
The DNA here is from genome assembly GCA_018903935.1 of Drosophila insularis. NCBI lineage: Eukaryota > Metazoa > Arthropoda > Insecta > Diptera > Drosophilidae > Drosophila > Drosophila insularis. The sequence goes on from JAEIFP010000535.1 coordinate 13,734, forward strand.
TTCGAAAGGTACGGCAGGCAAGAAAGAAAGTTTCTTAGCTCCAATAAAAAAGGAAGATAAGCCTTTAGGGACTTATCATGTGGATCATTTAGGATCTATGGATCCGACAGCGAAAAGTTATAATTATCTATCCCAGCGTCAGAAGCTGTAGTAGATACACTTAGGCACCAATCATCAGTTTTTGGAAATCCAGGGCGTATTATATCACATAGACGAGCTGCATTTGTTTCTCACCAGTTCGGAGATTATTGTAAAGAACAAAACTTTCAGCATTTAATGATAGTTACCGGAGTACCGAGGGGAAATGGTCAAGTTGAACGAATCCATAAAATAATTATTTCTATGTTAACAAAACTTTTTTATGCAAATCCTACTATGTGGTATAGGCACGTTATTATATGAACCGGTGACGAAATAAGGACTAAAAGTTTCCCTGAATTAAAAAAAACTTTTGGAAGAAGAAGCAGTAAAAGAGCTAGAAGTTGAACGCAATAACGTTCGCCAGGAAGCTCAGCCAAATTTAGAGAAAATCCAATAGGATAACCGTAAAGGTTATGACAAAAAACCGCAGGTGTGCCATTTAAGAATGCTTTGGATGACTTAGAATTCCATGTCCGCAATTCATTGAACAATAAGGAAAATTGTAAGATTGAGAATGAGGCGAACTAGCGGTGTTGCCGAAAATTTAGGTAACACATTTTTTGGAGAGCCAAGAGAATGGGACCTGTTTGTAGAAATATTTGGGGAATTGATTGAAAAAAGAGAGGTCTTACTCTTAAGTTCAACTATTTAAGATCATCGTTAGCGGGAGAGCGAGGAGTATGGTAGCTCATCTATTGTCAGGTTCAGCTGATAATTATAGTGCTGTTTGAGAATTGTTGACGAAGCGGTATGAGAACCATCGGAGAGTGTTTTCCGAGCAATTAAATCAAATCATTGATTTACCGATGATCAACAATGAATTTGCAAAATGTGTACTTCCATTACACATAATTGGCATAATTAATCAATCGTAGCACTTGGTTAAAATAAAAACGAATTTGTTCGATGAAGTTGACGCACAACTCATACTTAGGAAATTTGACAGGGAAGCTTTACAGATTAGAAAAACAAGGCAGATACAATCGCTAACTGATATAATGGAATACTTGAAGCAAAGATATTGTTCGCTAACTGGCATGAGGAAAGAAGAGGAAAAACCGCAACAAGTTGTTTCATATGCGGCAATTGAAGATAACTGTCCGATTTGCAAAGTTGCCGAGCATAAGCACCACAGTGGTATAAATTCAAAGGTTTGACACCTCTGGAAAGGTATGAGACGGCGAAAAAAGTACAATTATGTACGAGATGCTTGAAGCATTGAAGCAATAAGAGGTGCACGAATGAAATGGACTGTTCATTGTGCAGTAAAGGACACCATACTCTTCTCCATTTTGAAGAAATACAGGAGAGAGTCAATACCTGTGTATTGGCACACTATTGACCACAGCCCTAATACAAGTTTAAAAAAACCAGAGGGTCGGAGCTAAAAGTTTGTATATCCTTGCAAGTTTTTTGTCTTTTTTTCTATCCTTACCTATAGCCGTCAAAGTGAAAATAAGTTTTATATGAAATATAATGTTCATGAACGAACGGCCTACAATCCTCGGCTGGAGTAATGCGGAGCATGCAACATGACATTTTATCGTTCGTTTGTAGGACAGCTATATAATATAGTTATTCGATTTTAATCAAATTTGAGGTAAAGGAAATAATGGTTTAATTAGATAATGATCATGTCAAAAGTAATGATTGGTTTTTAGCTTCCTTATAAAAAGGCTAAAAATCAACATAGCAGTACACATCAGAAGTGCACAGATATGCTTAAAAAGAGAATATTAAACATTAGATTAGATTATCCCGTTACATAAAAAAAAAATTTTGAAATAGTAGAAGACGCTGACAAAGTAAACAATACACAACAGAAATAGAAAGTGACTTACTAGGTTTAAAATTTCTTCATGTAACTGGTCATGCTTTCTTAATATTAGTCATCTTACTCATTTTAAAATTAATAATAATTTCTTTAAGACAAGTTAATATAAAACGCAAAATCCAAAATGTCACCTTTGGCAGCCCTTTGCAGAATGTTTAAGATTAAACATCGTATTCATCTGAAATGACATCACCAAATCACATACACAAAAAAAAAAAATACAAAGCATAACAAAAACAAAAAATGTCAAATGTCACATGTCAATTATTGCTTAAAATCAGAACAAAACATGCATCCACACTCTGTGGGACACATTTAGAAATAAGAAGTATATATATACTATATATACTATTAATATATATATATATACTTTGATGTTGTTTTTGATTTTTATTTGTTCTTCTTTATTATACCCTTGCAGAGGGTATTATAAAATTGGTCAGATGTTTGTAACGCACAGAAGGAGACGTTTCCGACCCTATAAAGTATATATATTCTTGATCAGCATGAGAAGCTGAGTTGATATAGCCATGTCCGTCTGTCCGTCCGTCTGTGCGTATGCGTTTTACTCAGCCATCTTAAGAGCTATCGGGATGAAATTTTATTACCTGGGAAAAATAAAGTATGAAAATTGGCAGAATCGGACCACTATATCATATAGCTCTGGAGGAAACATTTTTGCAAAAATTGGAGTATCGCCATGAACTTTACCAATATGATAGTATTATATATAAAATCTCAGATCCCAAAATTTGAATCTGATCGGATATATAGAACACAAGCTACAGCCGATATAAATCGGTTCGGCTTGCTGCCTACCACGTCATCATCAAATCAACAGAGCACACGCATGCACACATACATACGCAACGCTACATAAACTATATGTGTATGCGTGCGAATCGCGGCATGCGTATAAAAGGGGATGGGGAAGAAGAAGAAGAAATTGAAATGATATTTGAAAGGTTCTGTGCATTAATGAATTGAGATACAGAAAAAGAGTTTGGAACATGTAAAAATATTATGGCCATGGACTGCAACGTTTTAAAGCGACTTGATTCTTCTCATTATTTTTACCGACGACTTTCGGCTTCACTCGCAGACAACTTTTTTACCGATGATGCTACTTCTCCACTCTCGCCAACTTTCTGCTTCCTCTCCTATTCGCCAGGGCTACAAAAACGACCAACAACCCAGCACACATCTTACATTCGGCCATCCTGATCTAAGTCATCCGACCCCGATGACAACTCGTCCGAATCCTGGTTGTTCCGCCAATACTTCATATTGTCTGAGCTAGTAGCTGTGAGCATTGGCCCCTCGATATCTGCTGCTGCTTTCTTAACATCGTATCTTCCGCATCGTTTAGCTGCTATAACCTCGTACGGTCCAAGATATTCACTCGCAAGCTTGCGACCCGCAACGAACTGTGTACGCCGAATCGCTACCAAATCTCCAACTTTATATACGTTATCAATCTTGCGTTTTGAATCATATTGTTTCTTGTATGCTTCCTGGGCTTTAGTAATTTCCCGTTTGGCAGAAGCTCTCATCGACTGTCTTTCTTCATCGAATTTATCGCATACTTCCTCCTGTAACAACTTAAGATTCCGATTCTCTGGCCCATTGTTCATTTGAACACCCAGGATTAGTTCAAATGGTGATCTTTTTGTGGATACATTGACATGAGAATTAATAGCTTTTTGCACATTTGGCACATACTTAAACCATTTAGCCGGTTCATCCGCAGACAGCTTGGAAATAATCGTAATGATAGATCTGTTCACACGTTCGATCTGACCGTTGCCTCTTGGAACGCCCGTTGTTGTCCAAACATGGTGCATTCCGTTCGACTTAATATATTCCTCGAAATCTTTAGCTATAAACGCAGATCCTCTGTCACTGATAATTCGAACAGCGTTACCAAATATAGCAGACCACTCTAACTTTCGTAGTACTTCCTCGCAACTTGTTATTTTTGTTGGATATAACCAAACAAATTTCGTGAAGGCGTCGACCATAGCAAATATATACTTATATTGCTTTGATGTTGCGTCTAAAGGCCCCAGATGATCCACATGTATCGTTTCTAAAGGTCTATGGCCTTTGTCCATCACCTGCATCAATCCTTCCATTTTGCCAAACTTTTTGTTATAAATGCGGTATCCAATAAGACTGCTGAACTGTATGCATTGTCTTTTGCATCGCATAGTGACCAACATTGTGGGCTTCAACAATGATCTCTTTTTCCATTTGTTTCGGGACAACCAAAAGTTCATTACCGCCAACCGTTTTGTATAAAAGACCGCCTTTTAATTTAAAATCTTCATTGGGTTGCTTTTGCAACAATTCAATCAGAGCCTTTGACATTGTATCCTCTTGCTGCGCTTTTTTAAATAGTGCCGACGTTTCCGATCGTATAATCATAATTCCTTGTGGATAGCGACATCGAAGTTAAAATCCTGCAAATAGACAATCCATCGCGCCACGTCTCTAGGAACATCCTTCTTGTTTATTGTCTGCTTAAAGGCTGCGCAATCAGTAACAACTTTAAACTTGATGCCCAAAATGTATTGTCTAAACTTTTGGCAGGCAAGGTATACTGCTTTCGCTTCCAAAATGTAGCTATGCTGTCGAGCCTCAGTTTCCGAAGACTTTTTGCTCCAAAACGACACTGTATGCAACTGGCCATCCTTCCATTGCAACAATGCTGCTCCAAATCCCATTTTTGATGCGTCTGTGTGAATTCCTGTGTTAGCATTGCGATCATATAGTTTCAGTACTGGTTCGACAGTGAGAGCTCTTTTTAATTCTTCAAATGCCTTGAGTGCAACCGCATCCATCCTAAAATCAACGTCTTTACGCAAAAGATCAGTCAATGGTCGGGCAATAATTGAATACCCCTTAATAAACTTGCGAAAAAATCCAGTTAAGCCCAGAAATGCTTGAATTGCCTTTATATTTTCTGGTACTTTAAACTTGCTGACAGCTTTAGTCTTCTCTTGTCCTGGCTTAATTTGTCCATCGTAGATCGTATGGCCCAAAAAAATCAACAGTGGTTTTTAGAAAGTGACACTTCTTCCATTTAATTTTAAGTCCAAACGCTGCTGCTGTGTCAAAAACTTTCTTCATCTTATTGAGACATTCTTCTGCTGTTGTTGCATGGATTATAATATCATCCATATACAGATCCAGCACGTCAGCATTTAACAACGGTTGAAAAACATTTGTCACATATCGGATAAATACTGCAGGTGAATTACAGAATCCAAACGGAGCTTTGTTGAATTCGAATAATCCCTCCTTGGTCACAAATGCTGTGTATTTTTTACTTGTTTCTTCAATCGGCACGTGAAAAAATCCGTTCTCTAAGTCCATGACTGTAAAAAACTTTGCGGCCTGCAGTTTCTCTAGGACATCGTCAATTATCGGAACCGAAAACCCATCCTTCAACACCATACTGTTTAGCTTTCGAAAATCCACGCAGATTCTATAGCAGCCATCTTTCTTTTTCACCACAACGACTCGACTGGCAAAATTGGATGACGATCGGCGAACGATTCCAGCATTGAGCCATTCGTCGACTTGTTGCTTCACTGCTGCAGCTTCAATAGGCGGCAGACGACTTGGTGCTTGGCGAAACGGCAAGATAACACCATCTGGGACAATCTGTAGACTGCATCAGTTGATTCTGCTAGTAGCCCTGCAGCATTCTGGGTTCTCTCTTCAACGTTTGGGTATTCAACGGCCTTGTAGTCGTTGATCATTGCTCGCACATCATTTTCGAAATCTGAGGGTACATCTATATCAGAATCGGTTTCTGTTACATTAAAAATACTTAACTGATTATCCTCAGAAGTTTTATGCCCAGCAGGGGGATAAAACTTATATCCTGCTTCCTACGACGTAACGAAGAACTTTTCCATAAAGTCATAGCCGAGTACAACATCATACGGCACATCTTCGTTTGCGACCACAACAAATTTTTGGACTGTCTGGACGTCGTCCACCTTGACCTCAGCTTGAAAAGTACCAAGCGGATGAGTAACTTTTCCGCCTAGACCAACCAAATTCTTGACAGCTTTCTGCAGACTTTTAACTCCAATCTTCTCTATAGCGCTTCTGGACACCAAAGACACATCCGCTCCTGTGTCAACCAAAGCGTTAATGTTGCAACCTTTTATGTCCACTTCCTTTATGCGTTTTGTATTTTGTACTACACCAATGTTTGCAGTCTCCAATGGCTTCGAATTATACACTGCACCAATATTCGCAATCTTTGGACAGTTCTTTGAGATATGACCCTCACCATTGCAGCGAAAACATTTTGTTGTCACATTGCATTGCTTTCTAAGATGCTCGCTCGATCCGCAGTTAAAGCAACGAGGCTTTCTCTGGCTAACTTTCTTCAGACCTTGTGGCACATCGATCTTTGCCATTTCCATTGCGTGCTGATAGATTTCATACTTTTCTCGTAGCTCTCTGAATGACTGGGCGCAATATAAGTTGATTTTTAGTCGTTCTTCATGTTCAAACCGTCTACTATATAGCGCAGTACCGATTTCATATCTATATTGCCTTCTGCTGCGATTGACTTCATATGAAACATGTACTCTCGAAAGGTTTCCTCTTTCTGCATCTTACGCTCACGTAGCTTCTGATGTATATTAGCGCTACATACGTCGTCCATGCCAAATTTGTTTTCCAACTGGACACGAGGATCATGATAACTGCGTACTGGAGTTGAATCTAAAAATAACTTTGCAACTTTAGTCATTTTAGATCGTGCCTGAACATATTTTTGCTTCATAGTTAGTCCATAGGCCTCAGCATTTAGTTCAAAATTATTGAACCACATCTCCACAAGCATACTTTGTCCATCATAGTTGGGTACCACTTTAGCAAAATCGTCTGCTTGAATGCCTAGGTCACCCTTTTTCACTTCGTCAGCTTCGATTTTCAGCGTCAGCAACTGTATCAAATTTTTCAACATCGTGTTGTTCTCTTCTTCCATATTGTTCTCTTTCGTGTTCTCTTCTTGTTTTTCGACCAAATCCAGCATCAACGCTTCGTGTACTTCTCTGGCTCTTGTTATGCATCCAACTTCTTGCTTCTCTTCTTGTATTTCAATTTCGTCAGCTTTTTCAAGGTCTCGTTTTGTCGCGACATTTCGGCGCCCGCCCGTTTTTTCTCAGTGTTTTTTGCCGGTGTACGCTTCGTTTTCGTCATTACCGATTTTGTTCAACAACAACTCTTTTAATTTTACAACTGTTCTCGAGAATTTTCCAATAGCAACTTACAACTTTAAATGATTTTTACCAACTTTTAAAAACCATTTCACAACTTAAGCATTGATTGTCTTTACATTCACAGACAGCACAAAGTCGAACCCACAAATGTAATGGAATGTAATTTTCCAATAGCAACTTACAACTTTAAATAATTTTTACCAACTTTTAAAAACCATTTCACAACTTAAGCATTGATTGTCTTTATATTAACCGATAGCACGAGGTTGAGCCCCCAAATGTGATGGAATGTAATGGATTTATTTGTATAAAAACAAATAGAGAGTTTTAATGCTTATCAGTTTACAAAAACAAAATTAGTTCAATAGGGTTCAGAAATTAGGCTTAATTAAATACAACGTTTTAAAGCGACTTGATTCTTCTCATTATTTTTACCGACGAATTTCGGCTTCACTCGCAGACAACTTTTTTACCGATGATGCTACTTCTCTACTCTCGCCAACTTTCTGCTTCCTCTCCTATTTGCCAGGGCTACAAAAACGATCAGCAACCCAGCACACATCTTACATGTATAGGGATCTCCGTTTAAAGTTTCTCTCTTTAAACAAACTGGCCAAACAGCTGTCTAACGAGTGTGACTCGCTCCTCCTGCTGTGAAGTTGGCCAAGAAATGTACCCTTGAGTTGCCTCATAAGCAGTCGCCAGCACTCTGTATTACATCGTCTCCCATTTTACTTTCGCCTACACCATCTTCTTGTCCCTCTTTATGCTTTTCTTTTCAGATTGAAGTACCCATTACAAGCCCTGGTGTACCTCAATCTATCCCTCACGGGAACTCCTCCGCCTTCACTAACTGTAGTGCCTCATCGCAAACAATTATTTATTTCTAGGCTTGCTCCAGATACTTCTGAGTCGTCTGTGGCAGCTTACATTGGTAATATATGCCCTGCCAAGGTTTTAATTCAAAAGTTTAAGTTTTCTACGCCTCGCTAGAGCCAGATGTGTACGATTTCCTTATCTAAGCCTTTATCTCGGTTATTCTTTATATCGAGAGAGAGTTGTAGCTTTCCTGATGTTTGGAAGGAGTCTTTTATTATTTCAATTTTTTAAAAAAGGGCAACAAATCGGATATTTGCAACTACCGTGGCATTGCCAAACTTTCCGCAATACCTAAGCTGTTTGAGAAAATTATTACATCTTCTCTTCAACACCTATCCAGATCCATTATTTCTCCTTGTCAGCATCGCTTTATGAAAGGTCGTTCGTCGCTTACCAACCTTTTAGAATTGACTACCCTTGTACACCATGGCTTCCGTAAAAAGTGTCAAACTGATGTTATTTATACCGACTTTAGTAAGGCTTTCGATACGGTTGATCATTCTATGCTTCTTACGAAACTTAACATTATGGGCTTTTCCCCGAAACTGTTGGCTTGGTTAAAATCGTATCTTATTGGCAGAACCCAAAAGGTGTCTTTTCGTTCCTCAATATCCAAAACTGTTCGAGTTACCTCAGGTGTACCCCAAAGCAGTCATCTGGGCCTACTGTTATTTACCCTGTTTATAAATGATTTACCCTTGGCCTTGGTTCACTCATGAGATTGAACATAGCAGTGGCAGTAGAAGTATGTCCTGTTTAATCTTAGGATGTCCTGTTAAACTATCCCAAGCTAGTGATGATTGGATTAGAGCGGTGATAGCTATTTTCGAGCATCAGACTTATGAAGATCTCTTTATTAAAAATGGTGGTTTGTACAAGGATCCCAATAAGGATTTAATTGTAGTCCCATCACTGATGGAAGAGAAATTAATTAAGATTGTACAAGAGGAAGTTGAGTGAAAGTTTTACGTACTGAAGTTGTTTCAAAAAGCCACTAATATTGTAAAAAATTGTATCGAATGAATTGTTTCGAAAGGTACGGCAGGCAAGAAAGAAAGTTTCTTAGCTCCAATAAAAAAGAAGATAAGCCTTTAGGGACTTATCATGTGGATCATTTAGGATCTATGTATCCGACAGCGAAAAGTTATAATTGTCTAGCAAAGAACACAGCGTCAGAAGCTGTAGTAGATACACTCAGGCACCAATCATCAGTTTTTGGAAATCCGGGGCGTATTATATCACATAGACGAGCTGCATTTGTTTCTCACCAGTTCGGAGATTATTGTAAAGAACAAAACTTTCAGCATTTAATGATAGTTACCGGAGTACCGAGGGTAAATGGTAAAGTTGAACGTATCCATAAAATAATTATTCCTATGTTAACAAAACTTTTTTATGCAAATCCTACTATGTGGTATAGGCACGTTATTATATTAACCGGTGACGAAATAAGGACTAAAAGTTTCCCTGAATTAAAAAAACTTTGGAAGCAGTAGAAGAGCTAGAAGTTGAACGCAATAACGTTCGCAAGGAAGCTCAGCCAAATTTAGAGAGAATCCAAGAGGAGAACCGTAAAGGTTATGACAAAAAACCGCAGGTGTGCCATTTAAGAATTCTTTGGATGACTTAGAATTCCATGTCCGCAATTCATTGTCAGTGTTATAAATGGAATTGAACAATAAGAAAAATTGTAAGATTGAGAATGAGGTGAACTAACGGTGTTGCCGAAAATTTAGGTAACACATTTTTTGGAGAGCCAAGAGAATGGGACCTGTTTGTAGAAATATTTGGGGAATTGATTGAAAAAAGAGAGGTCTTACTCTTAAGTTCAACTATTTAAGATCATCGTTAGCGGGAGAGCGAGGAGTATGGTAGCTCATCTATTGTCAGGTTCAGCTGATAATTATAGTGCTGTTTGAGAATTATTGACGAAGCGGTATGAGAACCATCGGAGAGTGTTTTCCGAGCAATTAAATCAAATCATTGATTTACCGATGATCAACAATGAATTTGCAAAATGTGTACTCCCATTACACATAATTGGCATAATTAATGAATCGTAGCACTTGGTTAAAATTAAAACGAATTTGTCCGATGAAGTTGACGCACAACTCATACTTAGTAAATTTGACAGGGAAGCTTTACAGATTAGAAAAACAAGGCAGATACAATCGCTAACTGATATAATGGAACACTTGAAGCAAAGATATTGTTCGCTAACTGGCATGAGGAAAGAAGAGGAAAAACCGCAACAAGTTGTTTCATATGCGGCAATTGAAGATAACTGTCCGATTTGAAAAGTTGCCGAGCATAAAGCACCACAGTGGTATAAATTCAAAGGTTTGACACCTCTGGAAAGGTATGAGACGGCGAAAAAAGTACAATTATGTACGAGATGCTTGAAGCATTGAAGCAATAAGAGGTGCACGAATGAAATGGACTGTTCATTGTGCAGTAAAGGACACCATACTCTACTCCATTTTGAAGAAATACAGGAGAGAGTCAATACCTGTGTATTGGCACACTATTGACCACAGCCCTAATACAAGTTTAAAAAAACCAGAGGGTCGGAGCTAAAAGTTTGTATATCCTTGCAAGTTTTTTGTCTTTTTTTTCTATCCTTACCTATAGTCGTCAAAGTGCAAATAAGTTTTATATGAAATATAATGTTCATGAACGAACGGCCTACAATCCTCGGCTGGAGCAATGCGGAGCATGCAACATGACATTTCATCGTTCGTTTGTAGGACAGCTATATAATTTAGTTATTCGATTTTAATCAAATTCGGCATAGTCATTAAGAGTTATTTTAAGATAGATTAAACTCACCAATATTAAATTTCACGACAATACCTCAGAAAACATCAAAGTAATTGATAAAAGTCACTGTTCGTGACTTTGCCGTTTGTATGGGATCTATTTGATATAGTGGTCCTGTGCAGTATAAATAACCCTACATACAAATTTAAACTCTATAGTTTTACGTGCTAGCGGACCGCACCTTTAATAAACCAGACAGTGTTGATATGATAATGGAGGTATATATACATATATAGATAGATTGATTGATGGCCCACTAGGTCAAAATACTCAAATTGGTCGGATCGTGTCAGGATGCACCAAATCAAATACAATTAATTTTAATTCTTCTGCAATAGATGTTACGGGTTTTGAAAAAGAAGACATAGACAGACATAGACTCAAAACAATGGCCACAAAATAAGTGAGCGTTTTATTCCCCTGGTAGGACCTCACTTCGAAGGTAAGATAGAATTTGAGGTAAAGGAAATAATTTGTCAAAATAAAAAAGAAATAAACCAGAATTAAAGGTCTCCGGCAGAAGGTAGGAGGTAAATCCAAAACTGAGGAAGAAGAAGTATATTTGTCAAAAGTAATGTTTGGTTTTTTAAGCTTCCTTATAAAAAGGCTAAAAGTCAACACAGCAGTACACATTAGAAGTGCTCAAATATGCTTAAAAAGAGAATATTAAACATTAGATTAGATTATCCCGTTACATAAAAAAAAGAATTTTGAAATAGTAGAAGACGCTGACAAAGTAAGCAATACACAACAGAAGTAGAAAGTGACTTACTAGGTTTAAAATTTCTTCATGTAACCGGTCATGCTTTCTTAATATTAGTCATCTTACTCATTTTAAAATTAATAATAATTTCTTTAAGACAAGTTAATATAAAACGCAGAATCCAAAATGTCATATTTGGCAGCCCTTTGCAGAATGTTTAAGATTAAACTTCGTATTCATCTGAAATGACATCACCAAATCACATACACAAAAAAAAAAAAATACAAAGCATAACAAAAACAAAAAATGTCAAATGTCAAATGTCAATTATTGCTTAAAATCAGAACAAAACATGCATCCACACTCTGTGGGACACATTATATAAAAGTGATTTTAAATTTCATTATTTCAAGCCACCGTTTTGTGCGCTTGGAGTCGAAATTATAACTGACTTATATTTATCAAAACAAGCTCTTCTGCTCTCTGACGTGACGGTCGTGTTTTTTCATAGCTCCTGAGTTTTTATCAATATTTATTGTTTCTCTCAATTTTTAATTGTGCTTAGTTTGTTTACGCTTTCGTTGGTGTGGTTTGCTTGACACCGGTATGGTTTATTTGCAGAATTTGCCAAATTAATTAGTTTATTTTGTGATTAGTGTTTTTTTTTTTTTTGTTGTTTTCTTTTGTTTGTGCTTGTGCTCAGCTTCTCTCCTGCGTAATTACTTTTGTAACGCAGCCTCTCAAAGCTTGGCTTATAACTGTTCTTGCACTCTTTTTTGTGCTGTGCACTCTAGCTGTTTCTTTGTTTTATTTGTATTTATTGATTTTATATTGATAATTATCTTAGTGCTGTGTATTTAAATTTTAAATTTTCTTTATATTTTTATATAGTTTTGCCTTGTGTTTCTTTTGGGGTTTCAATGGCTTGTTGTCTAACTACTTGCAAGCATTCTGATCGTTTTGATGATCAGTATAGAGCAATATCGTGTTGGCTCTGCGATAATCTTATTCGCTTAAAATGTGCTGGCTTTAACGGCCGCGACTATGACAAATTTTCTAGTTTGTCTGTGTCTAAGCCCGAGCTTGGCGCAATAGGCTGGACTTGCCCATCTTGCGCCAGTCAGCAGCTTGACTTTAGCCGTATGTATAGGGATCTCAGTTTAAAGTTTCTCTCTTTAAACAAACTGGCCAAACAGCTGTCTAACGAGTGTGACTCGCTCCTCCTGCTGTGAAGTTGGCCAAGAAATGTACCCTTGAGTTGCCTCATAAGCAGTCGCCAGCACTCTGTATTACATCGTCTCCCATTTTACTTTCGCCTACACCATCTTCTTGTCCCTCTTTATGCTTTTCTTTTCAGATTGAAGTACCCATTACAAGCCCTGGTGTACCTCAATCTATCCCTCACGGGAACTCTGATCAATCACAGGATCATGCTGGCTCTCAATCACTTGTGGATTCCAATGGTCCTCCGTCTTCACTAACTGTAGTGCCTCATCGCAAACAATTATTTATTTCTAGGCTTGCTCAGATACTTCTGAGTCGTCTGTGGCAGCTTACATTGGTAATATATGCCCTGCTAAGGTTTTAATTCAAAAGTCTAAGTTTTATCTCTAGGCCTCGCTAGAGCGAGATGTGTTCGAGATGTGTTCTAAGCCTTTATCTCGGTTATTCTTTATATCGAGAGAGAGTTGTAGCTTTCCTGATGTTGGGAAGAAGTCTTTTATTATTTCAATTATTTAAAAAAGGGCAACAAATCGGATATTTGCAACTACCGTGGCATTGCCAAACTTTCCGCAATACCTAAGCTGTTTGAGAAAATTATTACTTCTTCTCTTTAACACCTATCCAGATCCATTATTTCTTCTTGTCAGCATCGCTTTATGAAAGGTCGTTCGTCGCTTACCAACCTTTTAAAATTGACTACCCTTGTGCACCATGGCTTCCGCAAAAAGTGTCAAACTGATGTTATTTATACTGACTTTAGTAAGGCTTTCGATACGGTTGATCATTCTATGCTTCTTACGAAACTTAACATTATGGGCTTTTCCCCGAAACTGTTGGCTTGGTTAAAATCGTATCTTATTGGCAGAACCCAAAAGGTGTCTTTTCGTTTCTCAATATCCAAAACTGTTCGAGTTACCTCAGGTGTAACCCAAGGCAGTCATCTGGGCCTACTGTTATTTACCCTGTTTATAAATGATTTACCCTTGGACTTGGTTCACTCACGCGTGCTCATGTTTGCGGATGACGTCAAGATTTGTTATTCCCATAATGATCCTTCTTTCCAACAGTACTTGCAATCAGATCTCGATGCGTTCTGTGATTGGTGCCACGTTAATAAATTACACCTTAATGTCTCAAAGTGCTATTTTATGTCATTCAGTCGTTTGTCTCTATTTCTTGCTCATTATTCTATTAAGTCTGTTCTGTTTGATGGTTTGCCATCATTTAAAGACTTAGGCGTTATGTTTGACCCAAAACTTTCATTTAATATTCATATTTCTTCAATTGTCAATAGAGCATGCAGTCTTCTTGGCTTTATTAAACGTTGGGCCAAAGAACTTGATGACCCCTACGTAACAAAGGTTTTATACACTTCGTTAGTTCGCCATACTTTAGAATATTGTTCGCCAGTTTGGACCCCTCAATTTGATGTTCACCAGCGTAGTATTGAATCGGTACAGAAGCAATTCCTTAAGTTTGCGTTACGCGGTCTTAATTGGGACCCGAGTCTTCGCCTTCCTTCTTATTCTGACAGACTTCTTCTTATTAATCTTCCTTCACTTTACAATCGTAGGCTCGTATTTGGCATTCTCTTTGTTTGTGTATGGGTTAAACTTTCTTTAAAAAGGGGGCAGCTAAATGAATTCTTTCTTCTGTTTGTTCTTTATAAAAAAAGTGGGGGGTAGCGCAGCACTTTTTTCTTCAGTTTATCATTTATTCACAGATAAATTTCAACTAACTCTAGCTTAACTAAGAGCTGGGAACCAAGCCCCGCTCGGATCGAAGTGTGGGGAGTTCTTTTCGTGGGGAGAGCGTTGGGCATCATCGGGAGAGCGGCGCGAGGTGAAAGCTCCCGACTCCCTTAACCATTGTGTTGCCTATTGGGCATAAACATGCTCCCCCCCTTGAAGGAGTGCAAGACCCAGGCAATCTAATGGCACGCTCCGGACAGGGTGCAGCCGAAGACTGTGCGCATCGCAATTGGCCGCCCGCCAACCCCGGGCAGACTCCCCTCCAGCATGGCCTTCGTTATCACGTCCGCGCCCAGGACCAAGGACACCGACGAGGGTCGGTGGAACGTGTCAGCCGCCAGGATGATGCCCTCGAACTTCTTCGAAATTTTCGGGTCCACCGGAGAGCTTGGAGTTCGGCAGCACAAGCCATCGACCACCTTCAGGATCGCCTCCAATCGCCATTCTTCACTGATCGGGGACCGGATCACTGCTGCCAACGCTTTCTCTGCCCAAATATTGACGGCTGTCAATTTAACGGCCGTGGCCAGCGACGTCGCCATCGACGATACCGCCGAAGAAGGGTTCACGAGGGCCTTCACGTCGAAGATTTTCCCTCCCGTCTCGAGACGTACCATCGCCGTTCGCATCAAGTGTGGATTGCGGTGCTGCAGCAGTGTGGCCAGTGTCATTTTAGGATCGGACGCTGGCGTTGGTGCGATCCTTCGTCTGGAGGAATCGGGGGTGGCTCGGCGCACGACGGAGCATGGAGTGCGTCGACGTGGCTCCCCGTGGAAGTGGAGTAATATGTGGTGGTCCTCCTTACATATGCGGCACCTATCACCGCTCAAACACCTTCCTTCGGAGTATTGATGGGCCAGGCAATTGGCGCAGTACTTATTGGCAAGCACTGCCCTCATCCTCTTCTCCACGTTCAGCCGCAGAAAGCGAGGGCTTCGCTTCAGAGGATGGATTTCGCGACAGACTCGGCAACGGAAGGACTCAGTTCCTGGCGAACATCTGCGCTCCTCGTTCGATGCCTGAACTGAACGTGGTCTCGGAGCCATAGAAACGGGATGTAAACTGACGGATATCAGGAAGCTGCCGGGACAAATAACGAAGAAAGCGGATTAATATAGGACTATAGAATACACATATTACTACTGGCAGCTCGGCCCTAACTTGTTTGGGAGGAAGGACAATGTGTTGGACACTACTGTAACTTTACGTAAAGAGGAAGAAAGATCAGCTTTGCGACTGGACGCTTCACAACACCGCGAGCGGTAAGCAGATCGACGACGCGGACGTTGCCTTCACTGCCGGGGTACGTCTGGTGGATTCGCCCGAGACGCCATTCGTTAAACGGAAGATTGTCATCCTTAAGTACCACCAGATCACCCACTTCAAAATTTTTAGAAGGGAATCGCTACTTATTGCGCTTATGTAACTCTTTTAGATATTCCTCTTTCCACCGGGTGCAGAAATGCTGACTCACAGCCTTCAGACGCTGCCACCGGTTAATGATAGACGTAACCTGATCCTTGATTTTAGGTTCCGTGACGGATAGATATGGACCGCCTACTAAGAAATGGCCTGGGGTCAAAGCCAAAGAATCGGTGGGGTCTTCAGACATAGGAGAAATAGGCCGCGAGTTCAAACAAGCCTCTATCTTAGCAAGCAGAGTAGAGAACTCTTGAAAGGTATACTTTTGGTTGGAAGTGGCCTTGTAGAACAGAGTTTTAAAACTCTTAACTCCAGCCTCCCACAACCCTCCCATGTGTGGTGCCTCGGGAGGGATGAAATGCCAGGACAGATTCTGATGGCTGTAGTGGGATACGATTTTAGGCTGGGTAGACCTTAGGAAATCCTTTTCAAGCACTCTGTTAAATGGATGCACCTACGATGTTTTTACCGTTGTCGGACTGCACTTGCTAAGGACACCCTCGACTCGATACAAAGCGAGCGAATGCTGCCAGAAATGTTTCGGTACTTAAATCCGAAGTTGCCTTAAGGTGAATCGCTTTGGTGGAAAAGCAAACAAAGACACACACATATCCCTTTGATATGCAACAGGCGCGGCCGGTGAAACTCTTGAGGTCGAAAGGACCTGCGAAATTTATCCCGGTGGTCGTGAAAGAACGTGCGAAAGTGGCTCGCTGTGACGTAAGGTTGGCAATTAGCTGTGATTGAAGCCTTCTTTTGTAAATCACACAGACCTTGCATGAATTGACCACCGATTTGACTAGATTCCGCTGTCTTGGAATCCAGTGTCTCTGCCGGATGAGACGGACTACCAGTTGACTGCCCTATGGAGGGAGATCTGATGCGTGAAAAGCACCAACAGCCGGGACAATGGACTTACGACTGGCAACACAATAGGGTTACGCTCATCGTTACTGAGGGCCGCTGCTTGTTGCACGCGTCCACATGCTCGGATCACACCTGCTGCGTCAATGAACGGGTTCAAATTGAGAATGGTGCTAGATGTGGGCAGAGATTTTTTCTGCTGTAGACACCGATGTTCCGTCGGGAAGTAGTCACGCTGAGTGACTTGGATCGACGCCTTGTGTACTTGATTGATCTCGTTCGAGGTCACCTCCCCAGAGTAATCGTTTGGAAGTTTTCGACACTTTCTGCCGAAACGGACCACATATGCCACCACTCCTAAGGCACGTGCCAGATTGGAAAAACGAGATAGTATCTCGTTGGCTGGCTTAGCGATTGTGACGTGGACCTTCACCACCAGCTTCTCCAAGGTAGTGTCTAGTGGGAGTGGTGTCACTCGCCGCCAGGACTCTTGTGGTTCCCGTAGCCACGGTGGGCGGTGTCACCACAAATCCTTGTGTACAAGTTCCTGCGCACTCAGGCCGCAGCTAGGGAGATCTGCTGGATTGTCCTCTGAAGGACTGCAGCTACCAGTTCAGCTAGAAGCGCGGCTCCGCATAGCTCAAGGCAAGGCAATGAAACTGTTTTAACTGGGGTTACCCTAGATTTCGCTGCAAGAAGGCAGCACGATATGTCTTGGTCATTGCGCACGCGCACGTAAATTGCGGCACCATAAGCCCGCTGTGACGCATCGCAAAAACAATGGAATTGAATGTCGGAATTTGGATCATGAAGAACCCACCGCGGAATTCGGATCTGGTCAAGGAAGGAGTAGCTATTTGTAAAATCCTGCCACCTGTGATGGAGTTCACTGGGCAATTGATCATCCCACCCTAGCTCTTGTAGCCAAAGTTCTTGCATAAACACTTTGGCTTGAATTACAAAGGGAGCCAACCAGCCAGCGGGATCGAATAACTTGGCGATCTGCCACCTCTTGGGGGGAGATGGCAAAATAAAACTCATCCGTAGTCGCTTTCCATCGGATTCCAAGTGTTTTTGCTATGCTAACCTCTTCGATATCGAGGAAATCAGCATTCAGCAAATGACACTTTGGGATGCAACTGACCACGCTCTTCACATTCGATGTCCACTTGCGCAAAGGAAAGCCAGCTGAACCAAGAGCGTCTTGAAGTTCATTGACCATTGCGATTGCCGTTGCTTCATTGTGAGCCCCTGCCAGGACATCATCGACATACATATAGGACTTGATAATATCGCTAACCAAAGGAAATTTGGATCGTACATCACTTGCGAGTTGCTAAAGTACTCGGATGGCTAAGAACGGAGCACAGTTAATGCCAAACGTGACGGTATTAAGCTCGTAATCACCAAGTTGTCCCTCTTTGTTTCGGAACAGGATCCTCTGAAATGGCTGGATTGGATTGGATCGACCATAATTTGGCGGTACATTTTTTCTATGTCGGCATTGAAAACTACTCGGAATAAACGCCACTTGAAAATCTAAGTTGTGAGATCAGATTGAAGTACCGGATCAGGGTAAAGTATGTCATTGAGGCTTACTCCGTTTGTGGGCTTGCTAGAGGCGTTAAAGACTACCCGTACTTTTGTTGTGGTACTGTCGGGCTTGAAAACTGCACGGTGTGGCAAATAAAAATTGTCATGACATGGCCCAAGTACAAATACTCTTGGATGACGGCGTCATACTCAGTTTTTGCCGGAATATTTTTTAGGAGCCGGCCTTCGTTTTTTAGGAACTGAGCCAATGCCCCTGGTCTGGAATGACCAAGGTTGATGTTGGTTGGGTCTCGAAACGGAAGTGAGACCATGTATCTCCCCGAAACATCTCTTCTTGTGGTCTTCTGGAAATTGAGCTCGCAATAGGAATAAGAATTTTCTACCGGTTTGACCGGTAGATCCTCCACATCAATACCAAGAAGCAGTTCGATATTCGCCTTTAATCAAAAGGAGGGGTCCGAAACCGGGTCTAATAACGCCCATGAAGTGGTGCCCTTGTGCCAAAAGTCCACGATGGCTGTACCTAGCAACTTATCTCGTGAGGACCTTGCCTCAGAGCTAACGTATGTCCGGACAATATTGTGAGAACTGGGCTGCGCTGGGACCGGCGTTGGACTATTCTCCGGTCGGGCATCCTTCTGCAAGAGCGTATTGTGACGACCCTTGCTCGTAAAGCATTTGTGCTGACTCGGGCAATCTTTAACTTGATGCCCTCTTGCGAAACAGTTCAGACAAAGGGACTTTTTCTTTATGTATGCCACCCTCTCTGGCACCGGCATCTGAAGGAAGCGAGGACATCGACGCATCGGGTGATTCTCCTTCATACAGAGATCACAGGGTTTTGGTTTGGTGGGCACCTTGGCTTCAAATGAATTAGCCTTTCGGGTGGCTGGAAGCAGATTTCGCGGAGGTTTCGATGTGGGAACCGAAATAGCCATTGCAGTTGTATTTTCAACCGCTTCGTGCGTACGAAACCGCTCGGTGAGGAAATCGTCCATCGTTTGCCACTCTGGAATGGCAGTCTTATCTTCAAGAGATTGTTCCCACAGTGAAAGGGTGTTCTTCGGCAATTTGATAGAACAGAAAAATACGAACATGCCTCCCCAAGTGGTTACTGGCAGGCCACAGTGCCCAAAGGCACGAATGGATGCCTGCAGAGCATTCTGATGATCTTGTAATGCTTTTCCGGACTCATGGGAAATTTGAGGCAGGTCAAGAAGTGCTCGGAATTGGCTGTTTCACCATCATTTGTAAGCGGGAATTTTGCTACAATGAGGTTGCCTTCACCCCTCGTTTTCGCTAGGAGATGGTACAGCTTTTCAACGGGGGAAAATCGCGAATCGCTTATGTAGATGGCCGTAAACAAGTCACGGAACGTAGGCCATTTTAGATAATCTGCCGTAAAAACTTCTGTGTCAATGGGTGGCAATCGACAGCTGGTGCAGAGTTAGACCCATGACGGTTCGGAGGAGTAGGAGCAGACGCTTCATGGATTAGCTCGCTTAATCGAGCCGTTCATCATTCGTAAATTTGGTATCATTTGTCATATTTAGCTTGGATGGCTAAATCTTTAGAGCATTTCTCATATTCCTGCTCGACCTTCTCCCACAACGCTTGAACTCGATCGCGACGGACTTGGAGCGTTAATACGCTGACCTCGGACAATGAAGTGACTTCAGTTTGTCCACTTCAAAATGAATTAGTTTATCGCTGATCGAGACAAACTTCTGCAAAGCTATGGTGGAAGCAACTAAAACCCTTTTGGATTCGGACCGAGTTACTCTTGTGGCGGTTACCAAAATCTGTGCAGGTGGTACCAGTGGCTTGCCCTTTTTTTTGGCTTGCTCGTCGTGGCTCTGACGTGGCTTGCTGAGAAGTCGTGCTTAATTGTGCGGATGTAAGATCTAATGGACTAGAAAAGGTCTGAAACGCTCGGGAAGGAGGAGTAGTGGGGCTGGTACTCCTCTGACGCTGACTTGAAGCAGCAATTGAAGATTTGCTCGTGGCCGCAGTGGCCTTTTCCTTTTTCTCGTCTTTTGGCGGGCTCGTGCTCATAACCCCACAGAATGGCGGTTATAAAGTAGTGAGCTGGTTTGGCACGGTTTGAAAATTAGCGAAAAACACAAACTGCAACTTTTGGGAAAACCTGGAACACTACCAAACCACTCAAGGAACGGCTTCTTAACGCCTTGAAATGGATTAAAAACCCACAAAACGAGTTGGTACGTTTGGGATAACTTGGAACGCTGCCAAAAAAACCCTTGAAACGGCTTTGAACGCCTTGGAATTAAAATATAAAACACAAAGATACGACTTGGGACACTTGGAACACTTTGGAATTCAAATATATAACCAAAGATACGACTTGGTACGCTAGGAACACCTTGGAATTCAATTATAAACCCAACGATACGTCTTGGAACACTTTGGAATTGAAATATAACTCCAAAGATTTGACTTGGCACGCTTGGAACACCTTGGAATTCAATTATAAACCCAAGGATACGACTTGGAGCACTTTGGAATTCAAATATAACTCCAAAGATACGACTTGGAACGCGTGGAACACTTTGGAATTGATATAAAACTCCAGGGATACGACTTGGAACGCGTGGAACACTTTGGTGTTGAGATATAAAACCAAAGATACGATTTGGAACGCGTGGAAAACTTTGAAGTTCAGGTATATAACGAAAGATACGACTTGGAACGCTTTGAAATCGGAATATTATAACCAGTCACGACTTGGAAACGATTGGAAAATTTGGGAATTTAATATTTCAAAATACCCAAGATACGACTTGGAAACGATTGGAAAATTTGAGAATCGGCTTTGTGCCGATCTTTGGCAGCTTGCAGCTGTGCTTGTATACTGCAGTTAAGCGAGACGTATGTATACACGTATGTATATAGTCTGCAAGGGGTAGCGGGATTTTGTTCGCGGTGATGAAAAAATATAAATTTGTGTGCGAAAAAATAAAAATTTTGTGGAATATGTATATGTATATGGATATAAATAGGAATATGTAAAATTTTCTGTATGGAAAATGTGTATATACATATATGTATGTGTATGGATATGTAAAAATCTTTGATGGATTATATGTTTTTGTTTTTTTTCTTTTTAAATATGAAAATATGGAATGGAAATATGCAGAGGTGTGAATGGATCGGATTTCTATATACAAATTAATAATTTTGTATATTTCTTTTGATGTGTCTAGCCGATATGCCCCAACTTTATAGGGTGTCGCGGGACACAAGAAATGTGTAAGTGTGGCCTTTATATGTGAGAGGGTGGTTCACTTTTATTTATGTATTTTTTTTTTGAAAATCTTTATTAACTTGTATTGAAAATTTTTTTCTCTTCGTTGGAATCACCTTTCACTTCGCGCACACACTTTTCCCAGGAGTGGAGTGGAGTGGAGTATCTGCACAAAAAAAACCTTTTTTTTAATTTAGCACTGGATGAATTTTTGTAACTTATATTATGTCACATTCAAACACTGCTTGCATATACATATGTAGGAGATCACTTTCAATTTCCTAGATTTGTTTTAATACATACATAAGTGTTAATATTTTGGAAATTCCGAAAAATATATATTGGAAATAGGCAAACAAATATGGCGCTTTATATACTTGGCAAGAAAAAATCTTGAAGAGGGCGAACAATAATGACGCCTTATGTACTGGACACATATATATGTATTAAAAAATTGGGGACCAAAAATTTCTGTCCTTTGAGGAGGAAAAACGAATTTGGTTTGGAAAATCAAGGGAAACAATTATATGTATGTGAGTATGGGTACGGATGCTGGAGGCATGTACATATACTCATATACATATAAGTTAGAAAAAATTACATAGCTTGAAATGTGAAATTCCACCGATGCAAAAAGGTTCGAGAGGATCTTGGTATCCGGCTCGAAGGACCAATGTTTGTGTAGGGGGTTTGAACTTCCTTGTAAAAGGGGGCAGCTGAATGAATTCTTCCTTCTGTTTGTTCTTCACAAAAAAAGTGGGGGGTAGCGCAGCACTTTTTTCTTCAGTTTATCATTTATTCACAGATAAATTTCAACTAACTCTGGCTTAACTAAGAGTGGGGAACCAAGCCCCGCTTGGAGCGAAGTGTGGGAAGTTCTTTTCGTGGGGAGAGCGATGGGCATCATCGGCAGAGCGGCGCGAGGTGACCGCTCCTTCTCCCGCCTCCCTTAAACCTTGTGTTGCCCGTTGGGCATAAACACTCTTTTTCCATAAACTAGTCAACGGCGAAGTCATTTCTACTAATTTACTAGATACGCTATATTTTTGTGTTCCCTCACGTCGGACCATAAACTTTTTTTCTATTCACCTTAGTAGATGTCTGACTAACTACTCTCTTCACGAACCTTTTCGTGTTCTTTGCCAATCTTTTAACAACTTTTCTCACCTAATTTCTCCTCATCTTTCTGTCACTTCTCTTCGCGCTATACTTTTCAATCATCTACAACGAAACCGCTAAATACATTCTGGACTTGGACTGGACTTGGACTTGCAACTCATCCCATACTGGCTGTGAATCGGCTGAATAGCTGAATAGCTTGCACCTTGTGCAAATAAAACACCTCCATAGGGTCGGGGATGTTTAGTTGTGTATAAAGCTACAAGAATACAGTAGTTTTCCTGGTCTCGTCTATATGTCCCGTACGAGGTAATGTTTGTCTTATGTACGAGGCAGCCGTACTCTTTCCAAACTGTTACGTCTCCGTCCAGTATCTCTATGAAGTCAGATTTGGTATAGTCCGTAATTTTCATGGTCGTTGTCCCGTGTTTCTCCAGTATTATTAGTATCAGTATAAAGTCCGTTCTGTAATTTTTGATATTATAAAATAGTCTTATTACTCTAATAGTTGTAAAGGTGTGCAAACCTACTTTTAAAAAAACGACTTTTAAAAATTTTATTCCAAATTGTCCTTATGGACCTATCTTCCCTTTATGAGAACTTTAGTTTCCAGATCTGCCACTACAATTCCTTCCTTGTACAAAGGAGTAAGATTGTTACCAAGGCGTTTGTTGGACTTTCCCAAGACTTTGTTTTCCTACTCCATTTGTTTGTTTTGAGCGTCTTTTATCCTTTTGACTATTTGCAATCCTTCTTCTACCGGAGTTTCATGAACTGCATCGATTGGTTTTTTGTTCAAGACTGAATGGATTGAACTATTATACTTTACCGTTGCTAGTAGTATAACATCGACTGTGTCGCTAGCCTGGGCTGCTATTTTGTAGCACCGTGCGATTTCAAGTAACGTGCTGTAGAGTCTTTCCACTTGACCATTATTTATCTTGCAAGTCAGAAAACGTCGAGATGTAAAATTTCTCCTGCGTAAGCCGGTACTGGTGTGGTACCCAGCATATGTTTTTTTGGATGCCTGTCATATTTTGCGACAGAGCAGATCTTGCAATTAGCTGCAATTTCTTTGGTCAATTTTCCCATGTTTGGGAAAAAATAGTCTTGCAGTATTTGTTTCATGTTTTCCTGGGCTGCACGGTGCGCCCTGTTTTGTTCGGTCACTACAATTTTTTTTCGTCTTGCGTTTACCATGTACACACGTATGTATGTATGTATGCCCGCGTATGGTTGAAAAAAGTATTTTGTTGATTAGCGAACTCAATCGTGTTAAATAATATTCAATTAATTTGTTGGTTTTTTTTTTGTATAAATGCGCGGCACCGAAATTTATCATATGTATGTACATAAGTACATCATCACGTAATGATGTATGTAGGTATTTGCAAGTAATATAAATGTTTATTTATATTCGATTAATTTGCGCCTCGTGCCGCTAGCGGCGGTCAACGTCTTGCAAAATGCAGTATTAGCTATATTCTCTTGTCCATGTCAACTTATATAATAAAAAACCGTATACGTACATTAATACATAGAATAAATAACGGTCACTGTTGTTAGTAAATTTGGTAATAAATTTATTGCCAATTAAATTATTTGAGTGCGTCGCGTCGTAGTGCAATTGTCTTGTCTGGAGCTTTATATTTATTTATTTATTTATTTATTTACGTCAACTAACACAGCAGTCGACGAAAAAGCTTAAGCTAAAGACAGATAGTAATTAATTGAAGAAGATAGCTTTGCTATATACACAACTAAACATCCCCGACCCGGTGGAGGTGTTTTATTTGCATAAGGTGCCAGCTATGCCCCGATTCACAGCCAATGTGGTAAGGGATGAGTTGCAGCCAATCCAAGTCCAGAATATTTTCATTGGTTTCGCTGTAGATGATTAAAAAGTATAGCACGAAGAGAAGTGACAGAAAGATGAGGAGAAATTAGGTGAGAAAGGTTGTTAAAAGATTGGCAAAGAACACGAAAAGGTTCGTGAAGAGAGTAGTTAGTCAGACATCTACTAAGGTAAATAGGAAAAAAGTTTCTGGTCCGACGTGAGGGAACACAAAAATATAGCGTATCTAGTAAATTAGTAGAAATGACTTCGCCGTTGACTAGTTTATGGAGAAAGAGAATGCCAAAAACGAGCCTACGGTTGTAAAGTGAAGGAAGATTAATAAGAAGTCTGTCAAAATAAGAAGGTAGGCGAAGACTCGGGTCCCAATTAAGACCGCGTAACGCAAACTTAAGGAATTGCTTCTGTACCGATTCAATACTACGCCGGTGAACATCATATTGCGGGTTCCACACTGGCGAGCAATATTCGAGAATAGGGCGAACTAACGAAGTGTATAAAAACTTTGTTTCATAGGGATCATCAAATTCTTTGGCCCAACGTTTAATAAAGCCAAGAAGGCTGCATGCTCTATTGACAATTGAAGAAATATGAACATTAAATGAAAGTTTTGGGTCAAACATAACGCCTAAGTCTTTGAAGGATGGTACACAATTTAACAGAACAGACTTAATAGAGTAATGAGCTAGGAACGGAGACAAATGATTGAAAGTCATAAAACAACACTTAGAGGCATTAAGGTGTAATTTATTAACGTGGCACCAATCGCAGAACGCATCGAGATCTGATTGCAAGTACTGTTGGAAAGAAGTATCATTATAGGAATAACAAATCTTGACGTCATCCGCAAACATGAGCACGCGTGAGTGAACCAAGGCCAAGGGTAAATCATTTATAAACAGGGTAAATAACAGTGTGACCAGATGACTGCCCTGGGGTACACCTGACGTAACTTGAATAGTTTTAGATATTGAGGAACGAAAAGTCACCTTTTGGGTTCTGCCAATAAGATACGACTTTAACCAAGCCAACAGGAAAAACTCATGATGTTAAGTTTCGCGAGAAGCATAGAATGATCAACCGTATCGAAAGCCTTACTAAAGTCAGTATAAATAACATCAGTTTGACACTTTTTACGGAAGCCATGGTGTACAAGGTTAGTCAATTCTAAAAGTAACCTTTTAGAATAAGCGACGAACGACCTTTCATGAAGCCATGCTGACAAGGAGAAATAGTGGATCTGGATAGGTGTTGAAGGGAAGACGTAATAATTTTCTCAAACAGCTTTGGTATTGTCGAAAATTTGGCAATGCCACGGTAGTTAGAAACATCCGATTTGCTACCCTTCTTAAAAAGCGAAATAATAAAAGACTCCTTCCAAATATCGGGAAAGCTAAAAGTCTCACTCGATATAAAGAATAACCGAGATAAAGGCTTAGATAGGGAAATCGAATACATTTTAAGGATACAACTAGGTATATTATCAGGACCGGAAACGAAGGAAGACGTTATAGATGACAAGCTAGAGATAATACAGTCTTCAGTAATACTAGGAAAAAACATACAATTTAAATGTGGGATTGAAATGGGATAGGTTGTGGGATCCGAAACAGTAGTAGAATAAGTCGACTGAAAGAATTTAGCAAACAGATCTGCAATATCTGAGTCATTATTAGCAGTCTGGTCATTAAGTCTGAAGGTAGAAGGTAGTACATTAGAGCGTCTTTTGGAATTAACAAAGTTGTAAAATCTTTTGGGGTTCTTATAAAATTCAACCTTACAGCGAACGATATAATTATTGTAGCATTGAGTGTTTAAAAGACAAAATTGAGATTTGGCTATACAGTAATTTGCATAGTCAAGTCGCGAAGCTAAAGTTGGAACATGCAACTTCGACGCAAATAAACTCAACACCTAAGGGCAGATCAATCGGCACGACACTTGAACACAGATTCGAGTTAACAGCAATGAGTACTCCACCGCCACGACGACCAATAGGATCAAGCCTATAAGAAATAAAGTTATTAGAAAGAATTTCATTATCCAAAACAGATGAGTTAAGCCAAGTTTCAGAGAAAGCTAATATGTCAGCCGAAAAGGTTTGGCTATCACAGAACAGGTTCGAGAGCTTGGTAAGAAGTCCTCTTACATTTTGATAATGAATGCAAAGACTAGACGTTATTAGTTTTTTGAAGCAGAAGATAAATTAGGAAGGTGGACAGGCAACGGACAGGAGCGCTTTTTGGGCGCAAACTCGTGTACAACTAGGCCCTCTGGCCAGAAATTAGTGTCAACCATAGCTGAAAAATACTCATTTGGTACTTTAATTTTAAAAGAGGAGATTTCGCGAGGCCTAGAATACTTAAACTTTTGAATTAAAACCTTAGCAGGGCATATATTACCAATGTAAGCTGCCACAGACGACTCAGAAGTATCTGGAGCAAGCCTAGAGATAAATAATTGTTTGCGATGAGGCACTACAGTTAGTGGAGGCGGAGGAGCATTGGGATCCGCAAGTGATTGAGAGCCAGCATGATCCTGTGATTGATCAGAGTTCCCGTGAGGGATAGATTGAGGTACACCAGGGCTTGTAATGGGTATTTCAATCTGAAAAGAAGAGCATAAAGAGGGACAAGAAGATGGTGTAGGCGAAAGTAAAATGGGAGACGATGTAACGAGGCAACTCAAGGGTACATTTCTTGGGCAACTTCTCAGAAGGTGGATTAAACTTAAATTGCGACAATAAATGTACGCTGGATTCACACTCGTTAGACAGCTGTTTGTCCAGTTTGTTTAAAAAAAGAAACTTTAAACGAAGATCCCTATACATACGGCTAAAATCAAGCTGCTGGCTGGCACAAGATGGGCAAGTCCAGCGCATTAAGCCAAGCTCAGGCTTAGACACAGACAAACCAGAAAATTTGTCGTAGTCGCGGCCATTGAGGCCAGAACATTTTAGGTGAATCAGATTATCACAAAGCCAACAAGATATTGCTCTATACTGATCATCAAAACGGTCAGAATGTTTGCAAGTAGGTAGACAACAAGCCATTGAAAAGCCAAAAGAAACACAAGGCAAAAAATAAAATAAATAAATTTATATATATAAAATTTAAATACACAGCACAAAGATAATTATCGATAAAAAATCAATAATTACAAATAAAACAAAGAGTGCACAGCACAAGAGAGAGTGCAAGAACAGTTATAGGCCGAGCGTTCAGAGGCGGCCTTACAAAAATGATTACGCGGGAGAGAAACTAAGCACAAGCACAAAGCAGAGAGAACAACAAAACCACTAGCACTGATGGTATAATGGGGTGATGAGGGGAGCAACTGCAGAAGCATTGACGAGAGAGAAAAACAAAAGAAAAAAAAAATTAAATGCACCAAACACTAATCACGAAACAGAAAAAACCGTTTAAACTATTTAATTTGGCGAATTATGGAAATAAAACACAAGGGTGCCAAGCAAAGAACACCAGCGAAAGCGTAAACAAACTAAGCACAATTAAAAATTTGAGAAAATCAATAAATATTAATAAAAACTCAGGAGCTATGCAAAAACACGACCGTCACGTCAGAGAGCAGAAGCTTTTTTTGATATATATATATATATATACATATAAATAAAAAACTGCAATTTGTTATATATTTTTTTTTCGTTAGGTGTTCTGGCTTTTTTTTTAAGTTTAAATAAAAAACTGAAGTTTGTTAGCTATAAAATTCGATTCGGTTCATAGTTGCTCAGCAAGTCTGTTTTGTTCGGTGGTTTACACAAGTAAATAAATTTTAAATCGATCCGAAGTCTATTAAATTATGCACCTTGCAAGAATGATTCCTACATCTGGAAGATCCCCAAAGATTACGATGATGCTAAGCATTCAATTGGATACGAAAAAGTGATCTCAAATCCAATTTTAATTCACTTAGTTATGAACAAGGTTGATTCACAAACAAAGCGCAAGTGGGAAGAGCAGATCCATTATGTGGCTGAAGAATCAGCAAAGATCAGTTTTCAAGAGGCATAATCGGAGCTCCTTTTCGTGTTTTGTGGTAAATAAGAAAGTTGACGATAAGTCCCCAAAACGCTCATATTGCAATTCCGAAGACCATAGTATTATTAGTTGTCTTTGTATTAACTGTCTTCGGAAGGGGCATACTGTCGCTAAGTGCAACGCAAAAAAGTGTCGGTCAACAGTGGTCGAGCGTTACCATCACCTTCACAAGACGAACAACCTTCCACCTCTCATGTTATGCATGTGACGGCTCCGAAGAACGTGATTTTTGCTACTGAGGTATCCTTGGATTTCGGAATTCTGAAGTCAATTTCGTCATATCAGCCACTTCAAACCGTTAATATCAATGGGTGGAAAATACCTAATAATCTGCAAAGAAGAGGAGCTATCAAAACAATTATTAGAGGAAAAATGTTAATGCAAGAGCTGTGGCTCAATGGACTTGAGTAGGACGAATCAATTTCAATTAACTTCAAGGCAGCATGGAACGAATTAAAAGCATCTATAAATAGTAAATAAAAAGAAAATAAAAATTCGATTTGTCCATTCTAGCGGACGTTGACGATACTATGCGCAGTACGTTCAAGTGGCCCCTACGACACCAGGACAAAGCCTGTTACGCGCGAGCCCAAGCAGATAACTGCCCACCTCCCACCCGACCGACCGAGGGGTGCAGCCGTAAAACGCACGGCGCGAATCGCGTGGACAAATACACAAGAGAAAAAACAGACAAACAAATAATACTATAGTTATCTATTAACTAAATGGGATAGGATAGATGTTTTAAGCATATTGATAGAAAACTCTGAGCTGATTACAGGGAAAAGAAGGTTGTAATCAGAGCAGAGGACCCTAAAAGGTTCATGCATGGCATAGTTAGAAGAACAACGACTAAGGGATAATGGTATCAAAGGATGTCTGCTCCGTCTACATGGTACCGACAGATTTACCTGAGCTAATAACTCAGGCGAGTCGATATCACCAATTAGGAGCTTGTGCATAAAAATGACACCAAGCATAGCTCTACGGTTAGTTAGGGAAGGAAGGTTAATCAAGAGAAGTCTACTAGAATACGAAGGCAAATTGACATTGCGATCCCAGCTTAAGCCACGAAGAGCAAATAGCAAGAACTGCTTTTGAACGGATTCAAGTCTAATCTGGTGCGACTCATATTGAGGTGACCAAATGCAAGATCCATACTCTAAAATAGGACGGACAAGCGAAGTAAAAAGAACTTTAGTTGTATAGGGGTCATCGAATTCTTTTGACCATCTTTTAACGAAACCCAGGACACTCATGGCCTTTGAGACCGTGGTGGAAATATGGGTGTTAAAATTTAACTTATGGTCCATAAGTACGCCCAAATCATTCATATTATTTAGACGTTCTAAAGGGCTATTGTTTAGAAAATAAGTGACCAGTTGAGGAGAGTTACGAAAAAAAGTCATTACCTTACATTTGGTAGTGTTAAGATTTAGTAGATTAAACTGGCACCAGGATTGAAAGTTTTTAAGATCAGCTTGTAGCCGACTAAATGAATCTGTATCTTTATACGTAAGTCAAAGCTTGACATCGTCAGCATACATAAGCACACGCGAATGAACAATGACTGATGGAAGATCGTTAATGAATAATGTGAAAAGCAGAGGGCCAAGATGACTATCTTGAGGTACACCAGAAGTCACAGGAATGAAAACGGAAAAAGAAGACTTAAAAAGTACCTTCTGTTTTCTATTTGTTAAATATTCTCGAACCCAAGATAGGAAAAGGGGTGGAAACCCAATGTCGCTCAGCTTCGAAAGTAATAGGGTATGATTAACGGAATCAAAGGCTTTGCTGAAGTCAGTGTATATGACATCAGTTTGTTTACCATTTTTGAACCCCTTGATAATTATTGATGTAAATTCTAAAAGGTTAGTGGTTGTAGATCTACGTTTCACAAACCCATGTTGGGATGGCGAAATAATAGAGCTGCAAAAATGTTGCAATTGAGAAGTTATAATTTTCTTAAAAGCTTTCGGAATAGCGGACAATTTTGTGATACCCCTATATTTAGAGGCTTCGGACTTTTTGCCATTTTTATGCAGAGGAATGATATACGACTCCTTCCAAATAGATGGAAAAGAGGAAGATTCGACAGACAATAGAAACAATTTTAAAATGGGTTTACATAATGCGTTTGCACAGAACCTGAGTACACATCCAGGAAGACCATCTGGCCCCGGAGAATAAACGGGTTTAACTAATTTAAGTTCGCTAAGAATAGAACCTTCATCAATCACTGGATTGAAAATGCAATTAGCCTTTTTTAAATGATAAGGATACGGACTTGCTCGATATTCCGCTGAGGAATAAGTTGTTTTGAAAAAACTCGCAAACATATCGGCAATTGCCTGATCAGTGCTCGCTTTTTTATTTTGAAAAGACAAAAAAGATGGATGCACAGAGGTCTTACGTTTAGAATTAGCAAAATTATAAAATTGTTTAGGGTCAGAAGAAAACTGAAGCTTACACCGCTGAAGATAATTCTTATAGCATTGTGTATTAAGCATCATGAATTTTGAACGAGCGACTGTATACAGAGCATAGTCTGATGAACGACATGTTTTTTTAAACTTCTTATAATATCGTGTCTTCACATTTTTCAAATTGCACAGCTCACGAGAGAACCAGGGAGGTTTGTTAAGCCGCTCCAGCCTACCAAGAGGCACACAAATATCAAAGAGTGAATTCAGAGTATCATAGAAAAAACGAACAGCTGAGTTCATATCTCTACAATTGTACAGATAAGACCAATCGGTAGTAGCAATGTTTTCATTAAGGCTGGCAAAGTCAGTCTTACGAAAGCACCTAGTTAGAGGTAACTCATTTGAACCAAGTAATGGTGAAAGCAAGGGCAGATCAATTTTTAAATTTAATGTAGGATGAAATTTGTCTTCTGGAAGAACAAATGGTTCGATCCTGGAAACCTCACAATAAGAAGAATCCAATACAAAAATAAGATCTAACGATTTTCCATTAGAATTTAAGACAGGATTGACTTGGGATAAAGATAAGCCTAGAAGGCCATCAATAAAATCATGTGACAAAGAGGGCAGCAACATGGTACATTCATCTGTTTGTGACCATGCTAAAGCGGGTAAATTAAAATCACCTAAAACTATGAACATGTCTTGACTGGAAACCAAAGAGGAGACAAACTGAATTGCCTCTAAATGATTTGAATATACCACCATGTCTGACAATGGTGGAATATAGGAACAAGTAATAAAAGCATTAAAAGATTTAAAATTTACTTTAACACCGACAAACTCAATCTCCTGGGTACTAGAAAATTGAATCATTTCAGACGATAAAGCAGCATCAACAGCTATCAGAACGCCACCACCTATGCGAGAAATCCGGTCACGTCTGAATATAGAAAAGTTTGTGGGAAAAACCGATGCATCAGCAATATCAGGTTTAAGCCATGTCTCTGTAAACGCTAGAATGATATGCTCAAAAGAAAGACTATCTACATAGAGATTAGGAAGTTTAGATTTCAGTCCTCTAACGTTCTGGTAACCCAGGTTAAGGGACGAAGCTAGTTTTTTGACACACCAGCAGATGCTGATGTGGCAGGAATAATATTAGTTGTTGTTGTTGGCAAGCGAATAGGTTGCCGATTTTTCTTTTTTACAGTATATTCTTTAACTATTATATGTTTCGGCCAAAAATCTTCTCGACATATGGTGTCGAAGATATTGGCAGAAACACTAATTTTAAAGGACGAAATGTCCCGAGAATAAGAAAATTTAAACTTCTCCACCGCAATATTCGAGACGTTAACTTTCTTCCGAATATAGGCTATTACATCATCAGATGTGACAACAGGGTCTAGCCTAGAAACAAATATATGTTTCTTTGGTGGTATGCCAACGAGAGGCCGCGGTCCCGAAGCGTCAGCCGCAGCAGTAACGTTGGACAAGTCACCCACTGCAGCAGTCAACTTGTTTACGGGGCCCTCGATACTTTTAGAACTATCGGCAATTTCCATTGGAATGGGTAATTGCCCGGACTTATCGGACACTACAATAGGCATCGTTTTTAAGAGATCATTCCCAGGTGATATCGGTAATTCCTTACTAATAGCATTCACAACCGAGCTCTTAAACGATATCAATTGCTGTACATTAGGAGTGGACGGTGCATGAGACCGGTCGGGGACGATAAGAGATGCCGGCGGATCTACAGATACAGAAACACCCCAAGGACTGGTCCTTTTACGTTTCGGAGACTCATTCATAAGCGATTAACTTCTGAACTGAGTCTCCACCGCAGTAAACTCCGCTTGGAGTTTATTAAAACCTGCCCCTAAGGTGTCAAGACTATCTCTAGTCCGCCTCATGAAAGAGCGCATCTCATTCTCGACCTCCCGGCAAGCATCACATCCATATTTTAAGCCACCACCTTTAGCAATAGACTCCTTTATTCTGCCTGTGTAACCTGCACACTTAACGTGAACCGCATTGTCACACAACCAACAAAGAATATAATCATGGGAGTCAACCGCATTAGTGGCAACTATACAATTATTTTTTGAGCAGACAACCATTTTATCAAAAAGTTTAATTTAATTAAAAGGAAATACAAAAAATAAAAAATAGAAATTCTAAAGGTAAAAAATCTGTGAATAAGAATATACTGACCAGTTCTGACACAAGGGTTAATGTGCAGAGTAAGCCTTCACAACTAAAGAATTAAAAGAGATGAAAGCACAAAAACAAAAACACGTATCACAGAGTCGCGGGTAGGCAACAGACGAAAGCGCAAATCAATCAAGAATAGGAAAGAGCGGGAGAGCGCGTCAAATTGAACACATGCAACAACAATTTGTACGCAAGAGCGCGAGAGTTAGTTAAAAACGGTAAAGACACAAAAGCAAAAGAGATAAGCAAAACAACAACACCGCTAATGCGAGTATTGTTGTATGTTTTGATTTTATTTAAATTTAAACAAAAGCGACAGCAAGTATTCGCAAAATCAAAATAAAATTCGGATGCTGAAATTATTATTAATTAATTTAACCGGTAATAAATTTAAAAGTTATGGAAAAGTATTTAATCGCGAGAAAAAAATAAAAGTAGATAAGCGCAAAAAAAACACGTCCGTCCTCTGCAACGAGTGAAAGTTTTTTATTTTTGTAATGTGAACCCAGTCCCAGATAGAGATTAATGGATTTGCTGATGGCTCAATGAGAGCATATCGCTGTTGTATCTACGTTCGAGGCAAAACTGCGGAATGTTTCAGCACTTCATTGCTAAAGTCGAAATCTAAATCTGCATTCTATTGGTCGAATTCGGAAATAACTCTACATTGGATACAGTCACACCTATCGACACTGGCTACGTTCGTTTCGAACAGGGTGGCTAAAATTCAAGAGTGGTCAGAGAACGTAGTTTGGCGTCATGTGCCAACAAAACAAAACCCAACTGACATAGTATCACGAGGTTGTGGACGTTGACGATACTATGCGCAGTACGTTCAAGTGGCCCCTACGACACCAGGACAAAGCCTGCTACGCGCGAGCCCAAGCAGATAACTGCCCACCTCCCACCCGACCGAGCGAGGGGTGCAGCCGTAAAACGCACGGCGCGAATCGCGTGGACAAATACACAAGAGAAGAAACAGACAAACAAATAATACTATAGTTATCTATTAACTAAATGGGATAGGATAGATGTTTTAAGCATATTGATAGAAAACTCTGAGCTGATTACAGGGAAAAGAAGGTTGTAATCAGAGCAGAGGACCCTAAAAGGTTCATGCATGGCATAGTTAGAAGAACAACGACTAAGGGATAATGGTATCAAAGGATGTCTACTCCGTCTACATGGTACCGACAGATTTACCTGAGCTAATAACTCAGGCGAGTCGATATCACCAATTAGGAGCTTGTGCATGAAAATTGCACCAAGCATAGTTCTACGGTTAGTTAGGGAAGGAAGGTTAATCAAGAGAAGTCTACTAGAATACGAAGGCAAATTGACATTGCGATCCCAGCTTAAGCCACGAAGAGCAAATAGCAAGAACTGCTTTTGAACGGATTCAAGTCTAATCTGGTGCGACTCATATTGAGGTGACCAAATGCAAGATCCATACTCTAAAATAGGACGGACAAGCGAAGTAAAAAGAACTTTAGTTGTATAGGGGTCATCGAATTCTTTTGACCATCTTTTAATGAAACCCAGGACACTCATGGCCTTTGAGACCGTGGTGGAAATATGGGTGTTAAAATTTAACTTATGGTCCATAAGTACGCCCAAATCATTCATATTATTTAGACGTTCTAAAGGGCTATTGTTTAGAAAATAAGTGACCAGTTGAGGAGAGTTACGAAAAAAAGTCATTACCTTACATTTGGTAGTGTTAAGATTTAGTAGATTAAACTGGCACCAGGATTGAAAGTTTTTAAGATCAGCTTGTAGCCGACTAAATGAATCTGT
Organism: Drosophila insularis; assembly: GCA_018903935.1. Taxonomy (NCBI): domain Eukaryota; kingdom Metazoa; phylum Arthropoda; class Insecta; order Diptera; family Drosophilidae; genus Drosophila; species Drosophila insularis. The sequence continues at coordinate 48,918 of JAEIFP010000535.1, forward strand.
ATCTTTATACGTAAGACAAAGCTTGACATCGTCAGCATACATAAGCACACGCGAATGAACAATGACTGATGGAAGATCGTTAATGAATAGTGTGAAAAGCAGAGGGCCCAGATGACTACCTTGAGGTACACCAGAAGTCACAGGAATGGAAACGGAAAAAGAAGACTTAAAAAGTACCTTCTGTTTTCTATTTGTTAAATATTCTCGAACCCAAGATAGGAAAAGGGGTGGAAACCCAATGTCGTTCAGCTTCGAAAGCAATAGGGTATGATTAACGGAATCAAAGGCTTTGCTGAAGTCAGTGTATAAGACATCAGTTTGTTTACCATTTTTGAACCCCTTGATAATTATTGATGTAAATTCTAAAAGGTTAGTGGTTGTAGATCTACGTTTCACAAACCCATGTTGGGATGGCGAAATAATAGAGCTGCAAAAATGTTGCAATTGAGAAGTTATAATTTTCTCAAAAGCTTTCGGAATAGCGGACAATTTTGAGATACCCCTATAGTTAGTGGCTTCGGACTTTTTGCCATTTTTATGCAGAGGAATGATATACGACTCCTTCCAAATAGATGGAAAAGAGGAAGATTCGACAGACAATAGAAACAATTTTAAAATGGGTTTACATAATGCATTTGCACAGAACCTGAGTACACATCCAGGAAGACCATCTGGCCCCGGAGAATAAACGGGTTTAACTAATTTAAGTTCGCTAAGAATAGAACCTTCATCAATCACTGGATTGAAAATGCAATTAGCCTTTTCTAAATGATAAGGATACGGACTTGCTCGATATTCCGTTGAGGAATAAGTTGTTTTGAAAAAACTCGCAAACATATCGGCAATTGCCTGATCAGTGCTCGCTTTTTTATTTTGAAAAGACAAAAAAGATAGGTGTACAGAGGTCTTACGTTTAGAATTAACAAAATTATAAAATTGTTTAGGGTCAGAAGAAAACTGAAGCTTACACCGCTGAAGATAATTCTTATAGCATTGTATATTAAGCATCATGAATTTTGAACGAGCGACTGTATACAGAGCATAGTCTGATGAACGACGTGTTTTTTGAAACTTCTTATAATATCGTGTCTTCACATTTTTCAAATTGCACAGCTCACGAGAGAACCAGGGAGGTTTGTTAAGCCGCTCCAGCCTACCAAGAGGCACACAAATATCAAAGAGTGAATTCAGAGTATCATAGAAAAAACGAACAGCTGAGTTCATATCTCTACAATTGTACAGATAAGACCAATCGGTAGTAGCAATGTTTTCATTAAGGCTGGCAAAGTCAGTCTTACGAAAGCACCTAGTTAGAGGTAACTCATTTGAACCAAGTAATGGTGAAAGCAAGGGCAGATCAATTTTTAAATTTAATGTAGGATGAAATTTGTCTTCTGGAAGAACAAATGGTTCGATCCTAGAAACCTCACAATAAGAAGAATCCAATACAAAAATAAGATCTAACGATTTTCCATTAGAATTTAAGACAGGATTGACTTGGGATAAAGATAAGCCTAGAAGGCCATCAATAAAGTCATGTGACAAAGAGGGCAGCAACATGGTACATTCATCTGTTTGTGACCATGCTAAAGCGGGTAAATTAAAATCACCTAAAACTATGAACATGTCTTGACTGGAAACCAAAGAGGAGACAAACTGAATTGCCTCTAAATGATTTGAATATACCACCATGTCTGACAATGGTGGAATATAGGAACAAGTAATAAAAGCATTAAAAGATTTAAAATTTACTTTAACACCGACAAACTCAATCTCCTGGGTACTAGAAAATTGAATCATTTCAGACGATAAAGCAGCATCAACAGCTATCAGAACGCCACCACCTATGCGAGAAATCCGGTCACGTCTGAATATAGAAAAGTTTGTGGGAAAAACCGATGCATCAGCAATATCAGGTTTAAGCCATGTCTCTGTAAACGCTAGAATGATATGCTCAAAAGAAAGACTATCTACATAGAGATTAGGAAGTTTAGATTTCAGTCCTCTAACGTTCTGGTAACCCAGGTTAAGGGACGAAGCTAGTTTTTTGACACACCAGCAGATGCTGATGTGGCAGGAATAGTATTAGTTGTTGTTGTTGGCAAGCGAATCGGTTGCCGATTTTTCTTTTTTACAGTATATTCTTTAACTATTATATGTTTCGGCCAAAAATCTTCTCGACATATGGTGTCGAAGATATTGGCAGAAACACTAATTTTAAAGGACGAAATGTCCCGAGAATAAGAAAATTTAAACTTCTCCACCGCAATATTCGAGACGTTAACTTTCTTCCGAATATAGGCTATTACATCATCAGATGTGACAACAGGGTCTAGCCTAGAAACAAATATATGTTTCTTTGGTGGTATGCCAACGAGAGGCCGCGGTCCCGAAGCGTCAGCCGCAGCAGTAACGTTGGACAAGTCACCCACTGCAGCAGTCAACTTGTTTACGGTGCCCTCGATACTTTTAGAACTATCGGCAATTTCCATTGGAATGGGTAATTGCCCGGACTTATCGGACACTACAATAGGCATCGTTTTTAAGAGATCATTCCCAGGTGATATCGGTAATTCCTTACTAATAGCATTCACAACCGGGCTCTTAAACGATATCAATTGCTGTACATTAGGAGTGGACGGTGCATGAGACCGGTCGGGGACGATAAGAGATGCTGGCGGATCTACAGATACAGAAACACCCCAAGGACTGGTCCTTTTACGTTTCGGAGACTCATTCATAAGCGATAAACTTCTGAACTGAGTCTCCACCGCAGTAAACTCAGCTTGGAGTTTATTAAAACCTGCCCTTAAGGTGTCAAAACTATCTCTAGTCCGCCTCATGAAAGAGCGCATCTCATTCTCGACCTCCCGGCAAGCATCACATCCATATTTTAAGCCACCACCTTTAGCAATAGACTCCTTGATTCTGCCTGTGTAACCTGCACACTTAACGTGAACCGCATTGTCACACAACCAACAAAGAATATAATCATGGGAGTCAACCGCATTAGTGGCAACTATACAATTATTTTTTGAGCAGACAACCATTTTATCAAAAAGTTTAATTTAATTAAAAGGAAATACAAAAAATAAAAAATAGAAATTCTAAAGTTAAAAAATCTGTGAATAAGAATATACTGACCAGTTCTGACACAAGGGTTAATGTGCAGAGTAAGCCTTCACAACTAAAGAAATAAAAGAGATGAAAGCACAAAAACAAAAACACGTATCACAGAGTCGCGGGTAGGCAAAAGACGAGAGCGCAAATCAATCAAGAATAGGAAAGAGCGGGAGAGCGCGTCAAATTGAACACATGCAACAACAATTTGTACGCAAGAGCGCGAGAGTTAGTTAAAAACGGTAAAGACACAAAAGCAAAAGAGATAAGCAAAACAACAACACCGCTAATGCGAGTATTGTTGTATGTTGTATGACAAATTAATAAGGATGTTTCGTTATATGTTCTGTTTCATCCGAAGATATAAAAACAAATCGACCGCGTTTGATGATATGATTCCATCACCATCAGAATGAAAATAGGCATTTTATAAAAATATTGAAATATTGCAAAATAAAGAATTTCGAGAAGATATTAAAAGGGTTCGTAAGAGCGCCAATCGAAAATTTCAAGGTTTGACTCCCTTTGTACACGAGTACACATTTTCGCTCTTGAGAGTTGGGGGGCGACTTGTAAACGCTCCTATTGAATATGATGCGAAATTTCCGCTAATTTTATCAAAACGCTTGCAATTTGTATAAAGCTATGTCCGTCATCTCCATTTATCGAATTGTCATGGTGGCCTAAGAGCTTTAGTGAGCTTTAGAAGTCTGCCGTCAGACAGTGAGGTCTTGTGTATTATGTTTAAAATACAAGACACGTCTTATGACGCAAATAATGTGAATTTTGCCGGCAGACAGAGTTAGAGAACACCGCCCTTTCAGCATTTGGGGCGCAGATTTTTGTGGTCCAGTACACATAACATTGAGAATTCGACGAAAGCCTCCGCAGTGGGTAAATCTTTGGGCTTTTCTGGTAATACTACTGCCCTGAGGGATTTCTTTAGTCCCGACACAAAGGAGTGTAGCGCATCGGACCTATACTGTTTATTAAGCACGTTCGCTGTGACGCACGTGACGCTGTCTCATGTGTCATAATTGTCTTATTTGTGATGTAGTCCGGTATTGATACTCGTTGAGTCTTGCTAAAAAATGCGCTGCAGGTATAAGGAAGAAGAAGAACGCATGCGTATTGGCCTGTAGCTTCTTTGTATTTATTTATTTTTTTTTTTTTTTATTTATTTATTTATTTATTTATTTATTTATTTATTTATTTACGTCAACTAACACAGCAGTCGACGAAAAAGCTTAAGCTAAAGACAGATAGTAATTAATTGAAGAAGATAGCTTAGCTATATACACAACTAAACATCCCCGACCCGGTGGAGGTGTTTTATTTGCATAAGGTGCCAGCTATGCCCCGATTCACAGCCAATGTGGTCAGGGATGAGTTGCAGCCAATCCAAGTCCAGAATATTTTCATTGGTTTCGCTGTAGATGATTAAAAAGTATATGCAACTAGGTATATTATCAGGACCGGGAACGAAGGAAGACGTCATAGATGACAAGCTAGAGATAATACAGTCTTCAGTAATACTAGGAAAAAACATACAATTTAAATGTGGGATTGAAATGGGATAGGTTGTGGGATCCGAAACAGTAGTAGAATAAGTCGACTGAAAGAATTTAGCAAACAGATCTGCAATATCTGAGTCATTATTAGCAGTCTGGTCATTAAGTCTGAAGGTAGAAGGTAGTACATTAGAGCGTCTTTTGGAATTAACAAAGTTGTAAAATCTTTTGGGGTTCTTATAAAATTCAACCTTACAGCGAACGATATAATTATTGTAGCATTGAGTGTTTAAAAGACAAAATTGAGATTTGGCTATACAGTAATTTGCATAGTCAAGTCGCGAAGCTAAAGTTGGAACATGCAACTTCGACGCAAATAAACTCAACACCTAAGGGCAGATCAATCGGCACGACACTTAAACACAGATTCGAGTTAACAGCAATGAGTACTCCACCGCCACGACGACCAACACGATCAAGCCTATAAGAAATAAAGTTATTAGAAAGAATTTCATTATCCAAAACAGAGGAGTTAAGTTTCAGAGAAAGCTAATATGTCAGCCGAAAAGGTTTGGCTATCACAGAACAGGTTCGAGAGCTTGGTAAGAAGTCCTCTTACATTTTGATAATGAATGCAAAGACTAGACGTTATTAGTTTTTTGAAGCAGAAGATAAATTAGGAAGGTGGACAGGCAACGGACAGGAGCGCTTATTGGGCGCAAACTCGTGTACAACTAGGCCCTCTGGCCAGAAATTAGTGTCAACCATAGCTGAAAAATACTCATTTGGTACTGTAATTTTAAAAGAGGAGATTTCGCGAGGCCTAGAATACTTAAACTTTTGAATTAAAACCTTAGCAGGGCATATATTACCAATGTAAGCTGCCACAGACGACTCAGAAGTATCTGGAGCAAGCCTAGAGATAAATAATTGTTTGCGATGAGGCACTACAGTTAGTGGAGGCGGAGGAGCATTGGGATCCGCAAGTGATTGAGAGCCAGCATGATCCTGTGATTGATCAGAGTTCCCGTGAGGGATAGATTGAGGTACACCAGGGCTTGTAATGGGTATTTCAATCTGAAAAGAAGAGCATAAAGAGGGACAAGAAGATGGTGTAGGCGAAAGTAAAATGGGAGACGATGTAACGAGGCAACTCAAGGGTACATTTCTTGGGCAACTTCTTAGAAGCTGGATTAAACTTAAATTGCGACAATAAATGTACGCTGGATTCACACTCGTTAGACAGCTGTTTGTCCAGTTTGTTTAAAAAAAGAAACTTTAAACGAAGATCCCTATACATACGGCTAAAATCAAGCTGCTGGCTGGCACAAGATGGGCAAGTCCAGCGCATTAAGCCAAGCTCGGGCTTAGACACAGACAAACCAGAAAATTTGTCATAGTCGCGGCCGTTAAGGCCAGCACATTTTAAGTGAATAAGAATATCGCAGAGCCAACACGATATTGCTCTATACTGATCATCAAAACGATCAGAATGCTTGCAAGTAGTTAGACAACAAGCCATTGAAACGCCAAAAGGAACACAAGGCGAAACTATATAAAAATATAAAGAAAATTTAAAATTTAAATACACAGCACTAAGATAATTATCAATATAAAATCAATAAATACTAATAAAACAAAGAAACAGCTAGAGTGCACAGCACAAGAAAGAGTGCAAGAACAGTTATAAGCCAAGCTTTGAGAGGCGGCGTTACAAAAGTAATTACGCGGCAGAGAAGCTGAGCACAAGCACAAAGAAGAGAGAACAACAAAAATAAAATAATAAAAAAAAAACACTAGGACTGATGGTTTGATCGGAGCGGTGAGGGGAGCAACTGCAGAAGCAATGACGAGAGAGAAAAGGGGAAAAATATATATATAAAAAATGCACCAAACACTAATCACGAAAAAAACTAGTTAATTTGACAAATTCTGCAAATAAAACACTCGAGTCTCAAGCAAACCACACCAACGAAAATGTAAACTTAGTCTCAATTAAAAATTGAGAGAAACAATAAATATTGATAAAAACTCAGGAGCTATGAAAAAACATGACCGTCACGTCAGAGAGCAGAAGCTTTTTTTTGAATCATAACATTGCGTAATGCTGTTTTGCAAATACAAACTGTTTACATATATGCCTTTCTACAATGATAAATTGCTAATTACCTGCTTTGGAAAAAATGACAAGACAGGTAAATGTTATTTAAGTTGATGAAAAGTTTGTCCGTTTTTATTTCCGTTTACCTAATTGGATGTAAATATTAAGTTGTTTACCTAATTAATACAAAAAGGGTAATACCGATTTTTCGTTCTACATAGTTAATTCAAAAATATAACATAATGAGCTACTTATTCCTCTCGTTTGCGACAGTTCATTTTTAACTTCATAAGTGGAAACACCTTAAATCAGGACTGAATAGTATTTGTCAATATAATTCAAGACAGTTTTATTTAATTGTGCAAAAATGTTGTTAAAGAATGAAAGGATTTTGAAAGTTTTCAAAGAGTGTGAAAACTTAAAAGATTTTAAAATGGGATTGCTAAAGGAGATGAGCGTTTCATTCGAAAACGCTAGTACGGAGCTTAAGTTCAAAATCAAATATACACAATATAACTCAAGGCGAAGGAGCACGAAGATGATCAACCATCAACCATCAAGCCGAGGAAGAGGAAGGCCGCATAAAGATGTGGAAGATTGTTCAACGTTTACAAGGAAACGAAAGCTTCAGGGTGCTACTGAAAGCATTACAACGGAGCATCTTTCAGAAGCACTTTCTTCAAAGTATGAAAAGGAACAAGAAAGGGCAAAGGCGAGCATTACGAAAGCTGTGCAGATCGCCAGTCCTATTCGACTACATAGGATTAAGGAAAGTATTTCAACCCCACCAAACTTAGTCCCCACTAAGTACACTGAGGAAGAGGCGTTTGCCTTATTTATTTACCTAGGATTGACGAAGGAGAAGTACGAAATTTTAAGGACTTCCTTAAAAAGTCATAAAGTCGACGTTCTTCCCGGATACAAAAAAATTGGATTCGCCAAAAAGGAAGCAGTACCGGCAAATAAAATTATAACAGAGGTATCTGTAGAAATAAAACTCCAGGATTTAATGGATCATACTGCGAGACGTCTTGTTGAAAGTATGCCTGATGGAGAGGTGGATCTTCTTCCCGAAAATTTGACATTACTCAACAAATGGGGATGTGATGGATCACCTGGACAAAGCGCCTACAAGCAGATTATACACACAGAAGACGAAGCTATTTCTTATGAAAATATGTTCATGGCTTCTGTAGTTCCTTTGCGCCTAAGAAGTGAAAGTTCTGAACATTGAAGAAATCTTCGACGTCATCGACCCACTATTGTCGGCCTTTGTTATTCAAATATGCAAAGGAGTCCTCGGAATTAATCAAATCAACTGTTGGCGACATAAAAAATCAAATAAGCCAACTGAAACCTGCTGTTTTCCAAACCAAGAGTGGAAAAACATTTGCGGTTAACTTTGAGTTTTTCGTGACAATGATTGATGGAAAAGTGTTAAAAGAAATTACAAACACTTCCTCAAGGTGGTTCCTTAAGGTGTCCAATTTGCAAAAAAACTCAAAAAGAATTTTAGAACTTAGACGATTCAACGAGTGAGGAGAACTGCTACGAATATGGAATTTCTCCGTTGCATTGCAGAATAAAGTCTATGGATTTTATTCTGAAGCTAGCTTACACACTTCCTCGGCCAGGAGAAACAAAAACGGATAAAACATCTCGTGAGGATATTCAGAGCAGGAAGGAGATTATACAAGCTGAATTCTCTCGGAAGCTGGGACTGAAAGTTGACTGCCTAAAGTACAGATACGGAAACACGAATGATGGAAATACTTCAAGGAGATTTTTTGAAAATGATGAAGTGACATCTTTTATAACAGTTGTTAGTCAAGAGATCATTAAAAGGTTGGCTGTTATCTTGAATGTTATAAATTGCAAGGAAATGGTAAATGGTAAAAAATTTGCCGAATATACCTCAAAGACTGCTCATCTTTTGACTGAATTGTATCCGCAAAAAAAACTTACCCCTACGGTACATAGGATTTTGGCTCACGGAAAGGATTTAATAGAATATCAGTGTTTACCACTTGGAGAGCTATCCGAAGAAGCACAGGAATGTAAAAACAAGGACTACAAAAGGTTCAGATACACTAATACATTAAAAACTTCTCGTGTTAGACAAAATGAAGACCTTTTTAACATGCTAGCAGCCTCTTCGGACCCACTTATTGCATCACTGAGACACGTGCGATCACGAAAGGATTTGGAAAATAGCAACTATAAGTAGTCCCGAAATGTAGAGTTTATTAGATACTGATGTAAATATTGAAAATTATTTTGAAGAAAATCAGCCATCAATAGCAAATTTTCAAAATTAACCTAAAAAAAAATTTTAAAAAAATGTTTTTTTTCTTTTTGTAATTATGTTAAAAAACCAAATTAAAACATTAAAAAATGTTACATAGTCGTCTAAAACAACGAAAAATTCCATTTGTGATTGAAAAAACCGGGTTTCGATCCATTTTTAAAGGAAAAACATGCTTGGAAATATTTTCTGACTTTGACCTTGAATATTACAGCACCACGAACACCCAGCACTTTTGACAAACATTAATTTTTGAAATCGCTTTATTGGTTTAGACGCTATGATTTTTGCAATGTAAAATGCCAGAAGGCCCCACTGTGCGACGCTAGAGTGGAACTAGCGGCTCCTTTTACTTTATTCCTAATTATGCCTACTTCTTGGTAGTGGGCGGAGCTGCCCCTATAAGGTCGAAATAGCTCATATGAATGAATGAATGAAGCCGCAGAGCGCCATGAAAGGATCTAACAATAATTAATGGTTCCCTACACTCTATGCCTGGGATGATTTCGGCATCCCTATAGACCTCCACCTTTGGTGCGGCTGTTTTTAAACCTTCTAACTGAGTCTTAAAGACTCCATTTTTTGGTATAACTGTTGTGTGAAAGTAGACTGCATCTGTGCAGCCTGATGATCAAGCGCAGTCTGAACTGTCACTTGTACTATTTTCATCACCTCCTCTGTTGTTGGCATTTGTAATTTTCGTTCACTTGCTCACTGTTGCCTCCTATAACCCTTAATAATTCCTCATCACTACTATCGTTACTATGATTATCTTCTCACATTAACCGACGGGAACAAGGAATTCGTTGTTTTTGTAGGATTGGTGCAAAATTTTGATTTAGAATCAATTAAAACAGAGTATGTCCACCGCGAAGTTTTTGTTAACTAACCACCCCTAGCACCAAGCGATTTATTAGATTTTCGACAATCTACGATTTGAATTATATTCAAACAACAAAAATCTCACTTACATATTAATTTTTCTGCTGATGAATTTCTCTGCCCTCTTGTTGCTGGATTGTGGCCGGCCGTATTTTGGTGGAGTTTTTTTGTCGTTTGTTTTCGCCACTGCCGTCACCAGTCCAGTGACGTGACTTTGTTGTTGTTTTTGGTTTTTATTATTTTTTTTCTTTATTTTTATAGTAACAATTTTTTCACTACAGTGTTTAAAACTTTTGGGTTTTTTGTTTTTTATTTCAATTCTATTTTTTACTTAGAATTGTTTTTAAACTTTTAGTTTCCGTTGGGCGCCAGTAATATATATAAATGTTTATTTATATTCGATTAATTTGTTTATTAAGAAATATAAATGTTAATTTACATTTGATTAATTTGTTAAGTGCAAGCCACGGTTAGTGCGCTTGGAGTTGGAATTATAACTAACTTATATTTATCAAATAAACTACCCAAGAACCCTATGATGACACTGCGCCTCGTGGCAGCGGTCATATTACCCAGACCGTGGGATCGCTGACCCAGCGATCCTGGCCACTGCCAAATGCAGTATTAGCTATATTCTCTGGTCCATGTTAACTTGCATAAATAATTTTCAACTTTTACACGGACTTGGCATACAGTTGTGGAAAATATATGTATGTGGGTGTAACAAAAGTGTATATATAAATGGATGTATATATGTACATATATAAGTTAACACCATGAACTCTGCCCACAAACATCAGGCCACTCTGCCCCTCACACAAACTGCTGGCTCAGCATGGATTGCTGGCTCAGCAGAAAGGATGGAGAAGCAGAAATACCAACCGCTTGCGCAAGAGCCAAAGCGGTGACACCGGATGCGCGTGTGACTGTTGGACGGTCATTCGCGCTGCGTCAGCAACTCAGGGCCAGCTAGGGAGCTTTGGTGCTTCTGGGCAGCAGCGTTAAGAAACATTCTTGGAGCAGCTAGCAAGAGAATAACAACCACCAATTGATTTGCTTTGATATAAAATAAAGAACCAACAACGTACTATTGATTTCCTTAATACTTAAGTATTGAATAAAAGAACTTGTAATGTTTTCCAATTCTCAAGGATTCTCATTTGGGTAAATAATACTTGTAATAAATCCTTACGAAATCGTAAGGTAGCTCTCGCATAGTAATGCGAAAGTTAACTTATATGTATGTGGATGGAGAAAAAATCGGAAGCGAGTTTAAATGGAATAGAAAAACGCTGGACAAACACAAAAAGGATCGGGAAGTACCATGTAACCTTTGGGACAGGTGAGGTATGTACATATATACAAGTATATAAATGTATAGGTCGCTATGGAAAAGCGGGAAACCTCACACTTTTAGTAGTATGTAATGTGATATAATGTGAATGATATTTTTAATCAAGAATTCCGCCGATGCAAGCTCTGGTATGTGTGAGTTGATGGGGGTGTGTGAAGGTCGTTTAACACTATGATTTTATTTTCAGAAAAAATTCACACACAAACATAAAGAAAACTTGGATTTTGTTAGAAGTGAAAAGTGCGGGTGGTCGTAGAAAATTCTCGGACTAGAATGACAATGGCGATTCCCATTAGAATTCTTGGAGTGACCATGTTCGCCGACGATCACCTGTTCTCCCGGTGGCGTGAACAATAGGAATACATATTTTTAAATGAGACTTTAGTAAATTTGAAACCAATACTATAGAAATGAGATCGAAGAAAATAATGAAAAAAAATTTTCTTGCCACCGCTTAATTCTTTTCAAAGACTCCAATAGCATAAAACAACGTTTGTAGGCTCTAAGGTGGGATTAAATAGATAGATAGATTTGAAAAACAAACTGCCTCAAAATCTCTAGGTATTCTGTGACATCCCTGAATGGTAATGTTATTTAGGAGCTCTATATTTTTGTTGACTGTTTTCATAATATAATTAGGTTTATTATTTTGGGTGCTATTTAGTGTTTTAATTTTTTGAATAAATATTAAATATTATCTATGTTCTTATATGGTTCTGCTTTCTCTAAAAAGTTATTGTAAGTTTTCTGTTGGTTGGTTAAATTTGAGTTAAACAATGATATTCGAAATCTGAGGGTAAATCCATGGTTTTTGTTTCGAAAATAAGATATCCAGTATGTGCCTTTTTGGGGTTAATTTCAATTCTTTAGTTATGCGTGAAATATACCATTGATAAGAGTAGAAATACTAAAGTTGGGATTTATGAAATTAGTAAGTATATGTACTTACTTTGATGAGTCTTATTTTTGTTTTGAATTTGTATTTGTAGTCGGTTGTTTGTTTGTTATAATGTAATATTTGTGATAATTTCTCTTATTTATTAATTTTTTTTTTTTTGTTAGCTTGTGTATTATGAAGAGAGTAGATAAAGATATCCGCTGATGTTCTATGTGTCGTTAGATATTTAGTTTTATGGTTATATGTGTAAAGGATAGTTTCAAATTTGCTTTGTTTATCTTCATTACCAGATTCTGAATTAATAATTCTTAATTTTTCATTTACAGTTCTGTGAAGTCTCTCCATATCTGAAACCCCACTTTTGCTTAATGTTATATGCTATGCAAATGAAAGCTGCTTTAATTTCTAAGGGCTTACCAATTACGTTGAAGATTATTGTAATTGCCCTTTTTGTTTAAAGTCAATCACGACTTCTGACTTCAACAAGACTTGCGTACATACATATGTGTATATAGTAATATATCGGTCACTCTATTCACCCACACCACTTTACTTCCCACTCCATTCACCCACATAACTTCACCCTCTTTAGTCTACAAGGCAGCGCATGTTTACTGCAATCGAGACTAAACAAAATCCTATAAACAAATCTGTCCCCCAAAATCTTCCAAGCGTGAGAACGCTTAGTAGGAAAAAATCAATTAACCAATAAAATCCAATATCCCTTGTCACCAGATAAAAAGTTCCCACTACTAATATCAAAAGATCTGTAAACCGAACCATAAACAAATCCGTATAAATAATTATAAGTTAGTTCTTAAGACGTTTTCTTCAAATAAAGATCAATAAGTTCTCGAGTCTCAATTATCAATTTTTTTTTTTTTTTTAATTGATGAAAGAATTGGATTTATAACTGGCGCAATCGGTAGAATAACACAAAATAACTAAGTGCGTCCAAACTTGTGTATAAGCGACCTTTGCGGATATTGAATTTAAGATTGCCTAGTAAACAAGATCTTTTGTAACATTGAATAAGTCAAGGTGCAAAGCTTGTGTCAGACCACCGTTACAGATACCGAATCTAAGGTTGGTCCATGATCGATCCTTTTTGTGCAAAAGAAAAGAAGATCAAGTAAAGGAGCTGTAAGCATATATAAAGCCCAAAACCTTCGAAATTTTTTTGTTTATTATTTTTCGTTTTAACCTCAAAAGAACCTTTCGTCTAAAGCGCGACATCGAAACTCAATGTTCTAAACAAAATATAATCCAAGATGACACTGGAACTATCAGAATCTCACCTGAACCAGGCACTCACCATGCTTAGACAGTTGCCTACTTTCGATGGTAACGCTTCGACATTGAGTACGTTCATACGGAAAGATGACTATATTTTACAACTCATCCCGAGGCACGTTCGCCAACACAGCTTGTTGTACGGCACCATAGAGATACCGCTCTCAGAATCAAAACGCTGTGGTTAATCAACCTACTAAAAGGCAAAGAGAAAGTACTAATGGTCAGAGTAGAATGGACTGGTCCAAAAATTTTCATCAAACAGCTTCGAATCAGACAGTTCAGATAGACCAAACAGATCAACCAAGTACATCCAATCAAACTCCTTCATCCAACTATAAATTAATAACATCCCTTTAAAATGCGTTATAGATACAGGCTCTTCAATAAATATTATCATCGAAAATTACTTCAATTTTCCAGAAACTTCAGAAAATTTAAGTGCTCAGAAAATAAAAGGAATAATAAAGCTTAATAAAAGCGTATCTTTTGAACCCAGCAGACCTGGCCCTAACCAACAAACATTTTATTGCCATAAATTTTCATGAACTACTACTACTATTAGGCAGAAAATATGTCAGGCCGTTATTAACTATGAAGAAAATAGTGTAATAATAAACATTATAAATTCTATTTCAAATACACCAATAAAGAACAAGAAAAAGAAGAATCAATACCTTATCCTCCGCCAGAGTTCGAATATAAAGCATTCGCACACAAAATAAATAACAGTATCGAGGAAAGAAACGAGTTTCGACTCGATTATTTAAATTCAGAAGAAATAGAAAAGTTAAAGAAAATTTTGCATGAATTTAGCGATATCCAGTATAGCAAAGGTAAGAATTTGACCAATACCAATAAAACTTAACATTCGAACTAAGCACGAAGACCCAAGTTACAAACACCCATACAAATAACTACTACTTTTTGACGAAGAAGTTAATTAACAAATTAATGAAATCATAGAACAGGGAATCATTCGAAAACCGAAATTTCCCTATTGTTCGCCAATTTGGTTCGTACCTAAGAAAAAGGGCGCATCCAAAGCGCAAAAGTTCCGCCTAGTTATTGACTATGACTGTAGATGACAAATTTCCAATACCAGTAATGGATGAAATATTAGACAAACTCGGAAAATGCCAATATTTCACAACCATTGAACTCGCCAATCAAATACAAATGGATCCCAAATCAATCGAAAAACCGCATTCTCAACTAAACATGGTCATTATGAATGGTCCACGAATGACATTCGGACTAAAAAATGCACCAGGAACATTCAAATTATTCAAAGATGTATGATTAATTTATTAGAAGATATAATCGATAAGGATTGTTTAGTCTATTTAGATGATATATGTAGTTGTTTATTTCACCTCACTAGAAGACCAAATATTCCGCAAAGCTAATCTAAAACTACAATTAGACAAATGCAAGTTCTTGAAAAAAGAAACAGAATTTTTAGGTAACGTTATGACCACAGAAAATATCAAACCAAACCCAGATAAAGTCAAAACAATTCAAAAATTTCCGATCCCAAAAACCTCAAAAGAAATAAAATCATTCTAAGGTATATGCAGGTTCTTCGGTAAATTCATTCCCAATTTTGCACATATTGCAAAGCCCCTAACTCTTGGATTGAAGAAAGGAGCTAAGAGAACATAAACACAAAGACTATATATATTTTATTCTTTGAAAAAATGAAATGTCTCCTCATGAACAACCCCATACTTGCATACCCTGATTTCAAAAAACCAATCGTTACTGTACCTCCACCATCAGGAACAATAAGCAGTTCAACCGGTGAGTCCTTACCAATTTGCTTTGATTCTGGAGCTGAATGCTCCTTGGTCAAGGAAAGCATTACCGATTAATTTATTCGTAACAGAATTAATAACATTGTTAAGTTAAACGGCATAAGTAATGAATCAATATGTAGCAGTCAACAACTATTATTTAATGTAAATATAATCAATGTTATTTTGAGATTTTGTTACTTTCTTTTTATGGACATGTATTTAAAATATGACGTCCTAATTGGACGTGTAATTGTTAGCCTGGACTTTGATGTAACCATGGACGCTGACAAATTTCAAATTTACAAAACGAAAAACGTAAAATCGTTAATAATTGCCAATTATTGATAAGGCAGCCTTAATAAATATTTTAAAAGATTACTCACATTGGTTTATTGATGGAATACCAAAGAATAGGGTCACCACAAGGCAGTTGGAAATTAGAGTAATAGACAAATAATGTACTAAAGACAGGAGGCCATATAGGTTTAGTGGAGAAAAAAAAGAAAGTGCGATGTAAAGTTGCTCTAGTTAGACTGCGCACTGTATTTGAGACATTAAGTAAGGCTGGATTTTTATTTAATGTCACCAAGTGTTCCTTCCTCACAACAAGAATTGAGTATCTTGGCTTTGAATTAAGCAACGGAGAAATTAGGCCAAACTTACGCAAAATGTAAGCTTTCAATAAATTACCGCCACCCCAAACTGCCCAAACAATGGAGCTACATACTGACGCAAGTTGTGTTGTGTATGAAGCGATCCTCTCGCATAAAATTGACAATAGACCTCATGTGATAGAGTATTACAGTAAGTTTACGTTTCCCGCCGAATCTAAATACCATTCATGCGAAGAGACGTTAACAGTGGTAAATGCTATTAAACACTTCCGACATTTTTTTCAGGAACGTAAACTTATAGTTTATACTGACTGTCATAAAACACGTCCAAGAAGCTATTATGCATCTAGGATGGGAAAAGACGCTGGACAAGATCTATATTTATTACCTGTTCGAAAATTTCTCCGAATATGTACGTAGATTTGTAGAATTTTGCATCACATGTAAAGTATCAAATCCACTTGTGGGAAAAGCAGAGCTGCAGCTCATTTGTAAAATAGAAATACCGTGGCATACGATACACATTAACATTACAGGCAAATTTAGTGGTAAAATTGATTTGAAGGAATACATTATCATCCTTATAGATGCCTTCACCAAGTTTATTTATTTTTATCACACACTAAATATAGATTCTAAAAGCTACATTAAGGCTAAAAATCAGCCGTGTCCTTGTTAGTTTATCGACTCGAATTATAGCAGATAAAGGACGTAGTTTTGCAAGTAATTTTTGATCAGAATTTTGCTCCTTCCAAAAAATTAATAAACATTTAATAAGCCACTGCAAGTAGAGCAAACGGTCAGATAGAACGGTTCACGAGTACCCTGCTGACTGCTATCGAAACCAGTTAGAGGTAGAATTCGTCGGCTGAACTGCAGCTACCAATGAATTGCACGATTGTATGATAGATTTGAACAGTATAAAACTAGTCAGTTTCAAAGTAGGTGTTCACATTTTGTCAAATACGAAGAACGTCATTAAACTAAACTATTTTCCATAATAAAATAAAAAAATAGAAGATATTAAAAGTAATAAGAGAATAGGTTATATATAAAAAAAAGGTTAATTGAAAATAAATATGAATACAATTAATTACTAGCGAGGAAGGACAAGCGCACAGCTTTTATAACCGGAAGCGATGTTTCCGAACCGATAACGTGGCAGGGTATGTTTTACTCGGCAAATAGTACTCGTGTAAAGAAGTAGTCAATAAATGCTGATTAAAACTAAGTATAGGATATAATAGGATTAAGAATGCACTTGGATTTCGTTATAGGATATGGATATATCTGACTAGAGTTGATTTGTATTGACTGTAACTTTAACTTTTTATCCGATCAGATTGAAAATTTAAGATCTGATGTTTTATAGCCATTAATATCACATTTCATAACGAACCTTCAATTGCTTCGACTACTTTTCGTATTTAACTATATGATTATTTTTTATTATTTATTCATTTATATTGTGATGGGGCAATGATTGTAAATTACAGCCAATCTTCTTACTACCCATTTACATACTTGATCTGAACCAGGTAATAATAAGCACAGAAAATAAATTTCATCCCGATAGCTTTTCAAATGGCTGAGTAAAACGCATACGCCCAGACGGATATGGCTATATCGACTCAGCTTCTTATGCTGATCAAGAATATATATACTTAATGGGGTACGAAACGTCTCCTACTGTGCGTTACAAACATCTGACAATTTTATAGTACCCTTTGCAAGAGTATAAAAAATGCACACGATGGAAGATAGTTAAAATTTCGCTTTGAGTAAACGAAACCATAGAACTCCTTGGGATTTTCAGAGAATTGCAATTTGCAACGTTGTGAGTAGTTATTATAGCATTCAGAACTGGAAACTTTAAAATTCGAGAATAAACCCGTGACTTTATTCTTTTTGTAATACTTAGACCTAAGATTCTTCAGTTTTGACAGGAGACATTAGGGGTACACAGTCATTAAAGATTGAGTCAACACTGCTATAAAATAAGGAAATGGCGGAATTCATATCCATACAAGTGTATAAGTTAGGTGTTAAAAAGGCATTGTTTAGTGCGACAAATTTAGTCTTTTGGAAACATCGGGTACGTACCTAAGGATCACACTTGGAAACGGGGGGAAACGGCAGGGAAACTCAAAAGATAACTCCAAAGTTTGATGGAAACTATCCTCTGGTAACACTATTGGACTAGTTCTAGATACTTCACAAAACTAACATCAGAAGTAAAAATCAGATCCAGAAATCTGCCAGACGTATCATAAGGTGAAGCAGATAGTAAATAGGATGGCCATTCCGATTGGGGCGCAATGTAAGAACAGGTAACAATGATTGAAAAACGAATAAATTATTCTTAAAGGGATATAAATTCGATGCTACTCGAGGCAGGTATCGTTATTAGACCCGGTGATGGAATGTAATAAGAACTCCACCACTGCTACAATCAGGACGATCACGTCTAAAAATTTTAAAATTAGAGGGTAAAACTGTGGCGTCAAAAATGTAAGGTTTTAAACAAGCCTCAGTAAAGACAATTAGATCAAAATCAAATGACAGAGTATCTACAAAGAGTTTAGTAGGTTTAGTCTTAAGGCCTCTAACATTCTGATAGCCGACAGAGAAGGATGTTGTTAGTTTTTTGATAGAGTAGAAGAAGGAATAGATAAAGAAGAAATGGGAATATATGAAGAAGAAAGAGGAATAGATGGTGAAGGAATCCTTGTTTGGCCTCGTGTCTTCCTTTTTCTGGATGTAAACTCCTTCACAATCAAGCTTTTCGGCCAGAAGCTAGAGCTGCAGATATTGTCAAAGAACTCAATTGGAACCCTGATTTCAAAGGGGGAAATTTCTCTAGAATATGAAAATTTAAACTTTTCTACCGATATATTGAAGACATTTTGTTGGCCAATGTGGGCCATGACATCATCAGATGTAGCATCAGGGAGAAGTCTCGAAGCAAAAATATCTTTTTAAGGTGGTAAACTCACCATTGCAATGGTTTCGGCATACCAGGTATTGCATCAGTTACCAAATTAATTGTAACGTCAGTTGCAACAGGTGGCACTACGGCATTACTATTACCAGGATCCCTTTCGGCAATATCCATGGAGGTAGATTCTTGCCCAGACAACTCGGACACTACAGACAACTTCTGGGGAATTGGAGTTTGGTTGAGATGGGGTCGAAACCGATATAGCAGTAGAGTCTGGCAAACGCAAAGACACATCAGAAGACAGTTCTTTCGCCTTCTTTTGCTTTCGAGAGTCAGATAATAGCGTTAAACTATTTAACTGAGACTTAACAGCTGGCGGACCTCATCAGGCTATCCTGAAAAGTTTCATTTCATTTTTTACGACTCGGCACGATTCACATCCCCATTTTAGTCCCTTTTTCTGATCTAATGCTGCTGTTGCTGCAGCCGCGGCGGCTGATGCTGCTGCAGCCGCTAATGCTGCTGATGCTGCAGCTGATGCTGCAGCTGATGCTGCTGCTGATGCTGCGGCTGATGCTGCTGCTGCTGCAGCCGCTAATGGTGCTGTATGGTGTTAACTTACATCATTATGATATAATTATCGGAGTATAAAAATAAAAATGACAAAAGGTAATAAATAGATAACTCAATCAGAGGTCCAAAAATAAAAAGAAAGAGAAATATTGAGGGTACGCAATGGTTAAAGGAAAAGAGAGCCCTTAATCATTTCTAAATATCTCTTAATAGATATTTATATTTAAGAAGAAAGCAGCGAATGTAATAAGGAATGGTTTAAACAGAAATTAAATTTGTTACAATTATTAACACCAACATGCGATGCCGATAGAACAAAAATATAATGAATTTATTAATACGTCCGTCTGCCTCAAGAGCGTTTTCTAACAAATTTAAAGGGCCATTTGAGATAATTGAAGAATTGGATGCATGTAGATATTTACTAAAACCTTTAACATCCAATCGAAAAAATAATATTCTCATGAAGCTTTAAAAGCAATGCCGAATAACCAGATTCTCGATGAGTTGTGTAAAGATAGAGACAGCACAATGGAAGTTGCTTCTGTTGGCCAATAGAGAAACTGAAGAGACTGCATTGCGGAATAGATGTTGGTCATACGTGTAAAAGGATCTGCACAAATGATAAATTAAGTATGTGCATAGGGAACTACACCAATGAAAAATTAGTTATGTGAAAGAAACTACACAAATTTGTTTGGTTAAAAAAAAGAGACAAATATGCTTATTAAATTTAAATTATAATTGGGTTTTGTCAGGCTTTACGTAACAGAAACTACACAAATTTGTTTGATTACAAAAAAAAAAAAAAAATAAATTAATGTGCTTATTATTCTTAAATTATGATTGGGTTTTATCAGGTTTCAAGTCAATTAAATTTAATAAAAAAAACCAGAGAGCCGAAGTTAATATACCCTTGCAACTTTATAAATACCAAATTTCTATAACAGTTTTTCACCGATCGTTCCTATGGGAGCTATGTTATATATTTACCCGATCTTAATAAAATTTGTCACAGTGATTAATAGGTATATTAAACTGATAAATATTCATTTTTATGCCGATTGCGTGAAAAGTAACGAAGTTATTGATAAAAGTCACTGTTTTCGACCGATCGTTCCTATGGGAGCTATATGATCAATCATGATCAAATTTGGAAGAGTCGTTTACAAGTGTAATAAACTCACCAATATTAAATTTCACGACAGTAGCTCAGAAAATAACGAAGTTATTGAGAAAAGTAACTGGTCGTGACTTTGCTGTTTGTATGGGAGCTATATGATATAGTGGTCCGATCCGGCTGAATCCGATATATACAACCCCTGCAGTATATACAAGCCTACATGCCAAATTTCTGTAGCTCTTACGGTCTAAAAGAAATTTTGCGTTGATCTAGACGGACGGACATGGCTATATGAACTCGTCTCGTCTCGTCGTCGGAGATGCTTTGTTCTATGCGTTGCACACTTCTGAACAAAATTAATATACCCTTTTTGCAAGGTTATGAAAATGAAGTAAGTAAGTCGTCTCGCCGACTTAGGTATACCATACACAAGTAAAACAAATATTTCAAATTTATAATAACCAATGCATTTTCGTATTTTTAAAAAAATCTGTTTGCATGCTTTTTACAAGCATATCTTAGTATTTCGCTCACTCAAGCATACGAGCACCCTAGCATACCAGCCAACGGCCACTTCCGGCCATATGGAAAAACGTATATAAGCATAACTTGGCTATTTTTATTCCAATTTTGATCAAATTTTGATTTGGTATTTTGCTTGATATTAGTATCAAATTTAAGTGTGCTAAATTTGATTGCACAAGCTAGAAAACTACAGAAGATAATCGAGTTTTTCCAAATTACGGGGGCGGAAAGGGGCGTGCCAAAATCTTAACACATAAAAAATATGGGCAATTACTAAGCAAATATACATACCAACTATGGTGACTCTAGGTAGAATAGTTTTTGAGAAAATCGGGTTTATTTAATTTGCGGGGGCGGTGGGGGTGTGGCATATTACACGAGACTACATACCAAATCTGGTGACTCTAGCTCTTATAGATCTATAAGCTCTCCGAGATCTACGTGTTCATGCAGACGGACGGACGGACATGGCTAGATCGTCTCGACTGTTGATGCTGATCAAGAATAAATGTACTTTATCGGGCCGGAAAAGCATTTTGGCGACTTTAATATACCGTTTCACCCTATGGGTGTATATTATAACAAAATCCGCGACTTCTAATTTTATTTTTGTATCGGTACATAAGTCGTGTAGCGTTCGGAGTATTGATAATGTGTACCATCTTCATGGTGAACCTTTTTTTGTAGTGCCGCTCTTCATCTAGTATTTCTGTCTCTTCAAAATTCAGTGTATGGCCACTAGTTGCACAGTGTGTCATTAGTTCTGTTTTTGGTGTGTCTTAATAATTATATTTTCATTATATCATTTTATAGTCGGATTTATGGTGTTAGATCATAGTTTTGAATTTTTATTTGGTCGTCCCTATGTATATCTTATTACATGGTATGTTCCTTGTCCATTGCATGGATTTTTATTTATTATTTCCTTCTTGGATTCTTCATGGTATATTTTGTCCGAAAAGTTTAGCATCGTTGGATACAACTCTTTGCTGTATTTATTATCATCGTCTTAGGGTGTTTGGAATTGAAATTGATGATTTGTCCTGATGCTTTAGGCTTCAAATACCATTATAGTTTTAACTCGTTTCCTCGTCTGATGATCATCGAGTCAAAAACCCCAGTTTTCCATTGTCTTCCAGTTCCATTTTGAATTTAATATTCCTGTCAAGTCCAGTGTGCTTTTCCATGATCCATTCCATTTAATTGGATGAATGTTTGGTCCTGACAGATAAAGTATCAACTCCCCACACTACTCTTCGAACAGGGCTTAGTTTTTACTCTATCGAGCCATAAGCAGGAGTTTCACATTTGCAAGCATAGTAATTTTTCCTTAATATATAAGTATATGAGTACATGTACATGCCTCCAGCATCCGTACCCATCCTCACATACAAATAATTTGCTTCCCTTGATTTTCCTAATCGAGAAATTACTTTCGCGCATAATTCCTGCATTTATTCATTTTTTTTCTCTTCAAAAAGAAAGAAATTTATTGCAACTATTTATACGCTCCCGTCCGTTGCCTGTCCAGCTTCCTAATTTATCTTCTGCTTCAAAAAACTAATAACGTCTAGTCTTTGCATTCATTATCAAAATGTAAGAGGACTTCTTACCAAGCTCTCCAACCTGTTCTGTGATAGCCAAACCTTTTCGGCTGACATATTAGCTTTCTCTGAAACTTGGCTTAACTCCTCTGTTTTGGATAATGAAATTCTTTCTAATAACTTTATTTCTTATAGGCTTGATCGTGTTGGTCGTCGTGGCGGTGGAGTACTCATTGCTGTTAACTCGAATCTGTGTTCAAGTGTCGTGCCGATTGATCTGCCCTTAGGTGTTGAGTTTATTTGCGTCGAAGTTACATGTTCCAACTTTAGCTTATATATTTCTTGTTCATATATTCCTCCAGCTTCTGATATCATGACCTATATGCACCATGCTGATGCTTTGCAAACTATTTTTAATAGTCTTAAAGATCGTGATATCCTTATAGTTTTAGGTGATTTCAACTTGCCTAATATTTCTTGGCTTGTTGATGATAATCTATCTTTCTTAATTCCTTCATCTCAACATGTTTTTCTTGATTGCCTACTTGAATGTCCGCTATATCAGTTGAATTCTTTCCTTAACTCTTCTAAAAGAATCCTTGATCTTGTTTTTGTCTCTGATCCCACTGTTAGTGCTGTATCCCGAACACAGCCCCTAGTGAAACCTGAAGATCCTTATCACCCTACCATTGAAGTTACTATTTCTTACAATTCCGTTACTAAATCACTTAATAACATCGCAAATTCTCATCGTAGATGTTTTCGTAAAACAAATTTCAATCTTCTTAATAGCCTTATTTTCTCTTTTGATTGGTCATTTCTATTTGAGTGCTGCGATAGATTGTGCAGTGAAGTTTTTCTACTCTGCTCTTAATTCTCTAATTGATAAATGCGTTCCTTATGTGAATGTCTCTACCGTCTCCAGCGCGCCAATCTGGTTCACACGTAGGCTCTCTAATCTCCGCAATATTAAATCGAGATATTTTAAAAGATTTAAAAAAACTGGTTCGCGACTTGACTATGCAAATTACTGTATAGCCAAATCTCAATTTTGTCTTTTAAACACTGAATGCTACAATAATTATATCGTTCGCTGTAAGGTTGAATTTTATAAGAACCCCAAAAGATTTTACAGATTTTAATGACTCAGATATTGCAGATCTGTTTCCCAAATTCTTTCAGTCGACTTATTCTACTACTGTTTCGGATCCCACAACCTATCCCTTTTCAATCCCACATTTAAATTGTATGTTTTTTCCTAGTATTACTGAAGACTGTATTATCTCTAGCTTGTCATCTATGACGTCTTCCTTCGTTCCCGGTCCTGAAAATATACCTAGTTGCATCCTTAAAATGTGTTCGATTTCCCTATCTAAGCCTTTATCTCGGTTATTCTTTATATCGAGTGAGACTTGTAGCTTTCCCGATATTTGGAAGGAGTCTTTTAATATTCCATCATGGGTTTTTCCCCGAAACTGTTGCCTTGGTTAAAGTCGTATCTTATTGGCAGAACCCAAAAGGTGTCTTTTCGTTCCTCAATATCTAAAACTATTCGAGTTACGTCAGGTGTACCCCAAGGCAGTCATCTGGGCCCACTGTTATTTACCCTGTTTATAAATGATTTACCCTTGGCCTTGGTTCATTCACGCCTTCTCATGTTTGCGGATGACGTCAGGATTTGTTATTCCTATAATGATCCTTCTTTCCAACAGTACTTGCAATCTGATCTCGATGCGTTCTGTGATTGGTGCCACGTTAATAAATTACACCTTAATGCCTCTAAGTGTTCTTTTATGACTTTCAGTCGTTTGTCTCCGTTCCTAGCTCATTACTCCATTAAGTCTGTTCTGTTAGATTGTGTACCATCCTTCAAATACTTAGGCGTTATGTTTGACCCAAAACTTTCATTTAATGTTCATATTTCTTCAATTGTCAATAGAGCATGCAGCCTTCTTGGCTTTATTAAACGTTGGGCCAAAGAATTTTATGATCCCTATGAAACAAAGGTTTTATACACTTCGTTAGTTCGCCCTATTCTCGAATATTGCTCGCCAGTGTGGAACCCGCAATATGATGTTCACCAGCGTAGTATTGAATCGGTACAGAAGCAATTTCTTAAGTTTGCGTTACGCGGTCTTAATTGGGACCCGAGTCTTCGCCTACCTTCTTATTCTGACAGACTTCTTTTTATTAATCTTCCTTCACTTTACAACCGTAGGCTCGTTTTTGGCATTCTCTTTCTCCATAAACTAGTCAACGGCGAAGTCATTTCTACTAATTTACTAGATACGCTATATTTTTGTGATCCCTCACGTCAGACCAGAAACTTTTTTCCTATTTACCTTAGTAGATGTCTGACTAACTACAGACAACATAAACCCGCTGTGAAGCATCACATAAACAATGGAATCGGATGTCGGAACTCGGATCATAAAGAACCCACCGTGGAAATTGAATCTGGTCAAGAAAGGAGTAGCTCTTTGTAAAGTGTAAAATGACAACTTGGGATGCAACTGAGAACGCTCTTCACATTAGACGTCCACTTATGCAAAGGAAAGCTAGCTGAACCAAGAGCATCCCGTAGTTCATTTACCATTGCGATTGCAGTTTTCTGAATGTAAACCCCTGCCAGGACATCATCGACATACATGTAGGACTTGATTTCCGCTAGCCAGCTGAAATTTAGATTGTACATAATTTGCGAGTTGCTGAAGTACTCGAATGGCTAAAAACGGAGCACAGTTGCTAAACGTGCTAAACGTGACGGTGTAATCGTAAACACCAAGTTGACCTTCTTTAATTAAGGATTCTGACATGGCGTATAAACTGGATCGACCATCATTGGCCGGTACATTTTTGTTATGTCTACACTAAAAACTACTCGGAAAAAACGCCACTTGAGAATCTAGTAGTGAGATAAGGCGTTAAGACTTCATTGTGGTATTGTCCGGCTTAAAAACAGCATGATGTGGCACGTAAAAGTTGTTCTTACTACCGTCAAATGGCAACTGACGGATGTGGCCCAAGTCCAAATACACTTGGATGTCGGCGTCGTAATCAGTTTTGCTCGGAATATTTTTTTTAGAGACGACCCTCGTTTTTTAGGAACTGAGTCATTGCACCTGGCCTGGAGTGACCGAGGCTGATGTTGTTTGGGTCTCAGAACCATAGCTCGCAAATAACAAATGAGTGTTTTGTGGCCTCTTCTCTTTACTGAATATTTGAAAAAATACTCGCGAGCAGCGTATTGATAATCTCTTCGTGTATTTGCTAATCAGTTAGACCGCGAGTATTTGCTTTGAATTAACTTATTCAGTCATTCACTCACTCACTGAGTCTCAAATCGCGAGCGACAATTATATTACTCCCGAAAAGAGAATCGTTAAAAGAGTTCAACACGAAGAACTCAACAACAACGCTCGAGCGAAAACCGAAGCAAAAAAGAAAAAACTCTCTTGCTCGGAGTGAAAGCAAATTTTTTGAGTTTTTTCGCTTCTGTTCAGATATTAAGCGTAAAGAAAAAACACTCAATTGTTATTTGCGAGCTATACTCAGAGCGGAAGTGAGGCCATATATATCTCCCGGAACCATCTCTCCTTGTGGTCTTCTGGCAATTGGCTTCGCAAAGCGAATCAGAATTTTCATCCGTTTGACCGGTAGATCCTCTGCCTCCCAAAACTTTGTGAGAAGAGTTTCGAGAGCATAAAGTGACCCTCGTTGTGATCGCGGGACATGATTTAACCGGGATCCCTTGCAACGGGCCTGAAATGACCCAACCGAATCCCGTCTCTTGAGCCATTAAAGTGCCGCACACTTCGGTCTGGATGCCGGAGACAGTTACCGCTGGTGTGACGTCAATTCCGAGAAGCAAATCGATCTTTGCCTTTAATCTAAAGGAGGGGTCAGCTAGCAGCCAAGCTGCCCTTGTGCCAAAAGTCCACGATGGCTGTACCTAGTAATTTATCTCGTGAAGAATTTGCCTCAAATATAAAGTATGTATGGACAATACTCTGACAACTGGGCTGCGCTGCGACCGGCGGTAGTTTTACTTGATGCCCTCTGGCGAAACGGTTCAGACACAGGTATTTTTTCTTTATGTATGCCGTCCTCTTAGGCAGCGACATCTGAAGGAATTGGGAACGTCTTCGGTTTGGTGATCACCTTGGCTTCAAAGTTCAATTGTTTCGAGAGTACGAAACCGCTCCCCTGAGTGAGGAAATAATCCATCGCTTGCCACTCTCGTATGTTGGTCTTATCTCCTCGAGATTGCTCCTACAGCGAAATGGTGACTTTCGGAAATTTAATGGAACAAAAGAATACGAACATTGCATCCCATGTGTCTGGAAGGCCATTGTGCTCAAAGGCACGAATGGATGCCTGCAGGGCATTCTGGTGATCCTGTAATACCTTTTCGGACTCATGGGTTATTTGAAGCAGGTCAAGAAGGGCTCTGAATTGGCTGTTCATGATACGGCGCTTATTTTCAAAACGCTGTTTGAGCGCATTCCATGCTCTTTCAAACCCATCATTTGTAAGCGGGACATTTGCTACAATAATGTTGGCTTCACCACTCTTTTTCGCTACAGTTTTTCAACGGGGGAAGTTGATGGCCTTAAACAAGTCACGTAACCTAGGCCATTTAAGGTAATCTCCCGTAAAGACCTCTGTGTCAGAGGTAGACCCATGACAGTTTGGTGGAGTGGGCGCAGACGCTTCATGTATAAGCTCGCCTAATCGAGCCGTGCCCCGCTCGTAAACTTGGCAGCACTTGTCATATACGAGCTACAGTCCTTGCTATCTGGGAGTGCTTCGCATTGCTCATATTCCTGCTTAACATTCTCTCAAAGCGTTCGAGCTGGATCATGACAGTCTTGGAGCGTGAACACGCTGACCTCGGACAATATTGTGACTTGGGTGTCGATTTCAAACTGATTCCGACCGAGATAAACTTCAGCAAAGCCATGGTGGAAGCAACTAGAGTCCTTTTGGATTCGGACCGAGTGATTCTTGGAATGGTTACCACAATCTGTGGAGGTGTGCGTAAGGGCGCTGAATTTAGATCTAAAGAACTAGAAAGGGTCTGAAGCGCTTTGACAATGCGGTTCACGTTAAGTGTGCAGGTTACACAGGCAGAATCAAGGAGTCTATTGCTAAAGGTGGTGGCTTAAAATTTTGCCATTGTCGGGGAATGCACTTGGGTGTCCCCACCTCGCCTAGATACAAACCGAGCGAATGCCCAGGTGGATGGCTTTGGTAGCGAAACACACAAATACGCCGCATATCTCTTTGATATGCGACAGGCGCGGCCGTCACACTTTTAATGTCGAAAGGACCTGCGAAATCTATACTGGTGGTCGTAAAGGGGGCGTGAGAAATTTTTTAAATGATCTAAAATGAAATTTATAAGACATACATAGTAAGCGAACCAAATCTTTTGTTAATTATTTTATTAAGTTTAGTCTTAGTGTACGTGTAAGACTGCTATGAAAGCTAAATCAAGTAAAATATCTCCTATATTTACTATTACTATTTCTTACAATTCCGTTACTAAATCACTTAATAACATCGCAAATTCTCGTCGTAGATGTTTTCATAAAACAAATTTCAATCTTCTTAATAGCCTTATTTTCTCTTTTGATTGGTCATTTCTATTTGAGTGCTGCGATATAGATTGTGCAGTGAAGTTTTTCTACTCTGCTCTTAATTTTCTAATTGATAAATGCGTTGCTTATGTGAATGTCTCTACCGTCTCCAGCGCGCCAGTCTGGTTCACACGTAGGCTCTCTAATCTCCGTAACATTAAATCGAGATATTTTAAAAGACTTAAAAAAACTGGTTCGCGACTTGACTATGCAAATTACTGTATAGCCAAATCTCAATTTTGTCTTTTAAACACTCAATGCTACAATAATTATATCGTTCGCTGTAAGGTTGAATTTTATAAGAACCCCAAAAGATTTTACAACTTTGTTAATTCCAAAAGACGCTCTAATGTACTACCTTCCACCTTCAGACTTAATGACCAGACTGCTAATAATGACTCAGATATTGCAGATCTGTTTGCTAAATTCTTTCAGTCGACTTATTCTACTACTGTTTCGGATCCCACACCCTATCCCTTTTCAATCTCACATTTAAATTGTATGTTTTTTCCTAGTATTACTGAAGACTGTATTATCTCTAGCTTGTCATCTATGACGTCTTCCTTCGTTCCCGATCCTGATAATATACCTAGTTGCGTCCTTAAAATGTGTTCGACTTCCCTATCTAAGCCTTTATCTCGGTTATTCTTTATATCGAGTGAGACTTGTAGCTTTCCCGATATTTGGAAGGAGTCTTTTATTATTCCGCTTTTTAAAAAGGGTAGCAAATCGGATGTTTCTAACTACCGTGGCATTGGCAAACTGTCGGCAATACCAAAGCTGTTTGAGAATATTATTACGTCTTCCCTTCAACACCTATCCAGATCCACTATTTCTCCTTGTCAGCATGGCTTCATGAAAGGTCGTTCGTCGCTTACTAACATTTTAGAATTGATTACATTTGTACACCATGGCTTCCGTAAAAAGTGTCAAACTGATGTTATTTATACTGACTTTAGTAAGGCTTTCGATACGATTCTATGCTTCTCGCGAAACTTTACATCATGGGGTTTTCCCCGAAACTGTTGGCTTGGTTAAAGTCGTATCTTATTGGCAGAACCCAAAAGGTGTCTTTTCGTTCCTCAATATCTAAAACTATTCGAGTCAGGTGTACCCCAAGGCAGTCATCTGGGCCCACTGTTATTTACCCTGTTTATAAATGATTTACCCTTGGCCTTGGTTCACTCACGCGTGCTCATGTTTGCGGATGACGTCAGCATTTGTTATTCCTATAATGATCCTTCTTTCCAACAGTACTTGCAATCTGATCTCGATGCGTTCTGTGATTGGTGCCACGTTAATAAATTACACCTTAATGCCTCTAAGTGTTCTTTTATGACTTTCAGTCGTTTGTCTCCGTTCCTAGCTCATTACTCCATTAAGTCTGTTCTGTTAGATTGTGTACCATCCTTCAAATACTTAGGCGTTATGTTTGACCCAAAACTTTCATTTAATGTTCATATTTCTTCAATTGTCAATAGAGCATGCAGCCTTCTTGGCTTTATTAAACGTTGGGCCAAAGAATTTTATGATCCCTATGAAACAAAGGTTTTATACACTTCGTTAGTTCGCCCTATTCTCGAATATTGCTCGCCAGTGTGGAACCCGCAATATGATGTTCACCAGCGTAGTATTGAATCGGTACAGAAGCAATTTCTTAAGTTTGCGTTACGCGGTCTTAATTGGGACCTGAGTCTTCGCCTACCTTCTAATTTTGACAGACTTCTTCTTATTAATCTTCCTTCACTTTACAACCGTAGGCTCGCTTTTGGCATTCTCTTTCTCCATAAACTAGTCAACGGCGAAGTAATTTCTACTAATTTACTAGATACGCTATATTTTTGTGTTCCCTCACGTCGGACCAGAAACTTTTTTCCTATTTACCTTAGTAGATGTCTGACTAACTACTCTCTTCACGAACCTTTTCGTGTTCTTTGCCAATCTTTTAACAACCTTTCTCACCTAATTTCTCCTCATCTTTCTGTCACTACTCTTCGCGCTATACTTTTTAATCATCTACAGCGAAACCAATGAAAATATACTGGATTTGGATTGGCTGCAACTCATCCCTGACCACACAACACCTCCACCGGGTCGGGGATGTTTAGTTGTGTATATAGCAAAGCTATCTTCTCCAATTAATTACTATCTGTGTTTAGCTTAAGCTTTTTCGTCGACTGCTGTGTTAGTTGACGTAAATAAATAAATAAATAGAAAATAAAATAAATATATTGAATACATTTTACATTTAATATTTTCCCATAATAATAATGATATAAAAGCATCAGCAAACAACCCAAAATACCATTAAAAATTTGTTTTATAATCAAATAGAAAAGTTTTGAAATATCGGTCACACATCGATGCATCTTAGTTTTAGTCAGATGTATTAAACCGACACCGATGTTTGATTTTGAAAACTTCGATGAACATTGACATCGATGTTTCCAGTCATACTTACACCACTACTTGGAATCCAGTACCTTTGTGGGTTGAGACGGACTATAAGTTGACTTCCTCCATGCGTTTTGAACCTGGCCACCTTGGATTTAGGTGCAAGAAAGCAGCACGATATGTCTTACACATTGATAACGCCCACGTAAATCGCGGCACCATAAGCCGGCTGTGAAGCATCACATAAACAATGGAATCGGATGTCGGAACTCGGATCATAAAGAACCCACCGTGGAAATTGAATCTGGTCAAGAAAGGAGTAGCTCTTTGTAAAGTGTAAAGTGACAACTTGGGATGCAACTGAGAACGCTCTTCACATTAGACGTCCACTTACGCAAAGGAAAGCTAGCTGAACCAAGAACATCCCGTAGTTCATTGACCATTGCGATTGCAGTTTTCTGAATGTAAACCCCTGCCAGGACATCATCGACATACATGTAGGACTTGATTTCCGCTAGCCAGCTGAAATTTAGATTGTACATAATTTGCGAGTTGCTGAAGTACTCGAATGATTAAAAACGGAGCACAGTTGCTAAACGTGCTAAACGTGACGGTGTAATCGTAAACATCAAGTTGACCTTCTTTGATTCAGGATTCTCTGACATGGCGTATGAACTGGATCGACCATCATTGGCCGGTACATTTTTGTGATGTCTACACTAAAAACTACTCGGAAAAAACGCCACTTGAGAATCTAGTAGTGAGATAAGGCGTTAAGACTTCATTGTGGTATTGTCCGGCTTAAAAACAGCATGATGTGGCACGTAAAAGTTGTTCTTACTACCGTCAAATGGCAACTGACGGATGTGGCCCAAGACGCTCGTTTTTTAGGAACTGAGCCATTGCACCTGTCCTGGAGTGACCGAGGTTGATGTTGTTTGGGTCTCAGAACCATAGCTCGCAAATAACAAATGAGTATTTTGTGGCCTCTTCTCTTTACTGAATATTTGAAAAAATACTCGCGAGCAGCGTATTGATAATCTCTTCGTGTATTTGCTAATCAGTTAGACCGCGAGTATTTGCTTTGAATTAACTTATTCAGTCATTCACTCACTCACTGAGTCTCAAATCGCGAGCGACAATTATATTACTCCCGAAAAGAGAATCGTTAAAAGAGTTCAACACGAAGAACTCAACAACAACGCTCGAGCGAAAACCGAAGCAAAAAAGAAAAAACTCTCTTGCTCGGAGTGAGAGCAAATTTTTTGAGTTTTTGCGCTTCTGTTCAGATATTAAGCGTAAAGAAAAAAACACTCAATTGTTATTTGCGAGCTATGCTCAGAGCGGAAGTGAGGCCATATATATCTCCCCGAACCATCTCTCCTAGTGGTCTTCTGGCAAAGCGAATCAGAATTTTCATCCGTTTGACCGGTAGTTCCTCCACTCTCGTGGTGATCGCGGGACATGATTTAACGGGGATCCCTTGCAACGGGCCTGAAATGACCCAACCGAATTCCGTCTCTTGAGCCATTAAAGTGCCGCACACTTCGGTCTGGATGCCGGAGACAGTTACCGCTGGTGTGACGTCAACTCCGAGAAGCAAATCGATCTTTGCCTTTAATCTAAAGGAGGGGTCAGCTAGCAGCCAAGCTGCCCTTGTGCCAAAAGTCCACGATGGCTGTACCTAATAATGTTCATGATACGGCGCTTATTTTCAAAACGCTGTTTGAGCGCATTCCATGCTCTTTCAAACCCATCATTTGTAAGCGGGAAATTTGCTACAATGATGTTGGCTTCCCCACTCTTTTTCGCTACAGTTTTTCAACGGGGGAAGTTGATGGCCTTAAACAAATCACGTAACCTAGGTCATTTAAGGTAATCTCCCGTAAAGACCTCTGTGTCAATGGGTGGAAGTCGACAGCCTCGTTCTGCTGGCGCAGAGGTAGACCTATGACAGTTTGGTGGAGTGGGCGCAGACGCTTCATGGATAAGCTCACCTAATCGAGCCGTGCCCCGCTCGTAAACTTGGCAGCACTTGTCATATACGAGCTACCGTCCTTGTTATCTGGGAGTGCTTCGCATTGCTCATATTCCTGCTTAACATTCTCTCATAGCGTTCGATCTGGATTATGACAGTCTTGGAGCGTGAACACGCTTACCTTGGACAATATTGTGACTTGGGTGTCGATTTCAAACTGATTCCGACCGAGATAAACTTCAGCAAAGCCATGGTGGAAGCAACTAGAGTCCTTTTGGATTCGGACCGAGTGATTCTTGGAATGGTTACCACAATCTGTGGAGGTGTGCGTAAGGGCGCGGAATTTAGATCTAAAGAACTAGAAAGGGTCTGAAGCGCTCGGAAAGGAGGAGTGGTAGGACTGTAGCAATTATAATGGTCGTGGACCGGTTTGGCACGACTTGGAAAGTAATAAAAGCCACAAAGCGCCGGATGGAATGGAACGGCTTGGAATCGAAGAGAAGGCACAAACGCGAATTGGAAGCTTTTGAATTGTAGGAGAAATCTTTCGCGAATTCAGACAAGCCTCTATCTTAGCAAGCAGATTTGAGAACTCCTCGAAAGTATACTTTTGGTTGGAAGTGGCCTTATAGAACAGAGTGTTAAAATTCTTAACTCCAGCCTCTCACAACCCTCCCATGTGTGGTGCCCCGGGAGGAATCAAATGCCAGGACATATTCAGATGGCTATAGTGCGATAAGATTTTTTTCTGGGCAGCCCTTAAGAAATCTTTTTCGAGAACTTTGGACGCGCCTACGAAGTTTTTGCCATTGTCGGGGAATGCACTTGGGTGTCCCCACCTTGCCTAGATACAAACCGAGCGAATGCCCAGGTGGATGGCTTTGGTAGCGAAACACACAAATACGCCGCATATCTCTTTGATATGCGACAGGCGCGGCCGTCACACTTTTAATGTCAAAAGGACCTGCGAAATCTATACCGGTGGTCGTAAAGGGGCGTGATAAATTTTTTAATTGATCTAAAATAAGACTACTATGTAATCGAACCAAATCTTTGTTAATTATTTTATTAAGTTTAGTCTTAGTGTACGTGTAAGACTGCTATGAAAGCTAAATCAAGTAAAATATCTCCTATATTGAATACTGTTAAGGAATAAACATCGTGTTCATCTGAAGCGGCTCCACCAAATCAGATGCATTAAAGAAAATGTAATACAAATGTACATGTGTCACAAACAACTAACATAGCATATGACTAGAATTACAATCAGCCACACGCGTTGTGGGAAAAAACACTTATAATTGTAAACTAACCCAAAACGACAGGATGTCAAGTGGCCGACGCCGTGCACAAAATAATAATAATTTTTTAACCCCCGAATACGTGGGTGTGACTCGTACTAGAATAAGACCTCCTTAAGAACAATTGTTACCTCCTAGAACCTAAGAATTCGTATATAAACTCCGTACTTTTGTAAATAAAATCAGTTCATATTTTGAATTCAACGAATGAAGATTGGGTTATCATTTCCTTCGCCCTGTTCATTTTGGTCCTTTGAAAAAGGAACTCTGTAGTTTTCCCCCACCAGTGGTAAGAGACTCAGAGATTGAATCAGCTCCTTAAAGACTGGATTCTTATGCAAGTATAAATGCTAAGATCAGCTAAAGGTAGCAAAATAAAATAACTCTTGTTCTCCCCCACCAGTGGTAAGAGACAGAGTATAATATAAAAGCAAAATATTGCTTAATAAATAAAAAGTGCGTGCGTCCGAATTTAAAGGCAGTTTGGCTAGTGGAGTAACTGTAGTAATTTCGGCGACGGGAGTGTATTTGTGCGTGGCGTATTCAAAGCCCTAATATCGAAAGTTAAAAAAAAAAAAATTTTGTTGTATAAATATACACATTGAGTTGCAAGTAGGCAACAAAGAAGCAGCAGATCAGCTAGGCAACTACTTAGAGTTGCAGAGACGAGAGAAGGACGGTGGTAGGCGCCCGCAAGACGTGAGAGAAGAGGCAAGCAAAGTCCTGCCAACGAGATTGATTGAGTGCCCCAAAGAGTGCCCTGGGTCGCTGGAGAACGTACATACACTGCCAATATAAAGAAATCTGGTGCGATGACCGGCACCGGTACCGCCTGAGCCCATAGGCCCTGGACAACAGCAGCTGAGCAACGACACAGTAAAAAAAAAAAAACGGCGAATTCTACCCATTGGCGGACAAGCAGCAGCGCACAGGATCATCAGATAAGATATAAATTAAAATAGTTATAACTACATCAACCTATTTTTATTATTATTATATCCTTATTTCGGTATCCTAATATACGCATAAGAAAAAATGTTTTCTAATAAGGCTGACAAATGGTTAGGGAAGCAGTTAAAGTTGCATACATGGTTAAAGCAGTTAGAAGCCTTAGAAACTAGAAACTTAACTAGTAAGGTGATCGAGGAAGTAAAAGAGATAAGGAATCGGTGGATGCCGAACCATGGCAAATTGCTAGAGCAGGGGATCAATCATCAGTATTTCAGAGATAAAATACATGAAGAAGTGTTAAAGATAGTTGCCAAAATAATAGCTACAGGAGAGTCAGAAAAACCAGGCACTAGTAAGTCGGTGTTAGTTGAAGCAGAAGCGAATATGTCAGAAATGTGTGATGATAGCAAAGGAGAGTCGCGCGGGAATGCAACCACCAGTAATGAGAACGCTAAGGCTAGCCAGGAAAAATTTGAAGAAAAGGTCCGATAGACAATAGAACAGGCGAAATGTATATTAAGAAAATAAAATTCTTGTTCAGGAAGGTACAGGTGTGCCAAGCTAATACAGATGAACTATACAGATAAAATGAAACGTTTAAAGAGGTCATAGAAGAATTGTAGTTCGACCATCAGAATACCTTGGTAGCATTAGAAGAGAAAATAAACGATCAGAAAAACTTGAAGGTTGATAATGTAACCGTGATAGACGAACTACCGGTGTTGCCAAAAATTCAGGTACCCACATTCTCTGGAGAGCCAAGAGAATGGGACCTGTTTTTAGAGTTATTTGCAGAATTAATTGAAAATAGAGAGGATCTAAATGTTACTCTTAAATTCAATTATTTAAAATCCGCATTAAAGTCCGAAGCGAGGAGCATGGTAGCTCATTTATTGTCAGGTTCAGCTGACAGTTATAGTGCCGCTTGGGAATTGTTGACCAAGCGGTATGAAAATAATCGGAGGGTATTTTCCGAGCAATTAAATCGGATTGTCGATCTACCGATGATCAACAGTGCATCCGCAAAAAGTATAAAGGGAGTGATTGACATAATTAATGAGTCAGTGCACTTAATTAAAATAAGAGCAAATTTGTCCGATGAAGTTGACGTAATATTCGCACAACTCATACTTAGGAAATTTGACAGGGAGGCTCTAAAATTGTATGAGAGTCAGAATAGGAAAACAAGGCAGATACAAATGCTTTCTGATGTCATGGAATACTTGGAGCAAAGATATTGTTCGCTAAGTGCCATGAGGAAAGAAGAGAAAAACCCGCAAAAAGTGGTTTCATATGAGGCTTTTGAAAATAACTATCCGATTTGCAAAGTTGCCGGACATAAAGCGTATAAGTGCTATAAATTTAAAGGTTTGACACCTATGGAAAGGTATAAAACGGCCAAAAAAGTGCAGCTTTGCACACGATGCTTGAACCATTCAAGCAATAAAGAATGCACTAATGAGATGGTCTGTTCAATGTGCAGTAAAGGACACCATACTCTTCTCCATTTTGAAGAAATACAGGAGAGAGTTAATACTTGCATAACGGCTCAACCCACACTATTGGCCACAGCCCTAATACAAGTAAAAAATGTAAATGGAGGATATAAGACTCTAAGAGCTTTTATTGATAATGGTTCACAGAGCACCATTTTGTCTGAAGAGGCAGCTCAAATATTAAAATTACCTAAAATTAAATAACATACTGAAATAAGTGGCGTGTCCTCCATAAATGGCAAAAAATCAAAATATAAGGTAAAAATAGATGTGAAGACGCGAAATCCTTGGATAAGTCATCTTAAGGCTGAGGCGATTGTGTTGCCAAAGTTAATGAAATCTCTTCCATTAAAAACGGTAGACGTGGATATGTCAAAATGGCAATCCTACGTACTAGCTGATCCTACTTTTAATAAACCTGGTAAGGTTCATATAATAATGGGGGTAAACGTATATACCCAAATCTTAAAAGGGGGAGTTACAAAGATTGATGGCCTACTAGGCGAAAACACTCAATTTGGTTGGATCGTCTCGGGATGCACCAAATCGAAAAGTAATAAATTTGTAGTGGCAACAACAATAGATGTCACAGGTAAGCAAGAGCGTTGGGAGAAGAACAAAGGTAAACGTGGAAATAAATAATAAAAATAAAATAATAAAGAAATAAAGTTATGCCCCCGGCAGGACCTTATTTCGGAGGTACAGTGAAAACTGGGGAAGAAAAAGTGGATATCCCAGTACAAAATAAGAATATTCAGGTGGCAATAATTGAATTAAAATATAATGTCAAAATATATCCCGGTAATAAATTGTCGGAATCTGCATTACAAAAGGGGCGCACAAGGCAAAAGATTAATAAAAGGACAACATCTAAGAATAAACAAAATAACAACTCAAATTTTAGCTATCAGCCATAATTAAAAAAAGTGGAGCAACGATCAGATTGGAACAAGTCGAAAAGTAAAAGTAGTTATTTTTTGAATTTTCCACCATATAAATAGGCTAGAAGTCAACATAGTAATGCCATCAGCAGTGGGTAGACATACCGAAACAAAAATTATTAGGCATTGGGCGATATTAGTAATATGCCAAATATAAAATAAATGAAATCCAGTAGAAGAAGAAGTAAACCATACAGCAGAATTTGTAAGAATAGGAAGTCAGTTACAAT
This sequence comes from Drosophila insularis, assembly GCA_018903935.1. Classification (NCBI taxonomy): domain Eukaryota; kingdom Metazoa; phylum Arthropoda; class Insecta; order Diptera; family Drosophilidae; genus Drosophila; species Drosophila insularis. The sequence goes on from JAEIFP010000535.1 coordinate 86,434, forward strand.
CGGTAAAGGAACATCGGATTAACTAGGTTTGAGTGTCCATAATGTAACTTTACATGCTTCTTTAACAATAGTTTTCTTACTAATGATAATATTAATAAAAATTTGTATAAGACAATTAACTATAAAAATAAATTCCAAAACGTCGCATTTGGCGGCCCTTGGCAGAATGTTTAAGATTAAACATCGTGTTCATCTGAAATGGCTTCACCAAATCAGATTGACCAAAGAAATATACAAAACGAAACAAAAACATAAAAACAAAACTAAGTCATAAAGATTCATATGACAATTATTGCTTAATACCAAACAGAACATGCATCCACACTCTGTGGAAAACACTTAAGATTGTAACAGCGGTGCGGTATCATGTAACCAACGCTGAGCATGAAATATAAACATTAGAATAAGCATTTTTAAGAACAAATGTCGCCCCCTAGAGTTTAAGAAATCATTTATATACACAACACTTTTGTAAATAAAATCAGTTCATATTTTGAATTCAACAAATGAAGATTGGGTTATTTTCCTTCTCTCCGGGATTCCCTATTCAGCCATAATTAAAAAAAGTGGAGCAACGATCAGATTGGAACAAGTCGAAAAGTAAAAGTAGTTATTTTTTTAATTTTCCACCATGCACCAGTAATGCACATCAGCAGTGGGTAGACATCCCGAAACAAAAATTGTTAGGCATTGGGCGATATTAGTAATATGCCAAATATAAAATAATATGAAATCCAGTAGAAGCCCATTTAGTAAACCATACAGCAGAGTTGGTAAGAATAGGAAGTCAGTTACAGTCGGTAAAGCAACATCAGAATGACTAGGTTTTATCGTCCATCATGTAACTTTTCATGCTTCATTAACAATGGTTATCTTACTAATGATAATATTAATAATAATAATTTGTTTAAGACAACTTAATAAAAATAAAAGAATCCCAATCGCCCCATTTGGCTGCCCCTCGCAGAATGTTTAAGAATAAACATCGTGTTCATCTGAAGCGGCTCCACCAAATCAGATGCATTAAAGAAAATGTAATACAAATGTACATGTGTCACAAACAACTAACATAGCATATGACTAGAATTACAATCAGCCACACGCGTTGTGGGAAAATACACTTGTAATTGTAAACTAACAAAAAACGATCACAACGGCAGGATGTCAAGTGGCCGACGCCGTGCGCAAAATAATAATAATTTTTCAACCCCCGAATACGTGGGTGTAACTCGTACTAGAATAAGATCTCCTTAAGAACAATTGTTACTTCCTAGAGCCTAAGAATTCGTATATAAACTCTTTTGTACTTGTACTTTGTACTTTTTGTACTTTTGTAAATAAAATCAGTTCATATTTTGAATTCAACGAATGAAGATTGGGTTATTCTTTCCTTCGCCCTGGAAGCCCTATTCAAATACATTTTACATTTATTATTTTTCCTTAATAATAATAATATAAAAGCATCAGCAAACAACCCAAAATACCATTAAAAATTTGTTTTATAATCAAATAGAGAAGTTTTGAAATATCGGTCATACATCGATGCATCTTAGTTTCAATATTAAACCGACACCGATGTTTGATTTTGAAAACTTCGATGAACATTGACATCGATGTTTCCAGTCAAACTTACATCACTACTTGGAATCCAGTACCTTTGTGGGTTGAGACGGACTATAAGTTGACTTCCTCCATGCGTTTTGACTCTGGCCACCTTGGATTTAGGTGCAAGAAGGTTGCACGTAAATCGCGGCACCATAAGCCCGCTGTGAAGCATCACATAAACAATGGAATCGGATGTCGGAACTCGGGTCATAAAGAACCCACCGTGGAAATTGAATCTGGTCAAGAAAGGAGTAGCTCTTTGTAAAGTGTAAAATGACAACTTGGGATGCAACTGAGAGCGCTCTTCATATTAGACGTCCACTTACGCAAAGGAAAGCCATTGCGATTGCAGTTTTCTGAATGTAAACCCCTGCCAGGACATCATCGACATACATGTAGGACTTGATTTCCGCTAGCCAGCTGAAATTTAGATTGTACATAATTTGCGAGTTGCTGAAGTACTCGGTTGTCTAAAAACGGAGCACAGTTAATGCTAAACGTGACGGTGTAATCGTAAACACCAAATTGACCCTCTTCGATTCAGGATTCTCTGAAATGGCGTATGAACTGGATCGACCATCATTGGCCGGTACATTTTTGTGATGTCTACACTAAAAACTACTCGGAAAAAACGTCACTTGAGAATCTAGTAGTGAGATAAGGCGTTAAGACTTCATTGTGGTATTGTCGGAGTTGGTGTTTAAACTATATAAAATAAGATAACAATAAGACAATCATAATATAGAAATATATGTCAAGTTATATTGTTATATGTAACCTGATTATAAGTAGATTTGAGATGGTCAGCAGTTAACAATAAAGACCTAGTTAATTAAGCTGATATGCAATAAAGACGTATTTTGCTGACCTAACACTATGTCGAACTATGCACTGGTGAGCTCTCTATGTTTACTATAAAAGAAATGCATTATTCTTAGTAAGTACAGATACCAATTGTAGTTACATCGGGTGTGCATCGCTGTGTCTTTGGCCCCCAATCTCTACCTTTGTAATCTCACTCCGAAGTCCACCCAATTTATGTGTTGGTTGCGACAACCTTTAGTCACTGGTTTATGTGCTATTGCCTATATATATATAAATAAAAAAACAGTTAATAACTTCATGAAATACTAACGTTTTTATACCATACACCCATAGGGTGAAATGGTATATTAAAGTCGCCAAAATGTATGTAACAGGCAGAAGGAAGCTTTTCCGACCCCATAAAGTATATATATTCTTGATCAGCATCAACAGCCGAGACGATCTAGCCATGTCCGTCTGTCCGTCCGTCCGTCCGTCTGTATGAACACCTAGATCTCGGAGACTATAAGAGCTAGAGCCACCAAATTTGGTATGTAGATTCGTGTAGTATGTAGACTGATCAAGTTTATTTCAAATTTCTGCCACACCCCCTACAGGCCCCGCAAATTATATAAAACCGAATTTCTTAAACACTATAGCAACTACAGACACAAAATTTGGTATGTATATTTCCTTAGTAAATGCGCACATTTTGTGTTTATAAAAATTTTGCCACGCCCCCTACCGCCCCCGCAAATTATATAAAACCGATTTTCTTAAACACTTTAGCAACTAGAGACACAAAATTTGGTATGTATATTTGCTTTGTAAATGCGCACATTTCGTATTTGTAAAAATTTTGCCACGCCCCCTACCGCCCCCGCAAATTAAATAAAATCGATTTTCTCAAAAACTATTCTAGCTAGAGACACCATAGTTGGTATAAATATTTGCTTAGTAATTGCGCACATTTTTTATGTGTAAAGATTTTGCCACGCCCCCCTCCGCCGCCGTAATTTGAAAAAACTCGATTATCTCCCGTAATTTTCTACCTTGTGCTATCAAATTTAGCACACTTAAATTTGATACCAATATCAAGCAAATTTGATCAACAACGATTTGAGTCAACAGGGCGACCAAATCATAATAAGTTATTTTTTATGTAAAATAAAGTTTGTTCAACTCTGTTGCATTCCCATAAAAAATAAACAAATAAAAGAGGAAATTTTAAATTTGGCGTCAGCAATCTCTGACCTAGCTAAACCCAGGTAGTACACACAAGTACCATAATTTGGCATCAGTCAGCAATTTTTAACAAATAAAAGAAACTCAAAAAATTGGTTTCACTGTCGTGGCGTATATCTGTGTAAAAAGAATACGAATATTGGAAATAAAATTAAGTATTGTTAAAAAACTAAACAAAAGGCGACTTCTATTTAGTTCTTATTCTTATTCGTACTACACTTGACCAATTTAAAGAACGAGTCGGAGCGTTCCCTGTCTTTGACAAAATAAATAAACTCCCATCGGGTCAAGTACTAGTATAAATAAGTACATAAGAATATAAAAGAACATGGAGGAGTTCTATAATCAGCAGACAGAACGCGGAGAGGCAATTCAGGCCTTCATTCGGAATACCAAAAAGGATTCTATCGCCAGGAAAACGAAGCCTTCCTATTTCGAGGAGAAACTTGAGTTCCTGGAATACATGTGGGAGAACTTCGAAAAAGTCATCAGGAGCTAATGGACAAATTAAATTACGTTAAATAACTTTGTAACGGACTATTTCACCAGAATGAAGACGGTGGTAACTAATACTGTAAAAGATTGGCAAAGATAAAATTAGAGATGCAAGTTCGTCAAAGAGAGGAAGAGCAAGTCATGATGAAACCACTGCTTCGCAAGCAAGGTGCGCTGTTGGATTCATTGTCCAAAACATTAAGACAAATAGTGCCTGAAGAAAAAATGAATTATAAATCGGTAGTCGACAAATTATGGATGCAAATTGAAGAAATCCATTATGAGATTCATCGGCTAACTGACAATCCAGCCGAAGCCGGATATAATATAGCTACGTTTGTGGCTGCAGAAAATACAATGCTGAAATTCTGTGTGGCACCAGCAGAAAATGTAGAGATACAATCAGCGCCTGAACAGAAGCCAATTACAACACTGCTTGGTCAGTGTTGCAGGATCGATTTTTAGTAACAGCCATACTGACAGCTTTGTTTGATCACCCAAATGTGGGAAATGACGCAGCTTCGATAAAGAATTTGCATGATAACATCTTTGAATCGTTGCAAGCTTTAAAAAATGTAGGCGTCAATATGGAATCGTCAGATGCTGTCATAATGTTTCATATGACAAGGAAATTGGATAGATTCAACCACGCACTATATGAGCAATCTCTTTCAAACACAAGGGATCTACAGGAAGTAAAGAATTTCCTATCATTCTTGGAACAGCGCTTCCTAACATTAGAGGCGATTGGAAAACCAAGAAACGAAAATCGCAGCATTGAAAAACTAAATCCAAGGAAGACATGCGCAACAGCATCTGGGACAAACAGTACCTTGTGTGCTTTCTGTGAGAAATCAAAACACAAACTCTTCCAATGTGAAAGGTTTAAAATAAAATCCGCAGCAGAGCGGCTAAATTGTGTGTCAATTGCTTTAAGCCAGACCATATGGCCAAAAATTGCTCATGGAGGGGATGCTTCAAATGCGATAAAAAACATAACACGATGTTGCATTTAGACACAGGCAACCAAATGGCTACATCTGCTTCAGCAGCGTCTGCATATGGAATTGGCAGAAAATACACTCTGTTGGCAACGGCCAAGGCAGTAGTAAAAGGAATCAATGAAAGGACAGGAGAATTTCGAGCACTCTTGGATAGCGGCTCACAAGTAAATCTCGTTTCAGAGAGACTGGTAAAGAAGTTATCATTTAAAATTAACGACACTCATGTGTACATAAATGGAGTGGGTGGTCAACCACAGATAAGCAAGGCGCGATTAAGCTTGGTTGTAAGGTCAAGATACAACAAGTTCGCAATGCTAGTTGAGGCATTTGTATTGCCACACACAATAGGTGACCAACCCACAGAACAGATAACTGAGAAAGTCACATTACCAAACAACATTCAATTAGCGGACCCAACATTTGATAAACCAGGAAGAATTGATATGCTGTTGGGATGATGATGATCACTATGCTATACTGCTACCAGAAAGAAGACGGGAAAATCGAAACCGTCCAACATTACAAAATTCGGAATTGGGATGGATTGTTGCTGGCAGAATTAATATGTCAACGTCAGCTTCTATCACATGTATGGTAGGCATAACTAATCCAGAGGAATCTCTAGAAAGATTTTGGCAGCTAAACACACTAGAGCCAATAAAAAGGTATAGGAGTCCAGAGGAAGAGTATTGTGAAAAATTCTTCCTCGATAACCTACACACGGCGGCTGACAATCGACTAATTGTAAAGCTTCCATTTGCTGAAGAAGCTTCATCGCTTGGAGAATCTCGGGAAGTAGCCATAAGAAGATTCATGTCGTTAGAGTGGCGATTGAGCCCTGACATAAAAAAGGAGTATGTGAAATTTATGTCAGAATATGAACAGCTTGGACATATGAAGCAGGTAATGGTGGAGCAAATACCCAAGAACCATTACTTTATTCCACATCACTGTGTACTAAAGCCCGAAAGTACCACCACCACGCTAAGAGTAGTATTTGATGCATCATCCAAAACGTCATCAGGAAAATCACTGAACGATATTTTATATCCAGGACCAGTTGTACAGAGTCAACTCTTCTCAATTCTACTGCGGTTCAGGACACACAAATATGTGTTCACTGCGGACATTGAAAAAATGTATCGTCAAGTTTGGATAAACCCTGCCGATCAATTCAATCAGATGATTGTGTGGAGAGAGGATCCAAGTCAAAACCTGAAGTTTTATCGTTTAAAAATGGTGACTTATGGAACAACATCAGCCCCATATTTAGCGAAAAAGTGTCTGGAATATTTGGCGCTGAAAAACATGGAAAATTTGTCGTCTGGAGCATTGGCATTAAAAAATGACTTTTATGTTGATGATTGTCTTACAGGAGCAGACAGTTTACCAGAAGCCCTGCAAATAAGACACGAGCTGCTAGAAATCCTGAGACCTAAGGGTTTCAACTTACGAAAGTGGTGTTCAAATAGCAGTCAACTTCTAAAAGAAATTCCAAAAGAGGATACGATTGTTGACATCAATGAGACACTGTGACACACTGGAACAAACAAGTGTCAAAACATTGGGAATCATATGGGCACCCAAAGAAGACCAATTATGTGGAAAGGCTCAAAGACATACAAAGGGAATAACCAGACGAGTGGTGCTATCTGAAGTCGGTCAAATCTTTGATCCTCTAGGACTGTTCGCACCGGTAGTGGTAAGAGCGAAAATGTTTCTTCAACATGTTGCTAACGAACGAATTGAGATGGATGGTGACCTACCGCCGTATTTGGAGAAGCAATGGGAAGCCTACCGAGAGGATGTACAGTCACTAAACCACATGAAAATTCCAAGGCATATTTTTGATGGCAAGGTCCCCACTACAAAGGAATTCCATACATTTGTTGATGCATCAGAAAACGCGTATGGTGCGGCAGTTTATATCCGATCAACCTATAAAAATGGCCAAATTTCGGTCAGATTGTTGGGCACCAAGTCGAGAGTGGTTCCCCTGGAAAAACAGACACTGTCCCGGCTTGAACTATGTGCAGCTGCACTTGGAGCTGAACTCACGGATAGAGTTCGACAGGATCTCCAATTCGGATCAGATGGTGTGGAATCATTTCTCTGGTCAGACTCAACAGTAGTACTCTCTTGGATTAATTCACGGGCATCACATTTCCAAACGTTCGTGGCTAATCGGTTGACCAAAATACATGCGGTATCACATCCAAGGCAATGGCGTCATGTGTCATCAGCGCTCAACGCAGCTGATGTTCTGTCTCGAGGCATATCAGCAGCCCAGCTTAGCACACATACATTATGGTTATATGGAGCACTATTTTTGCATGGACCACAACGTGGCTGGCCAGCACCATTTAAGCCTACAGAGCACACGATTGATACCGCTGAGAAGAAAACCAGGTATTCAGGTGACTGCCATGGCAAACAACAAGAGTGAATGGATATATACGGTAAATCACAGAAATTCGTTTTACCGGCTACAGCGAATAGTGGCGTATGTGCTACGGTTTTGTCACAAGCGGAACAGGAAACCAACGGCTCAGTTAGAGTTGGACCAAGCACGGAGAGTGATCATTAAGCAAATTCAAGAAACAGGATTTGCATATGAATTACGGCACTTAAAGAGACGACCTGATCAACCGCTAGATCGCAAAAGCACGGTGGCAACATTGCCACTAATACTGGATGAACATTCAATCATACGGGTAGCATCTCGGCTACAACAAGCACCAGTATCAACGGAAACAAGGACTCCAAAACTCTTGCCGTATAATGATCCGGTGGTAAAAATGATACTAAGGAAACTTCATGAAGAGAATCTTCATTGTGGACATGAGGCACTACGCGGAATAGCTAGGCAACAGTACCACATCATTAAGGTGAAGCCGATGGCCTGGAATGTGATCCAGGGCTGCGTAGCATGCTCCAAGTACCGGCCTCAGTTCTTTAGAAAAGTCATGGGCGACTTACCTGAGCACCGGGTATCCCAAAATAGACCCTTTCTCAACGCCGGAGTAGACTATTGTGGACCATTCTGGATCCACCATAAAGTTCGAGGAAAACGTCCCGACAAGGCTTACATTGCAGTATTTGTATGCTTTGCAACCAAGGAAGTCCACCTGGAGTTGGTCGGAGACCTGTCCACCTCCTCATTTGTAGGTGCGCTTCAGCGCTTCATTGGACGCAGAGGAAGATGTCAGACATTGTACTGCGACAATGCAACAAACTTTGTAGGAGTAAACAACCAACTGAAGGAGCTGAATGATACTATACACTCAGAGAAGGCAGCAGATACTATTAAGGAAGTTTGCAACAAAAAAGGAGTGCAATTTAAGTTCATACCACCACGGTCTCCACATTTCGGAGGATTATGGGAAGCATTTACTATTGAAAAACGTATCGACAGCAAATTTAACGTTTGAACAACTGTCTACCATTATTGTCAATGTTGAAGCAGTACTGAACTCTCGCCCGTTAACCCCAAACTCAGACGATCCCAACGACTTGACAGCTCTAACCCCAGGCCATCTATTGATCGGAGAACCATTAGTAGCTCAACCTGATGCAGAGCCAGTAACACAGCGATCCATTCCAGAGCAATGGGAATTAGTGCAACGGCTTAAGCATACATTCTGGACACAATGGTCTCAAGAGTACCTACAGGAATTGCAGGGTACATCCAAATGGAAGAAACCTTATAACAATGTCAAAGAAGGCATGATGGTAATTCTAAAGGAGGAGAATGTGCCAATCTTGCAGTGGCCGATTGGACGAATTATCAAATTGTATCCAGGCCTGGATGGATACGTCCGCGTGGTAGACGTTAAAACAGCCAGAGGCACCTACAAGCGTGCCCCTTGCTTAGAGAGACGGGAATAAAACGCAAAATCGAAGCCAATGACACAGAAACCAATGCCCAAGAAGACCCTGGTATCGAGGACACTGCAGAACCTAAGACAAAAAGATGTTTGTCAGCCGGTCTGCCACCATTGGCATTAACGATCTGCCTAATGCTGTTGTTACTTCCTATAGCATTTGCTCAAAGGACCAACATCACTCGATTCAACCCCAAACCAGGCATATACTACGAAAGTATTGGCACAGGAAGAATGGCAACGTCTGACTGGACTATCGTAGCATTTTACGATCTCGAACCATATTGGGCCGACCTGAAGACATTTTCAGACGGATTAGTAAAGGTTGGAGAAATATGATTGTTAATGAAGGTTCCGAGGCATGCACAGCAATGCAGAGACACTTCGAGCATGTCAACTCCGAGCTACGAACAGGAAATGATCTCCTTCACATAGAACGCCAACGACGATCGCCTTTGGATATAATTGGAAACATAGCGAACGGCTTATTTGGTGTGCTAGACTCAAAGTATGCAACAGAGATGTCAGGCACCATACGAAAGGTTAAATCAAATAAAGACTATTTATTGACATTGCTACCAAACCAGACATCTGTGATTGATTCAACAATAAATATCATCAAGCGAGACAAAGCCACAATTGAAAATCAGATGAAACTAATGGAACAACACAAATGAACGACATAACTAAGGTCCAGGACAATGCGGTAAAGGCATTACAATGGTATATTACTCTAACTACTCAGATGACAGTTATTGCAGGGAATTTGCAACGAATTCAAACCGAAATTTCCCGAGTATTTACGGATGCCCATCATAGCAAAATAAGCCCGTTACTACTAGCATCAGTCCAGCTTCGTGAACATCTGAACCAACTGAAGAGACATCTTAAATTTGGTTTGGATTTGCCAGTTCCAGATAACGACGTCTTGCAATTATATGGCTTAATGAAGGCACAAGGCACAATCGCAAACAATCATGTGATATTTATAGTCACGTTTCCATTAGTGGCAACTGTATAACCTAGTACCCATTCCAGCAGTTGGAACTCATGGGATTGTAACTATGAACATTAAAATTCCCATTATTGCTGTCAACAAAGAACAAAATCAATACATTGGACTCTCAAGAGCAGATCTGGAACGATGCTATCAGCTCAACAATGAGCAATATATTTGTTTTGATAAACAAACGACGTTTACGGCCAATAGCAACTGTGAGTTCCAGTTATTCAAAAACACAAAATCATCAGCGTGTCAAATACAACACACAAACAGGTCATTCGGTGGTACGACATGTACCACAAAAATCAGTGGATTTTTGCCACCACCAGATCAATTGAACTCACAGTGACCTGTGACGATAATATACAAGATGTCACTATCAAGAAGACTGGATTGTTAACTCAAGACCCGACGTGTACAGCAAGGAGTTCTGCTATCCGAATAACAGGTCACCGTATAGCTACGACAGACACAATGAAATTGTCATATGTGCGATTTGGCAACTTCAGCATTGGCTCAACAAAGGCAGCGCCAACAACAACACAATTCACGAAGATGCAGCTTAGCTACGATGAATTAAGCAACGTTCAAGGAAAACTGGAAACTAAGCAAAACTGGAAATTGCTAGAAGACCCCAGCCAGCTCACCATGTTATCGTCTCCTACATAGCGCTAACAATACCATTAGTTCTTGTGATGGTATATGGAATAAGAAGATGCTTACAACCCCAAAGACGCAATGGTCCAGATCAGACAACCGTGAGGATCGTCAATCCCATACCGACTCCTGCTGCAGTAAGCCCAGCCCCCAGCAGTTTTGCGGTCAACGTTGGATCCTCGGCAGCTACGGTCACACCAGGAGGGGTGACTGGTTTTTTCCCATGGGCATCGCCATTTTAATCTAGTCCGAGTTTTTCACCCGAACACCCGTTCTTCTCCTTCTGATTTGCTATCTCGAACTTCATTTTTTATTTTAACCCGAACCATTTCGTGTGTGTCGGGCCACCTGTGAATATATAATAAAGCATACATTTTTTAACCGAATTTATCGCGCGTTATTAATTCATCACCCGCTCACCATACCCAGAAGAAATTGGCACCAGCCAACGACTTGTATTTTATTTGGATCCTTCCGCCCCTCCACGAGCATTGGTCCTTCGAGCCGGATATCCTTCCGCTCCTCCAGCTAGCATCGGCGGAATTCCTGATAAGTACAAAATTTCATTATTCATATCATTTGCCCTACATACTAATAAAAGTGTGAGGTTTTCCCGCTTTTCCACAGCGACCTACACACTTTTATATATTGTATGTACATACCTGATCTGTTCCAAGGTTCCATGGTAGTTCCTAATCCTTAGCGTGTTTGTCCAACGTTTTCGTTTTCCATTTCACGATTACCCTTTTTATTTTGGTCCCATTCCATTTTTTTTGTACATACATATGCATACACATGTACATGTGTTTTTCACAGCTGTTTGCCAAGTCCGCGTAAAGGTTTAATAAAGAGAAAAAAAAAAAAAACCAAAAATTATTAAAGTATTATATAAAAAAAAAAATAGAAAAAAAAATAGTAATCAAAGTGTTCACCGCGATTTCTTATGTGTTCGAATTATTTCCATGCCGAACTAGTTTCCTCACGCGCGTATATACTTACATACATACATCTTCATCTGTTGATGTACGCGCATATGTAAATACCTACCCATCTACATATAAATTATTCGCACATTTCTCACAACACAAAAAACAGAAAAATTGTTAATAGCAATTAACGTATGCACCGCGACTTCTTGTGCTTTCAAATTGGTTGCGAAATTAATTTCCTCACGCGCGTACTTGAAAACCGGTGCACTTGCTTACATATGTACATACATACTTACATACATCGTCATACATTGATGCACGCACATATGTACATATCCACAACACATAATCCATTTCGGCGTCGCGCATTGATTTAACAAAAAAAAAAGGAGGGGAAAGGAATCCAACATTCAACTAAAAGACAAATTACTTACGTTTTGTGTGAAGAACGCGGGTGCATACATATCTACATACTTACCTGTGTACTTCCGCATGTACGTACATACATATATATATCAAGGCATTCGTCCATATGCACTGATCGGGTACTGTGTTTGTTTCGCGCACAACACTCGCGGTGTGTAAAAAACGTTCGTTTTGTGTTTTTTTTTTCCTCCGCACAACCACAAAACAAATATGAAGTAAGTAAGTCGTCTCGCCGACTTGGATATACCATACACCAGTAAAACAAATATTTTAAATTTATAATAACCAATGCATTTTCGTATTTTTAAAAAAATCTGTTTGCATGCTTTTTAGAAGCATATCTTAGTATTTCGCTCACTCAAGCATTCGAGCACCCTAGCGCCCCCACCAGCCAACGGCCACTTCCGGCCATATGGAAAAACGTTTATATGCATAACTTGACTATTTTTATTCCGATTTTGATCAAATTTGGTATTTTGCTTGATATTAGTATCAAATTTAAGTGTGCTAAATTTGATTGCACAAGGTAGAAAATTACGGGAGATAATCGAGTTTTTTCAAATTACGGGGGCGGAGGGGGGCGTGGCAAAATCTTTACACATCAAAACTGTGCGCAATTACTAAGCAAATATTTATACCAACTATGGTATCTCTAGCTAAAATAGGTTTTGAGAAAATCGGTTTTATTTGATTTGCGGGGGCGGTAGGGGGCGTGGCAAAATTTTTATAAATACAAAATGTGCGCGTTTACTAAGCAAATATACATACCAAATTTTGTGTCTCTAGTTGCTATGGTGTTTAAGAAAATCGGTTTTATATCATTTGCGAAGGCGGTAGGGAGCGTGGCAAACATTTGAAACAAACTCGATAAGCGTACATATGACACGAGTCTACATACCAAATTTGGTGGCTCTAGCTCTTATAGTCTCCGAGATCTAGGTGTTCATACAGACGGACGGACGGACGGACAGACGGACATGGCTAGATCGTCTCGGCTGTTGATGCTGATCAAGAATATATATACTTTATGGGGTCGGAAAAGCTTCCTTCTGCCTGTTACATACATTTTAGCGACTTTAATATACCATTTCACCCTATGGGTGTATGGTATAAAAAAGGCAAAAAATTAACATAAATAAACAACAAACCAAAACCAAATATATAAGCAGCGGCCGACAGCTGTTTTCGGAGTAGTGGTGACACGTGAGTCGAGTCGTGATATCGATAGGCGGCTCAAGTGCGCCAAATTCAAATCACATTCTTTCCGATTTCCTTCTTTCGCCTAAGTATATCCCCGTCCATATTTATAAATAAAGACACAGATAATTCCTTCCGGCCATTATTTTGCCCTCATATATATCACCTTTATAAATTATATATATATTTTTTTTTTTACGGCCAGTATTTTGCGCACATATATATATCCGCCCATATTTATAAATAAATATATATTTTTTCCAGCACTATCGGGCCCATATATTAATATCCGCCCATATTCATAAATACATACATATAGATCTTTTTCCCCAGCACTATCGTGCCCATATTTATATAGCCGTCCAGATTTATAAATTATTTAAATAATTTTTTCCGGCCAGCCTTTGCGTACATATATATATCTGCCCATAGTTATAAATAAATATATACGTTTTATTTTTTCCCAGCACTATCGGGCCCATATTTATATATCCGCCCATTATTATAAATTGTACATATATTTTTTCCGGCCAGTATTTTGCCCACATATTTATATCCGGCCATATTTCAAATAAATATAAATATATTTTTTTTTCTAGCACTATCGGGCCCATATTTATATATCCGCCCATATTTATAAATTATACAAATAATTTTTTCCGGCCAGTATTTGCGCACACATATATATATCCGCCCATATTTCAAATAAATATATATTTTTTTTCCTAGCGCTATCGGGCCCGTATTTATATATCCGCCATATTTATAAATTATACAAATAATTTTTCCGGCCAGTATTTTGCGCACATATATATATCCGCCCATATTTCAAATAAATATATTTTTTTTTTTCTCCTAGCACTATCGGGCCCATATTTATATATTCGCCATATTTATAAATTATACATATATTTTTTCCGGCCAGTATTTTGCGCACATATATATATCCGCCCATATTTCAAATAAATATATTTTTTTTGTTCCAGCATTATCGTGCCAATATATATATCCGTCCATTTATAGATCATATATAATTTTTTCCGGCCATTATTTTGCGCACATATCCAGATCCAGATTTATATACAACGTATTTTCTTTTTATCCTATACATCTTTATTTATATATTTTTCATCCGTGTTTTGTTTTATACGTACTCCCATCGTTACCTACGAATCCATATAAACTTGTATTGTAATCATTTCGCTTCGTCTACGTGAATTTTCGATCCGCATTCGTGCGTCCCCATACAGTCCACTTCTCCTTTTTGTGGTTTTTTTCCAAAACAAAACCACACAACCTCGGTCGTCTATAAGGTCGTCCTCTGAGTATGTCCACGGAGCCGTCCCAGACTGCGCCGAAGTCTCACCGTCTTTCGTCTCCCTTTGCAACTCCGGAGAAGGTTCGGCCTCCGAAAACTCCGGTGACCGTGAAGCGTACGGATATTTCGTGCAAGTTCTCGTCTGTTTGCAGCCGCAGCGAATCCCCAAGATCCTGTCCGTCTTCGTCCAGCCTACCTAAGGGTCACAGATTTTCGGTTAAGGACTCGAGTGAACACAAAGGTCGTTCCACGCTTCCAACCCAGACCCAGATCCCGCACGTTGTTGTGACGCACTGTTCCGACGCTCCCGTCACCCGATCCGTATCACAACAGCGTAGAGAACACTCCAGAATGTCCCTCTCCGATTTCGTTCTGGCGTGCGACGCACTGACCCTGTTTGAAGCTCGTGAGAGTGAAGCTCTATCTTCTGAGGTGCCCTTGTTTTCCATAAAAATGCACTTAGAGCAGCTCAAATCCCTCTGGTCAACTGTCGAGATGGAATACTCCCGTTGTCACAAGGCCTTGACAGTCCAAACCGACGAGGAAAGCTTGGCAAACATAAGCCACATCAAGGCGAAGCACGAATCCGCTTACGCGGCGTATGTGCGATGCGGGACGTTGTTCGGAGAACGCATCGAACAGCTCTCGGCACAGATGACGAGTCTTATCAGACAACTCGTTCAGATTCCCGCGGTGGCCCAAGAGTCGGGCAAATCCTTGCGAGAGCTGCAGACTGCGTTTCAAGGGTGTCTTACCGCGCTTGAGCGTTCGGGTGTTAGTACTGAGAATTGGGATGTCCTACTTATCGCCATCTGCACTAGCAAATTGCCGAAGGCCACTATCCTCCTGTGGGAGCAATCAGTGCCAAATAAGACTGTCGTCTCAACTTGGTCCGATTTGAACCAATTTCTTACCGATCGGTATCGTGTCCTGGATGCCACCGATGAACATAAGTCGGCCCCAAGTGTCCAGGCCATCCCCATTGGCCCCGCAAATCTTCTGCAACGATGAAGATCCAAGCGTTTCCCGCGAAAGCTCAGCTTAAACCGGCGTCTTGCAAGCTGTGCCATCGGGAGAATCACCCAATACGTCTCTGCCCTAGTTTTCTTGATATGCCTGTTCAGAGGCGTTCGGAAACTATAAGACAACAGGAACTCTGTCTGAACTGTTTTGCCCGCGGTCATCAGGTGAAGGGCTGTTCCAGTGCGCATAATTGCCATACCTGCAAGGAACGTCACCATACTCTGTTGCTTCCGAGTGATGTGTCCGTGTCCGCACCGTCCGCTGCGCAAGTCCCATCATACAGCACCGCAGAGCGTCCGTCCACGAGCAACCAACTCACAAATGCTCAAAGTTATTTTGCATCTACCCCAGGCAGAGGCCTTTTAGGCACTGCGATTGTCACTCTGCACCATCGTGGTGTGGA
This sequence comes from Drosophila insularis, assembly GCA_018903935.1. Classification (NCBI taxonomy): domain Eukaryota; kingdom Metazoa; phylum Arthropoda; class Insecta; order Diptera; family Drosophilidae; genus Drosophila; species Drosophila insularis. Next base: position 102,427 of record JAEIFP010000535.1, read on the forward strand.
TCACCACATTCGGGCGCTGATCGACTCTGGGGCCGATTCAACGTTTCTCTCCGAGCGTGTCTTCAACATGGTCCAGCCCCCCTTTTACCCAGTAGACGCCGCGGTTACTGGCATGGGCCAGAGTGATGGAGGCTGCGCCGACAAGGTGTGTCTGCTGATGCTGTCTCCCCCGTGTGACAGACTGAACAAGATTGAGGTCTCCGCCCTGGTCGTATCCAAATTGTCAGGGGCCATTCCAATGGCTCCATTCCTTAACACGGTTTCGACGCAGTGCCTCGATCGCCCCCTGGCTGACCCGTTCTACAACAAGCCCGCGCCTATTGACATGATTATCGGTGTAGACCTGTTTCCCCACATCGTCGGAGAGCGGATCAAAAAGGACATTGGTGAGTTCGTCGGGCTAGAAACCATCTTTGGATGGGTTCTGTGTGGGGCTATCATGCCTGACCCTCCGGCGTCTCGATCGGTTTTCGCTGCACAGACACGAATCAGTCCTGAAGCAAAACTTGAGGTACTCCTCACCAAGTTTTGGGAGGTGGAAGACCTTCCTGCAAAGCCGGAAAAGGAGGATGACGTATTCTGCGAGCGGAACTTCCAGGAGACCACCCAAAGAGGGAAGGACGGCCGATATGTTGTGTCTCTACCGTTTAAAGGTCCGAATAGCGTCGACTTGGGACACTCAAGACCGATCGCGCTGTCTCAATTCCTGCGGAATGAAGCACGCCTTCTCAAGGATCCCGCCCTAAAAATGCAGTACGATGCCATTATTCAAGAGTACGAGGAATTGGGTCATATGACTCCAGTGCCGCCGCCTCAAGATGAGAAAAACTTCTATCTCCCCCATCACGCGGTGTTTAAGCCCGATAGCACCACCACCAAGGTACGCGTGGTATTTAACGCGTCGAGCCCCTCCACGCGAGGCGTCAGCCTTAACGATGTCTTGCACACCGGGCCTACTCTGCAGGCCGATCTCACGCTTTAGGAACTGAAATGGCGATTCTTTCAATTCGTTTTCAACACTGACATCACGCAAATGTATCGACAAATCCGAGTCGACCCCAGGCATAGCCCCTTTCAGCGGATCCTCTACCGAGACCGCTGCGGCAATATTCAGGATTATGAGCTACAAACTGTCACGTTTGGGGTTAACTGCGCGCCATTCTTGGCGATCCGAGTCCTTTTACAGTTGGCACAAGACGTGCAAGCGATGTATCCTCAGGCGAGCGAAATTCTTCGAAACTATATGTATGTTGATGACGTCCTTGCCGGCGCTCACACTGAAGCCGACTCCCGTCTCGGCATACGAGAGCTTCAAGCTGCCCTCCAGTCTGCGGGTCTCCCGCTTCGGAAATGGACTTCCAATAAGAAGGAAGTACTTCAAGCTATTCCGAGAGAGCACCTGCTGCGAGAGGACTTTCTCGAGCTGGAAGACGCGAGCACCGAACTGGGCTGGGATGATGTGCTGCCGCCTCTCCTGCTGCAGCAATGGCACGAATTTTTGCAGGATTACCCAGGCCTCAGTCAACTCCGCATCCCCCGTTGGCTGAACACCAGCGACAAGCTCTCGTGGGAGCTTCATGGCTTCTGTGACGCGTCACAGAGAGCGTATGGAGCAGCCCTATATGTGCGGGTTCGGTACGGCGATCAAGTAAGAATCCATTTAGCTCCAGTCAAGACAGTCTCGCTGCCTCGGCTGGAGTTGTGCGGAGCGGTTTTGCTAGCCGATCTCTGGGCGTCGATCGTTCCTGAACTCCCAATCCCACCTGCAACCTCCCAGTTTTGGACCGACTCTACCATCGTGTTGGCTTGGCTCAATAAACCGCCGTGTAGTTGGTCCACCTTCGTGGCCAATCGGGTATCCAGCATCTCCAAAAGCACCAGTGGCCAAAGCTGGGCACATGTGTGCTCCGAGGATAACCCCGCTGATCTGGCGAGCCGTGGAGTCTCCGCGGACGAGTTATCTGGAGCCGGACTGGCTCCAGCGAGCCCCCGAATATTGGCCAACTCTCCATCATGAACTCCCAGACACCCAGCTGGAGTAGCGAGTCCAGTGCCACACCACCGCGACCACCCTACTCGATGACGTCGGCGAACGTTTCTCGGACTACGGTAGGGCATTGCGAGTCATCGCGTACGTCCTACACTTCGCCACCAAAAGGATTTCGACGCCTTCCACGGACCGCCTCATCAATGACGAACTTCTCTCCGCCGAGCGCGCCTTGATTCGGACCTCTCAGCGTCGGGAATACCTCGCGGAGATACGGGCCCTTGGTGAAGGGCGACCCCTGCCATCATCCAGCGCGCTACTCAACTTGAATCCATTTCTCGACCAGCATGGGGTACTCCGCTCCTGCGGACGACTCCGGTCCGCTGAGTCCCTCCGGTATGATGAACGTCACCCTATTCTCCTCCCCTATAGTACTCATTTCACTCGCCTGCTTGTCGAATTCGCCCACCGCATCACGTTGCATGGCGGCAATCAACTGACCACGGGTCAAGAACCTGGTGAAGTCCCACATCAAGGGGTGCAAAGTCTGCATCGTTCATCGTCGACGACTACAGACTCAGATGATGGGTGATCTCCCTCGAGAGCGCATCACGTACTCCAGGCCCTTCACCCACACGGGCATTGACTTCGCCGGGCCGTTCGAGATCAAGAATTACACCGGGCGTGCGTGTCTCATAACTAAGGGTATGTCTGCGTCTTTGTCTGTTTCAGCACGAAGGCGATCCATCTCGAGGCTACATCCGATCTCACCACTGAACGGTTTCTTGCAGCCTTCTCTTGGTTTGTCGTACGGAGACAATGCCCACAGCGCATTTACTCCGACAATGGCAAAACCTTCGTAGGGGCCTCAAAGGCGCTCGAAAAAGACTTCCTGAACGCCACCAAGCTTGAGATAATGAAGGCATTTCCCCAGCACATTTTATCCTGGCAGTTCATTCCGCCAAGCGCGCCGCATATGGGAGGACTGTGGGAAGCAGGGGTCAAAAGTTTTAAGACCCTGTTTTACAAGTCCTCTTCCACTGTACACGTTCGAGGAACTCTCCACTCTCCTGTGTAGGATCGAGGCGTGCCTAAACTCCAGGCCAATTTCTCCCATGAGCGAGGACCCAGAGGATCTGCTGGCCCTAAGCCCGGGGCATTTCCTGATTGGAGGACCACTCTTATCCATTGCGAAAGCGGAAATTCTGGTTGAGCCTATGTCGCTGATCAACCGATGGCAGCGACTGAAGGCAATCCAGCAGGCTTTCTGCCGTCGATGAAAGAGTGAGTACCTCAAGGAGCTCCACAAACGGAATAAGTGGAAATTACCGACTCGCAGCCTGCAGACCGGCGACCTCGTGATCGTGTCCGAAGATAATCTCCCCTCCAACGAGTGGCGCTTAGGGCGAATTGAGCGCACTTTGCCCGGGGCTGACGGTCTCGTCCGAGTGGCTGATGTCACCACAGCGCGTGGGTCTATCCGAAGACCCGTGGCGAAGCTCATCCTGTTGCAAGACAGCAGGAGTCCTGAGCCTAAAACCCTACCGTGACTTCCAATCCCTCTATGTTCCGTCCGGATGTCCTCGTCTCCCTGCATGTTGTTCGTTTTCGTGTATCGACTAATCCACTCTCCCCTCCGTAATTTCTTTCGTTGCAGTTCGTTCAGCTCGCCCCTTCACAGCGGCATGGCCCCCACGCGTCTGCCGTACCACCGCAGCAACCGATCTGCTCCACATGGGACGAACGCGTACCGATGCCGGGTCTGCCGGGGGATTCACGCACTCCGCCAGTGTCAGCGCTTCCTGAACCTCCGAGGGGAAAAGCGGCTCCGGGCGGTACTTATAAATAAGTACTGTCCCAATTGCTTGGCACACGAGCACTCATCCGACGCGTGCCGGACTCGCCATGGTTGCCGACGATGCGGGCAAAAACACCATACCCTGCTCCATATGGCCGACCAACCGCCGAGACAACGCGCCTCGGCCCGGCGTCGCAGCCAACTACCCTCCTCCGGACGTGCAGCACCACCGCCACAACCCCGTTCCCGATCATCTTCCGACCGCTCCGCTTCTCCAGAAGGCGCAGCCGAGATCTCTCTCTCCTCCCTGCTCCACGCCAGGACGACGACTGTCATGCCAACAGCAATCCTCCGGTTGGGCAACGGCTCGAATTCCTTCGAGACCCGCGTCCTCCTCGATGCGTGTGCGGCTGAGAGCCGCATCAATCTTTCTTTTGCCCGGTCTCTGGGGTTGGCTGTGACCAAGTCGGGGTCGACCAATCCTGCACGGCCGTCCTCGAGGCGAGGACGATGGCTCATCAGTCATAAGTAGATTTGAGATGGTCAGCAGTTAACAATAAAGACCTAGTTAATTAAGCAGCTATGCAATAAAGACGTATTTTGCTGACCTAACACTATTTAAGATCAGATACCAATTGTAGGTACACCGGGTGTGCATCGCTGTGTCTTTGGCCCCCAATCTCTACCTTTGTAATCTCACTCCGAAGTCCACCCAATTTATGTGTTGGTTGCGACAACCTTTAGTCACTGGTTTATGTGCTAGTGCCTATATATATATAAATAAAAAAAACATTTAATAACTTCATGAAATACTAACGTATTTTCATTGAACAGTCGGGCTTAAAAACAGCATGATGTGGGACGTAAAACTGACGGATGTTGCCCAAGTCCAAATACACTTCGATGACGATGTCGTAATCAGTTTTGCCCGGAATATTTTTGGAGACGACCCTCGTTTTTTAGTAACTGAACCATTGCACCTGGCCTGGAGTGACCGAGGCTGATGTTGTTTGGGTCTCAGAACCACAGCTCGCAAATATCAAATGAGTGTTTTGTGACGTCTTCAAATAACTCTCTTTACTGAGTGTTTGAAAAAAATACTCGCGAGCAGCGTATTGATAATCTCTTCGTGTATTTGCTAATCAGTTAGACCGCGAGTATTTGCTTGAGTGAAATGAAGCAAAACGTATTTAAGCGTGTGATGCTTTTTAAACGGGCATTTTCAGCCCTGCATTTTATACGTAATAAACGTCGGAGTTCAGTAGGAGCAGAAACTCTAAACTCTTTATTAGTAATTAAGCTAAACAATAAGTCGAAATGAATGAATTTTTAAGAAGTATTCATTGCATTCATTGATATTGTTTTGTTTTTATATTTTCTATTGTTAATCAAATATTCGATTGAAGCCAGGAAAAAAAAAAGAATAATCGGAGAAAAATTAAAAATTTTATTTACTTATTACGTACAATTAGAAAAATAAACAAAAAATATCAAAGATGCTAACATCGGCTGTGCCGAAGTTTATATACCCTTGCAGTCCATGGCCATAATATTTTTACATGTTCCAAACTCTTTTTCTGTATTTCAATTCATTAATGCACAGAACCTTACGAGTATCATTTCAATTTCTTCTTCTTCCCCATCCTCTTTTACACGCATGCCGCGATTCGCACGCATACACGTATAGTTTATGTAGCGTTGCGTCTGTATGTGTGCATGCGTGTGCTCTGTTGATTTGATGATGACCTAGTAGGCAGCAAGCCGAACCGATTTATAGCGGCTGTAACTTGTGTTCTATTTATCCGATCAGATTCAAATTTTGGGATCTGAGATTTTATATATTATACTATCATATTGGCTATCATGGCGATACTCCAATTTTTGCAAAAATGTTTCCTCCAGAGCTATATGATATAGTGGTCCGATTCTCCCAATTTTCATACTTTATTTTTCCCAGGTAATAAAAAGACCCCAAAAAAAATTTCATCCCGATAGCTCTTAAGATGGCTGAGTAAAACGCATACGCACAGACGGACGGACAGACGGACATGGCTATATAAACTCAGCTTCTCATGCTGACCAAGAATATATATACTTTATAGGGTCGGAAACGTCTCCTTCTGTGCGTTACAAACATCTGACCAATTTTATAATACCCACTGCAAGGGTATAAAAAAAAGGAAAATACAAATGAAGTAAATACTATTTATTAAAAAAAATCCTTAAAGATTGTTTGCAAGACTTTTTGAATTAACTTATTCAGTCATTCACTCACTCACTGAGTCTCAAATCGCGAGCGACAATTATATTACTTTCGAAAAGAGAATCGTTAAAAGAGTTCAACACGAAGAACTCAACAACACCGCTCAAGCGAAAACCGAAGCAAAAAAGAAAAAACTCTCTTGCTAGGTGTGAGAGCAAATTTTTTGAGTTTTTTCGCTTCTGTTCAGATATTAAGCGTAAAGAAAAAAACACTCAATTGTTATTTGCGAGCTATGCTCAGAGCGGAAGTGAGGCCATATATATCTCCCCGAACCATCTCTCCTTGTGGTCTCCTGGAAATCGACCTCGCAAAGCGAATCAGAATTTTCATCGGTTTGACCAGTAGTTCCTCCACCTCCCAAAACTTTGTGGGAAGAGTTTCGAGAGCATAAAGTGACCCTCGTGGTGATCGCGGGACATGATTTAACGGGGATCCCTTGCAACGGGCCTGAAATGACCCAACCGAATCCCGTCTCTTGAGCCATTAAAGTGCCGCACACTTCGGTCTGGATGCCGGAGACAATTACCGCTGGTGTGACGTCAATTCCGAGAAGCAAATCGATCTTTGCCTTTAATCTAAAGGAGGGGTCAGCTAGCAGCCAAGCTGCCCTTGTGCCAAAAGTCCACGATGGCTGTACCTAGTAATTAATCTCGTGAAGAATTTGCCTCAAATATAAAGTATGTACGGACAATACTCTGACAACTGGGCTGAGCTGCGACCGGCGGTGGTTTTACTTGGGACACAGGGACTTTTTCTTTATATATGCCGTCCTCTTAGGCAGCGAGATCTGAAGGAATTGGGAACATCGACGCACTGGCTGATTCTCCTTCAAAAAGCGATCGCAGGCCTTTGGTTTGGGGATCACCTTGGCTTCAAAGTGGGAACTGAAATGGCCATTGGAGTTGTATTTTCAATTGTTTCGAGAGTACGTAACCGCTCCCCTGAGTGAGGAAATAATCAATCGCTTGCCACTCTGGATGACTCCAATTTAATGGAGTAGAAGAATACGAACATGGCATCCCACGTGGTGTCTGGAAGGCCATTGCGCTCAAAGGCACGAATGGATGCCTGCAGGTCATTCTGGTGATCCTGTAATACCTTTCCGGACTCATGGGTTATTTGAGGCAGGTCAAGAAAGGCTCGGAATTGGCTGTTCATGATACGGCGCTTATTTTTGAAACGCTGTTTGAGCACATTCCATGCTCTTTCAAACCCATCATTTGTAAGCGGGAAATTTGCTACAATGATGTTGGCTTCACCACTCTTTTTCGCTAGAATGTGGTACAGTTTTTCAACGGGGGAAGTTGATGGCCGTAAACAAATCACGTAACCTAGGCCATTTAAGGTAATCTCCCGTAAAGACCTCTGTGTCAATGGGTGGAAGTCGACAGCCTCGTTCTGCTGGCGCAGAGGTAGACCCATGACAGTTTGGTGGAGTGAGCGCAGACGCTTCATGTATAAGCTCGCTTAATCGAGCCGTGCCCCGCTCGTAAACTTGGCAGCGCTTGTCATATACGATCTACCGTCCTTGTTATCTGGGAGTGCTTCGCATTGCTCATATTCCTGCTTAACATTCTCTCATACCGTTCGAGCTGGATCATGACAGTCTTGGAGCGTGAACACGCTGACGTCGGACAATATTGTGACTTGGGTGTCGATTTCAAACTAAATTAGTTTATCGCCGACCGAGATAAACTTCAGCAAAGCCATGGCTCTAGGAGGTAACAATTGTTCTTAAGGAGATCTTATTCTAGTACGAGTCACACCCACGTATTCGGGGGTTAAAAAATTATTATTATTTTGTACACGGCGTCGGCCACTTGACATCCTGCCGTTGTGATCGTTTTGGGTTAGTTTACAATTATAAGTGTTTTTTCCCACAACGCGTGTGGCTGATTGTAATTCTAGTCATATGCTATGTTAGTTGTTTGTGACACATGTACATTTGTATTACATTTTCTTTAATGCATCTGATTTGGTGGAGCCGCTTCAGATGAACACGATGTTTATTCCTTAACAGTATTCAATATAGGAGATATTTTACTTGATTTAGCTTTCATAGCAGTCTTACACGTACACTAAGACTAAACTTAATAAAATAATTAATAAAGATTTGGTTCGATTACATAGTAGTCTTATTTTAGATCAATTAAAAAATTTATCACGCCCCTTTACGACCACCGGTATAGATTTCGCAGGTCCTTTCGACATTAAAAGTGTGACGGCCGCGCCTGTCGCATATCAAAGAGATATGCGGCGTATTTGTGTGTTTCGCTACCAAAGCCATCCACCTGGGCATTCGCTCGGTTGGTATCTAGGCGAGGTGGGGACACCCAAAAATCTTATCGCACTATAGCCATCTGAATATGTCCTGGCATTTGATTCCTCCCGGGGCACCACACATGGGAGGGTTGTGAGAGGCTGGAGTTAAGAATTTTAACACTCTGTTCTATAAGGCCACTTCCAACCAAAAGTATACTTTCGAGGAGTTCTCAAATCTGCTTGCTAAGATAGAGGCTTGTCTGAATTCGCGGAAGATTTCTTCTACAATTCAAAAGCTTCCAATTCGCTTTTGTGCCTTCTCTTCGATTCCAAGCCGTTCCATTCCATCCGGCGCTTTGTGGCTTTTATTACTTTCCAAGTCGTGCCAAACCGGTCCACGACCATTATAATTGCTACGGCCAAATGACAATATGATAAAAAGGCTAAGAGCACTGCTGCAACGCGCAAATCTTCGATTTTTTTCTCCAAATTCGCGTCAGAGGAGGACCAGTCCTACCACTCCTCCTTTCCGAGCGCTTCAGACCCTTTCTAGTTCTTTAGATTTAAATTCCGCGCCCTTACACACACCTCCACAGATTGTAGTAACCATTCCAAGAATCACTCGGTCCGAATCCAAAAGGACTCTAGTTACCTCCTAGAGCCTAAGAATTCGTATATAAACTCCGTACTTTTGTAAATAAAATCAGTTCATATTTTGAATTCAACGAATGAAGATTGGGTTATTATTTCCTTCGCCCTGTTCATTTTGGTCCTTCGAAAAAGGAACTCTGTAGTTTTCCCCCACCAGTGGTAAGAGACTCAGAGATTGAATCAGCTCCTTAAAGACTGGATTCTTATGTAAGTGTAAATGCTAAGATCAGCTAAAGGTAGCAAAATAAAATAACTCTTGTTTTCCCCCACCAGTGGTAAGAGACACAGTAAGCAAAATATTGCTTAATAAATAAAAAGTGCGTGCGTCCGAATTTAAAGGCAGTTTGGCTAGTGGAGTAACTGTAGTAATTTCGGCGACGGGAGTGTATTTGTGCGTGGCGTATTCGAAGCCCTAATATCGAAAGTTAAAAAAAAAAAAAATTTTGTTGTATAAATATACACATTGAGTTGCAAGTAGGCAACAAAGAAGCAGCAGATCAGCAAGGCAACTACTTAGAGTTGCAGAGACGAGAGAAGGACGGTGGTAGGCGCCCGCAAGACGTGAGAGAAGAGGCAAGCAAAGTCCTGCCAAGGAGATTGATTGAGTGCCCCAAAGAGTGCCCTGGGTCGCTGGAGAACGTACATACACTGCCAATATAAAGAAATCTGGTGCGATGACCGGCACCGGTACCGCCTGAGCCCATAGGCCCTGGACAACAGCAGCTGAGCAACGACACAGTAAAAAAAAAAAAAACGGCGAATTCTACCCATTGGCGGACAAGCAGCAGCGCACAGGATCATCAGATAAGATATAAATTAAAATAGTTATAACTACATCAACCTATTTTTATTATTATTATATCCTTATTTCGGTATCCTAATATACGCATAAGAAAAAATGTTTTCTAATAAGGCTGACAAATGGTTAGGGAAGCAGTTAGAGTTGCATACATGGTTAAAGCAGATCTACCGATGATCAACAGAAGCCTTAGAAACTAGAAACTTAACTAGTAAGGTGATCGAGGAAGTAAAATAGATAAGGAATCGGTGGATGCCGAACCATGGCAAATTGCTAGAGCAGGGGATCAATCATCAGTATTTCAGAGATAAAATACAAAATAATAGCTACAGGAGAGTCAGAAAAACCAGGCACTAGTAAGTCGGTGTTAGTTGAAGCAGAAGCGAATATGTCAGAAATGTGTGATGATAGCAAAGGAGAGTCGCGCGGGAATGCAACCTCCAGTAATGAGAACGCTAAGGCTAGCCAGGAAAAATTTGAAGAAAAGGTCCGATAGACAATAGAACAGGCGAAATGTATATTAAGAAAATAAAATTCTTGTTCAGGAAGGTACAGGTGTGCCAAGCTTATACAGATGAACTATACAGATAAAATGAAACGTTTAAAGAGGTCATAGAAGAATTGTAGTTCGACCTTCAGAATACCTTGGTAGCATTAGAAGAGATAATAAACGATCAGAAAAACTTGAAGGTTGATAATGTAACCGTGATAGACGAACTACCGGTGTTGCCAAAAATTCAGGTACCCACATTCTCTGGAGAGCCAAGCGTTGGGGGAAGAACAAAGGTAAACGTGGAAATAAATACAATAAAATTCAAAACAAACTCAACAACAAAATTCAAGAAATAAGTCAGCATTTGACTCCTCCAGCAGGACCTCACCTTGGAGATAAGATAAAAGCTGAGGTAAAAGAAATAATTCTTCAAAGTAATAAAGAAATAAAGTTATGCCCCCCGGCAGGACCTTATTTCGGAGGTACAGTGAAAACTGGGGAAGAAAAAGTGGATATCCCAGTACGAAATAAGAATATTCAGGTGGCAATAATTGAATTAAAATATAATGTCAAAATATATCCCGGTAATAAATTGTCGGAATCTGCATTACAAAAGGGGCAGACAAGGCAAAAGATTAATAAAAGGACAACATCTAAGAATAAACAAAATAACAACTCAAATTTTAGCTATCAGCCATTGTTTAAGATTAAACATCGTGTTCATCTGAAATGGCTTCACCAAATCAGATTGACCAAAGAAATATACAAAACGAAACAAAAACATAAAAACAAAACTAAGTCATAAAGATTCATATGACAATTATTGCTTAATACCAAACAAAACATGCATCCACACTCTGTGGAAAACACTTAAGATTGTAACAGCGGTGCGGTATCATGTAACCAACGCTGAGCATGAAATATAAACAATTTTCAACCTGTGAGGAATATTATAAATCATGTGAGGAATATTATAAATCATAATAATATCCCACACAACAAACCAACAGCGAAGCAATACAAAGGTGTGAATAACGCACCAGATACAAGATATAGCCAAGACACGAACCCGATGTACGATATACGATACAAGACATAGCCGAGACACGAACCAGATGTACGATATACGACCAATATTGGCACTGGTCGATCGAACCAGTGCAACGCAAATAAGTTACGATCAAATGCAATGGATCGAACCACACGCAACCGCGAGCAATTTCGTACAAGCGGGAAGATGCGTGGGAAGCATAATGCAAAAAAACCAATATGCATACATACGACGGGCAACCAGGTCCAACATGGCTCGATCGAACCTGTGACGTACGATCGAGCATGATAATCGAGCCGCATGCGACCGATGGCAAATTTCGTACAAGCGGGAAGATGCGTGGGAGGCATAATGTATAAAAATCGGCTATGTAAGAGCAAATAAGGGCAAGCGAGAAAGGGCATTGGCCCAGTGAGACAATTTAAGAGCACAGAGAGGCCACAATAGAAATGCATGCATTGACGTACAATGCATGTACAAGCATACACTCACAATACATGTATGCTATGCGTGTATGACCGCGAGAGGGAGTACCGGTGGCTTATGGGTGCTCTCTGCCTACGTCACACACAAGAGATCAAAGCAGTGAGAGCATGAACTGCCGAAATTATGAGAACAAAGTGAGGGCCAAGCAAGCCCACGAGACGGGTGCGGGGCATGCATGCATGTATGAAACGATAATGGTTTGTGGATTGGATAGGGAATATGCGAACCGAAGGGGGAGGGATGAACAATGGGGAAGCCCTCATATCTGATAGATACGATATGCGGATGAATGTGCATTGTATGGGAAATTAAACGATTTCATATGTTAATTTAATCAATATGATTATCGTTAAACAATAGTT
>JAEIFP010000536.1:0-35010 GCA_018903935.1 Drosophila insularis
TGCCACGCCCCCTACCGCCCCCGCAAATTAAATAAAACCGATTTTCTCAAACACTATAGCAACTAGAGACACAAAATTTGGTATGTATATTTGCTAAGTAAATGCGCACGTTTTGTATTTGTAAAAATTTTGCCACGCCCCCTACCCTTCCCGCAAATTAAATAAAACCGATTTTCTCAAAAACTATTCTAACTAGAGACACAAAATTTGGTATGAATATTTGCTTAGTAATTGCGCACATTTTTGATGTGTAAAGATTTTGCCACGCCTCTTTCCGCCCCCGTAATTTGAAAAAACTCGATTATCTCCCGTAATTTTCTACCTTGTGCAATCAAATTTAGCACACTTAAATTTGATACTAATATCAAGCAAAATACCAAATTTGATCAAAATCGGAATAAAAATAGCCAAGTTATGCATATGAACGTTTTTCCATATGGCCGGAGTTGGCCGTTGGCTGGTGGGGGCGCTAGGGTGCTCGAATGCTTGAGTGAGCGAAATACTAAGATATGCTTCTAAAAAGCATGCAAACAGATTTTTTTAAAAATACGCAAATGCATTGGTTATTTTAAATTTAAAATATTTGTTTTACTGGTGTGTGGTATATCCAAGTCGGCGAGACGACTTACTTACTTCATTTTATAACGTCTTGTTCGTGATCGGGCGGAATTATCAAGATAAAAATACAAATAGTTGGCGGGTGCCAATTGCTTCTGGGCTGGTGAGTTGGTAAAGATAATCAAACGCGCGACCAAAATCCACAAATTTCTGTAAGACCTTCTGCGAAGGACTTTAAAGAGGAATATAATTTGGTTACATCACAGAAAATTTAGCCCCCGCAATCTTATAGCTTAACCACTTCTACCGTCGATTTGTATGGAAAAGATCTTTAGTTTTCCTGGTAATATGATAAATCATGTTCTTGGTGGTCGATCGTTATAGTGAAACATCACTCTTCGTATTTGCAATACCCAAAAGATGTTGATAATATGTTAATGTTAATAATATATAAAACCTCAGATTTTAAATTATTACACTATGCGGGAAATTGTAGGTTGTTGAAATTAAACCGCACCGAATGTATCAGATTTCCTTTTTTATACCCTTGCAGAGGGTATTATAAAATTGGTCAGATGTTTGTAACGCACAGAAGGAGACGTTTCCGACCATATAAAGTATATGTATATATTCTTGATCAGCATGAGAAGCTTAGTCGATATAGCCATGTCCGTCTGTGCGTATGCGTTTCACTCAGCCGTCTTAAAAGCTATCGAGCTAAAATTTTTTTTTCTGCTTTTTTTTACCGTAGGCAGATCACGTTTGGAAATCTGTGGGATCGGACGACTCTATCATATAGTTGAATTCGAAAAGTAGGTGAACCAGTTGGAATATCGCTTTGAAATTTACTAAGGTGATAGTAATTGTAGAGAAACAACAGATCCCATTTCCCAATCTCAATCTGATCTGATAAATAGAACACAAGTTACAGTCAATATAAATCGTTTCTACTCAGCCGCTGCCGGCAGCGCTGCCTGCTGGCTACTACGGCATTGCTCGAATCAGCAGAACACACGGGAAGAAGAAGATGAAATTGAAATTATATTTGAAAGGTTCTGTGCGATAATGAATTGAGGTTCATAAAAAGAGTTTGGAACATGTAAAAAATTATGGCCATGGACGGCGAGGGTATATAAACTTTGGCACAGCCGATGTTAGCTTCTTTAATATTTTTTATACCATACACCTATAGGGTGAAATGGTATATTAAAGTCGCCAAAATGTATGTAACAGGCAGAAGGAAGCTTTTCCGACCCCATAAAGTATATATATTCTTGATCAGCATCAACAGCCGAGACGATCTAGCCATGTCCGTCTGTCCGTCCGTCCGTCCGTCCGTCTGTATGAACACCTAGATCTCGGAGACTATAAGAGCTAGAACCACCAAATTTGGTATGTAGGTTCGTGTAGTATGTAGAGTGATCAAGTTTATTTCAAATTTCTGCCACGCCCCCTACCGCCCCGCAAATTATATAAAACCGATTTTCTAAAACACTATAGCAACTAGAGACACCATTGTTGGTATGTATATTTGCTTAGTGAATGCGCACATTTTGTATTAATACAAATTTTGCCACGCCCCTACCGCCCCCGCAAATTATATAAAACCGATTTTCTCAAACCCTATAGCAACTAGAGACACAAAATTTGGAATGTATAGTAAATGCGCACACTTTGTATTTGTAAAAATTTGGCACGCCCCCTACCGCCCCCGCAAATTAAATAAAACCGATTTTCTCAAAAACTATTTTAGCTAGGGACACCATAGTTGGTATGAATATTTGCTTAGTAATTGCGCACATTTTTTATGTGTAAAGATTTTGCCACGCCCCTTTCCGCCCCCGTAATTTGAAAAAACTCGATTATCTCCCGTAATTTTCTACCTTGTGCAATCAAATTTAGCACACTTAAATTTGATACTAATATCAAGCAAAATACCAAATTTGATCAAAATCGGAATAAAAATAGCCAAGTTATGCATATAAACGTTTTTCCATATGGCCGGAAGTGGCCGTTGGCTGGTGGGGGGCGCTAGGGTGCTCGTATGCTTGATTGAGCGAAATACTACGATATGCTTGTCAAAAGCTTGTGAACAGTTTTTTTTAAATACGAAAATGCATTGGTTGGGATAAAATTAAAATATTTGTTTTACTGGTGTATGGTATACCCAAGTCGGCGAGACGACTTACTTACTTCATTTTATAACGTCTTGTTCGTGAACGGGCGGAATTATCAAGATAAAAATACAAATAGTTGGCGGGTGCCAATTGCTTCTGGGCTGGTGAGTTGGTAAAGATAATCAAACGCGCGACCAAAATCCACAAATTTCTGTAAGACCTTCTGCGAAGGACTTTAAAGAGGAATATAATTTGGTTACATCACAGAAAATTTAGCCCCCGCAATCTTATAGCTTAACCACTTCTACCGTCGATTTGTATGGAAAAGATCTTTAGTTTTCCTGGTAATATGATAAATCATGTTCTTGGTGGTCGATCGTTATAGTGAAACATCACTCTTCGTATTTGCAATACCCAAAAGATGTTGATAATATGTTAATGTTAATAATATATAAAACCTCAGATTTTAAATTATTACACTATGCGGGAAATTGTAGTTTGTTGAAATTAAACCGCACCGAATGTATCAGTTTTCCTTTTTTATACCCTTGCAGAGGGTATTATAAAATTGGTCAGATGTTTGTAACGCACAGAAGGAGACGTTTCCGACCATATAAAGTATATGTATATATTCTTGATCAGCATGAGAAGCTTAGTCGATATAGCCATGTCCGTCTGTGCGTATGCGTTTCACTCAGCCGTCTTAAAAGCTATCGAGCTAAAATTTTTCTTTCTGCTTTTTTTTACCGTAGGCAGATCACGTTTGGAAATCTGTGGGATCGGACGACTCTATCATATAGTTGAATACGAAAAGTAGGTGAAACAGTTGGAATATCGCTTTGAAATTTACTAAGGTGATAGTAATTGTAGAAAAACAACAGATCCCATTTCCCAATCTCAATCTGATCTGATAAATAGAACACAAGTTACAGTCAATATAAATCGTTTCTGCTCAGCCGCTGCCGGCAGCGCTGCCTGCTGGCTACTACGGCATTGCTCGAATCAGCAGAACACACGGGAAGAAGAAGATGAAATTGAAATTATATTTGAAAGGTTCTGTGCGATAATGAATTGAGGTTCATAAAAAGAGTTTGGAACATGTAAAAAATTATGGCCATGGACGGCGAGGGTATATAAACTTTGGCACAGCCGATGTTAGCTTCTTTAATATTTTTTATACCATACACCTATAGGGTGAAATGGTATATTAAAGTCGCCAAAATGTATGTAACAGGCAGAAGGAAGCTTTTCCGACCCCATAAAGTATATATATTCTTGATCAGCATCAACAGCCGAGACGATCTAGCCATGTCCGTCTGTCCGTCCGTCCGTCCGTCCGTCTGTATGAACACCTAGATCTCGGAGACTATAAGAGCTAGAGCCACCAAATTTGGTATGTAGGTTCGTGTAGTATGTAGAGTGATCAAGTTTATTTCAAATTTCTGCCACGCCCCTACCGCCCCCGCAAATTATATAAAACCGATTTTCTCAAACCCTATAGCAACTAGAGACACAAAATTTGGAATGTATAGTAAATGCGCACACTTTGTATTTGTAAAAAATTTGGCACGCCCCCTACCGCCCCCGCAAATTAAATAAAACCGATTTTCTCAAAAACTATTTTAGCTAGGGACACCATAGTTGGTATGAATATTTGCTTAGTAATTGCGCACATTTTTTATGTGTAAAGATTTTGCCACGCCCCTTTCCGCCCCCGTAATTTGAAAAAACTCGATTATCTCCCGTAATTTTCTACCTTGTGCAATCAAATTTAGCACACTTAAATTTGATACTAATATCAAGCAAAATACCAAATTTGATCAAAATCGGAATAAAAATAGCCAAGTTATGCATATAAACGTTTTTCCATATGGCCGGAAGTGGCCGTTGGCTGGTGGGGGCGCTAGGGTGCTCTTATGCTTGATTGAGCGAAATACTACGATATGCTTGTCAAAAGCTTGTGAACAGTTTTTTTTTTAAATACGAAAATGCATTGGTTGGGATAAAATTAAAATATTTGTTTTACTGGTGTATGGTATACCCAAGTCGGCGAGACGACTTACTTACTTCATTTTATAACGTCTTGTTCGTGAACGGGCGGAATTATCAAGATAAAAATACAAATAGTTGGCGGGTGCCAATTGCTTCTGGGCTGGTGAGTTGGTAAAGATAATCAAACGCGCGACCAAAATCCACAAATTTCTGTAAGACCTTCTGCGAAGGACTTTAAAGAGGAATATAATTTGGTTACATCACAGAAAATTTAGCCCCCGCAATCTTATAGCTTAACCACTTCTACCGTCGATTTGTATGGAAAAGATCTTTAGTTTTCCTGGTAATATGATAAATCATGTTCTTGGTGGTCGATCGTTATAGTGAAACATCACTCTTCGTATTTGCAATACCCAAAAGATGTTGATAATATGTTAATGTTAATAATATATAAACCTCAGATTTTAAATTATTACACTATGCGGGAAATTGTAGTTTGTTGAAATTAAACCGCACCGAATGTATCAGTTTTCCTTTTTTATACCCTTGCAGAGGGTATTATAAAATTGGTCAGATGTTTGTAACGCACAGAAGGAGACGTTTCCGACCATATAAAGTATATGTATATATTCTTGATCAGCATGAGAAGCTTAGTCGATATAGCCATGTCCGTCTGTGCGTATGCGTTTCACTCAGCCGTCTTAAAAGCTATCGAGCTAAAATTTTTCTTTCTGCTTTTTTTTACCGTAGGCAGATCACGTTTGGAAATCTGTGGGATCGGACGACTCTATCATATAGTTGAATACGAAAAGTAGGTGAAACAGTTGGAATATCGCTTTGAAATTTACTAAGGTGATAGTAATTGTAGAAAAACAACAGATCCCATTTCCCAATCTCAATCTGATCTGATAAATAGAACACAAGTTACAGTCAATATAAATCGTTTCTGCTCAGCCGCTGCCGGCAGCGCTGCCTGCTGGCTACTACGGCATTGCTCGAATCAGCAGAACACACGGGAAGAAGAAGATGAAATTGAAATTATATTTGAAAGGTTCTGTGCGATAATGAATTGAGGTTCATAAAAAGAGTTTGGAACATGTAAAAAATTATGGCCATGGACGGCGAGGGTATATAAACTTTGGCACAGCCGATGTTAGCTTCTTTAATATTTTTTATACCATACACCTATAGGGTGAAATGGTATATTAAAGTCGCCAAAATGTATGTAACAGGCAGAAGGAAGCTTTTCCGACCCCATAAAGTATATATATTCTTGATCAGCATCAACAGCCGAGACGATCTAGCCATGTCCGTCTGTCCGTCCGTCCGTCCGTCCGTCTGTATGAACACCTAGATCTCGGAGACTATAAGAGCTAGAGCCACCAAATTTGGTATGTAGGTTCGTGTAGTATGTAGAGTGATCAAGTTTATTTCAAATTTCTGCCACGCCCCCTACCGCCCCCGCAAATTATATAAAACCGATTTTCTCAAACCCTATAGCAACTAGAGACACAAAATTTGGAATGTATAGTAAATGCGCACACTTTGTATTTGTAAAAATTTGGCACGCCCCCTACCGCCCCCGCAAATTAAATAAAACCGATTTTCTCAAAAACTATTTTAGCTAGGGACACCATAGTTGGTATGAATATTTGCTTAGTAATTGCGCACATTTTTTATGTGTAAAGATTTTGCCACGCCCCTTTCCGCCCCCGTAATTTGAAAAAACTCGATTATCTCCCGTAATTTTCTACCTTGTGCAATCAAATTTAGCACACTTAAATTTGATACTAATATCAAGCAAAATACCAAATTTGATCAAAATCGGAATAAAAATAGCCAAGTTATGCATATAAACGTTTTTCCATATGGCCGGAAGTGGCCGTTGGCTGGTGGGGGCGCTAGGGTGCTCGTATGCTTGATTGAGCGAAATACTACGATATGCTTGTCAAAAGCATGTGAACAGTTTTTTTTTAAATACGAAAATGCATTGGTTGGGATAAAATTAAAATATTTGTTTTACTGGTGTATGGTATACCCAAGTCGGCGAGACGACTTACTTACTTCATTTTATAACGTCTTGTTCGTGAACGGGCGGAATTATCAAGATAAAAATACAAATAGTTGGCGGGTGCCAATTGCTTCTGGGCTGGTGAGTTGGTAAAGATAATCAAACGCGCGACCAAAATCCACAAATTTCTGTAAGACCTTCTGCGAAGGACTTTAAAGAGGAATATAATTTGGTTACATCACAGAAAATTTAGCCCCCGCAATCTTATAGCTTAACCACTTCTACCGTCGATTTGTATGGAAAAGATCTTTAGTTTTCCTGGTAATATGATAAATCATGTTCTTGGTGGTCGATCGTTATAGTGAAACATCACTCTTCGTATTTGCAATACCCAAAAGATGTTGATAATATGTTAATGTTAATAATATATAAAACCTCAGATTTTAAATTATTACACTATGCGGGAAATTGTAGTTTGTTGAAATTAAACTGCACCGAATGTATCAGTTTTCCTTTTTTATACCCTTGCAGAGGGTATTATAAAATTGGTCAGATGTTTGTAACGCACAGAAGGAGACGTTTCCGACCATATAAAGTATATGTATATATTCTTGATCAGCATGAGAAGCTTAGTCGATATAGCCATGTCCGCCTGTGCGTATGCGTTTCACTCAGCCGTCTTAAAAGCTATCGAGCTAAAATTTTTCTTTCTGCTTTTTTTTTACCGTAGGCAGATCACGTTTGGAAATCTGTGGGATCGGACGACTCTATCATATAGTTGAATACGAAAAGTAGGTGAAACAGTTGGAATATCGCTTTGAAATTTACTAAGGTGATAGTAATTGTAGAAAAACAACAGATCCCATTTCCCAATCTCAATCTGATCTGATAAATAGAACACAAGTTACAGTCAATATAAATCGTTTCTGCTCAGCCGCTGCCGGCAGCGCTGCCTGCTGGCTACTACGGCATTGCTCGAATCAGCAGAACACACGGGAAGAAGATGAAATTGAAATTATATTTGAAAGGTTCTGTGCGATAATGAATTGAGGTTCATAAAAAAAGTTTGGAACATGTAAAAAATTATGGCCATGGACGGCGAGGGTATATAAACTTTGGCACAGCCGATGTTAGCTTCTTTAATATTTTTTATACCATACACCTATAGGGTGAAATGGTATATTAAAGTCGCCAAAATGTATGTAACAGGCAGAAGGAAGCTTTTCCGACCCCATAAAGTATATATATTCTTGATCAGCATCAACAGCCGAGACGATCTAGCCCTGTCCGTCCGTCCGTCCGTCCGTCTGTATGAACACCTAGATCTCGGAGACTATAAGAGCTAGAGCCACCAAATTTGGTATGTAGGTTCGTGTAGTATGTAGAGTGATCAAGTTTATTTCAAATTTCTGCCACGCCCCCTACCGCCCCGCAAATTATATAAAACCGATTTTCTAAAACACTATAGCAACTAGAGACACCATTGTTGGTATGTATATTTGCTTAGAGAATGCGCACATTTCGTATTTATACAAATTTTGCCACGCCCCCTACCGCCCCCGCAAATTATATAAAACCGATTTTATCAAACCCTATAGCAACTAGAGACACAAAATTTGGAATAGTAAATGCGCACACTTTGTATTTGTAAAAATTTGGCACGCCCCCTACCGCCCCCGCAAATTAAATAAAACCGATTTTCTCAAAAACTATTTTAGCTAGGGACACCATAGTTGGTATGAATATTTGCTTAGTAATTGCGCACATTTTTTATGTGTAAAGATTTTGCCACGCCCCTTTCCGCCCCCGTTATTTGAAAAAACTCGATTATCTCCCGTAATTTTCTACCTTGTGCAATCAAATTTAGCACACTTAAATTTGATACTAATATCAAGCAAAATACCAAATTTGATCAAAATCGGAATAAAAATAGCCAAGTTATGCATATAAACGTTTTTCCATATGGCCGGAAGTGGCCGTTGGCTGGTGGGGGCGCTAGGGTGCTCTTATGCTTGATTGAGCGAAATACTACGATATGCTTGTCAAAAGCATGTGAACAGTTTTTTTTTTAAATACGAAAATGCATTGGTTGGGATAAAATTAAAATATTTGTTTTACTGGTGTATGGTATACCCAAGTCGGCGAGACGACTTACTTACTTCATTTTATAACGTCTTGTTCGTGAACGGGCGGAATTATCAAGATAAAAATACAAATAGTTGGCGGGTGCCAATTGCTTCTGGGCTGGTGAGTTGGTAAAGATAATCAAACGCGCGACCAAAATCCACAAATTTCTGTAAGACCTTCTGCGAAGGACTTTAAAGAGGAATATAATTTGGTTACATCACAGAAAATTTAGCCCCCGCAATCTTATAGCTTAACCACTTCTACCGTCGATTTGTATGGAAAAGATCTTTAGTTTTCCTGGTAATATGATAAATCATGTTCTTGGTGGTCGATCGTTATAGTGAAACATCACTCTTCGTATTTGCAATACCCAAAAGATGTTGATAATATGTTAATGTTAATAATATATAAAACCTCAGATTTTAAATTATTACACTATGCGGGAAATTGTAGTTTGTTGAAATTAAACCGCACCGAATGTATCAGTTTTCCTTTTTTATACCCTTGCAGAGGGTATTATAAAATTGGTCAGATGTTTGTAACGCACAGAAGGAGACGTTTCCGACCATATAAAGTATATGTATATATTCTTGATCAGCATGGTACCCAATGTCACCGACAGTACACAAAGTATTGGTACACGGACACCAAATAATGAATAAATGCATAGTTCCTGTCGGAGTGCTTGGAGAGAACGCATCTGAGGCCAGAAATAAAATATACAAGAATGACAGAAGATCTCATGCAAGAAAATACAGTAGATTGGATAACATAACCGATGTTTTTAACAGAGCATTAGACTCGTCGGATCCTCTATTATCCAGCCTTTGCCTAAATGAACGCCAAAAATTAAATAAAAAAATGAATATTCCGAATGAAGTTGTTGCGCTACTTGAATCTCCCGATCATATTTTGAAAAATCATGAAGGTGATTCAAGTGACGAATGGACAGAAGATGAGGATATTGCATTTGATATTGAATTAGAAGAAGAATGTGACTAATTTTAGTTATAAATAAAAAACATGTTACTAAAATATTTTTGTTGTAATATTAATATAAGAAACATAATACAAAAACAACAAAAAATTAAAAGAAGTGTCAAATTCTTACTAACGGCAAAAAATATCAAGTGCAACTCTTCATATTTAGATTTATTTATTGATTAGATTTTGCTTACACACTTGGTAAAGGAAAAAAATTATAGGGGTCAAATCAGGGTCAAATTGAAAAAACAAAAAAAATCCGAAATTAAATTAAAGTCTGACGAACATCCAAAAAAAAAAATTCATGTCTCTAGCTCATTATTTTGAATTAATGCCAAAAAAATTGGATTTTTTCCCATAGTGGGCTGTTTGGCTTTTGCCGAAGTTCTCTGGGGTTCCAGGCTCAGGCTAGCGTTTGTAATCAAAAAATCTTGAGTTTGACGCATCTATGTATTCTATGGTTAGTGGTTCAACGATGTTTTCGTTTTGATTTGATGTGTTCTTCATTTTTTTCCTGTGGTTTTGCTGACGGACTCTATCCTTTTCACGCTTACTTTCCAAAAGCTTCATATTTTCGCTTGTTGGTTCTTTCGATTACGCTCACCGTATTCTCATTCTCATTACAGCAGGTATTTTTGGCGCTTGACGGCAATATACCGTCGTGATGCTTCTTTATTGCTATTTTTCCTCATCTGCAAAAGATTAAGCTTATATGAACGAAAAAAAGATAATATTTTTTTAATAAGTCAAACTTGACAAACTTTTAAATTAAATAAAAAAAATTTCACAAGCGAAAGCAAATTTTTTTTTCTTTGACTTAAGTACGAATAAGTTTTTTTGCACATTAATTTTCATCAACTTCCTTCGATTAGAAATGCAGTACTGACGAAAAATTGACTTTTTTGCTCGCGAACGTGACAAAGGAATAGCAGGTGAAAGAAAGTCAAAAATTTACCGTTCATCGATGCTTGCCTCATCTATATTTCTATTTTTGCAGTAGTTTGTTGTTGTTTTTAAAATCTCGTAAGAAGATTGCAACCATAAAACGAATGTATAATAAATAAAAACAAAAAGCAAAACCTGCACTAAAAGTAACCCAAAATGGAAAAAATAATGTTTGTAACTTTCTGTGCCAATATTTCACAAGAACATCAAAAATATGCTGAAAGCTTATTAAATTCAAACATTTCTTAAGCATTTTAAAAGAAATGAAGTAAGTAAGTCGTCTCGCCGACTTGGATATACCATACACCAGTAAAACCAATATTTCAAATTTATAATAACAAATGCATTTTCGTATTTAAAAAAAAATCGGTTTGCAAGCATATCTTAGTATTTCGCCCACTCAAGCATTCGAGCACCCTAGCGCCCCCACCAGCCCCCACCAGCCAACTGCCACTTCCGGCCATATGGAAAAACGTTTATATGCATAACTTGACTATTTTTATTCCGATTTTGATCAAATTTTGTATTTTGCTTGATATTAGTATCAAATTTAAGTGTGCTAAATTTGATTGCACAAGGTAGAAAATTACGGGAGATAATCGAGTTTTTTCAAATTACGGGGGCGGAAAGGGGCGTGGCAAAATCTTTACACATCAAGAATGTGCGCAATTACTAAGCAAATATTTATACCAACTATGGTGTCTCTAGCTAAAATAGTTTTTGAGAAAATCGGTTTTATTTAATTTGCAAGGGCGGTAGGGGGCGTGGCAAAATTTCTACAAATACAGAATGTCCGCATTTACTAAGCATTTATATAATTTGCGGGGGCGTGGCAGAAATTTGAAATAAACTTGATCACTCTATATACTACACGAATCTACATACCAAATTTGGTGGCTCTAGCTCTTATAGTCTCCGAGATCTAGGTGTTCATACAGACGGACGGACGGACGGAATGACGGACATGGCTAGATCGTCTCGGCTGTTGATGCTGATCAAGAATATATATACTTTATGGGGTCGGAAAAGCTTCCTTCTGCCTGTTACATACATTTTAGCGACTTTAATATACCATTTCACCCTATGGGTGTATGGTATAAAAATCATTGGTTTAACAACTTTAATTTTTTTGTCGTGGTGGACCTTTTTCTGGAAATGCCCATATGCTATCTCGCTCAACAAGCCTACGGCCAACTCTGCCCTTATAGACCGCCTAGTAAAACTAGTTTATACGTATATTTCGCGTGTTTGTGGTCCGATTTTAATCAAATTTGATGCAACGGTGGAAATCAATAAGACTAACTAGTGTCCCGAATTTGATTTTTTAGTCCAAAAATTGTGTGAGGCAATCGGTTTTTTCTAAATTATGGAGGCGAAAGTGGGCGCGGCAAAAATTTTAAATAGTTATAATCTGCGCGAATACTAAACAAGTGTACGTACCAAATTTGGTGACTTTTACTACGTTGGTTTTCGAGAAAATCAGTTTTATTTATTTTGCGGGGGGCGGAATGGGCGTGGCAAAACTTTTATAAATACAAAATGTGCGCACATACTAATCAAGTACACATACCAAATTTGGTGTCTCTAGTTAGTATAGTGTTTGAGAAATCGGTTTTATTTAATTTGCGGGGGCGGTAGGGGGCGTGGAAAAAAATTTGAAACAAACGCGATAACTGTACATACTACAAGTGACTACATACCAAATTTGGTAATAATGCTGTATTATCACGATGGTCCATCAAAAGTCTCCAAAACTCGGAGCCAAAAACTGCACTCCAGAAAAAATATCAAAGAAGCTAACATCGGCTGTGCGGAAGTTTATATACCCTTGCAGTCCATGGCCATAATATTTTTACATGTTCCAAACTCTTTTTTGGTAAATCAATTTATTAATGCACAGAACCTTTCAATATCATTTCCATTTCTTCTTCTTCTTCCCCATCCCCTTTTACACGCATCCCGCGATTTGGCCGCACACACATATAGTTTATGTAGCGTTGCGTCTGTTTTTTTTTTTTTTTTTTTTTAATTTATTTATTAACATATATAAAAAAAAGATCAACCAAATACAACCAGACTGACAACGGAAATCGATTAACATGGATACATAAAAAATGCCCGCCCGGCGGTACGTCCCATTGGGAATTGCTTCGCCAGGGTTGTGGCAACTTCTATGCTGAACCGACTCTTTCTCGCTCCAGTCTCCTAAGCTCGCGCATGATGACTCCCAAGTAGGTGCTCGCCGCCGCCTAGTTATCCTTGCTCTCCAGCATGCTGGGTACCAAGCTGGCCACCGATAGGGACTGGCCGATCGCCCGCTCGGCCCGCTGTCCGCTCGGCCCGCTGAAGCGGCCGCAACTGAATACGACGTGCTGGGCGTCCTCGATTGCTCCTTCAGGACACGCACGACACATTGAGAAGTGGTCGTGGCCGAACCTGTTTAAGTATTGGCGGAAACAGCCGTGTCCGCTCAGCACCTGCGTGAGGTAGAAGCTCACCTGCCCGTGCTTTCTACCGACCCAAGCCTCAATATTGGGGATGAGGCGATGCGTCCATCTGCCGTTTGGTGCAGCGTCCCATCGGTCCTGCCATTTCCTCAAACTGAGCCTTCTAGAGTCTGCTTTGGCGACACTCTTCGGAATGCCCCTGCTGGTGGCCTCTGCAGTGGCCCGAACTTCGGCTGCCAGAATGTCGATGGGCACCATGCCAGCGACTACTAAGGCTACATGCTCCGAGACAGTCCTAAAGGCACTACAGACTCTGAGAGCGCAGAGTCGATAAGTCGGACTGATGAGGCGACGGTAGCTTTCGACCTGCCCAGATCTGGGCTGCGTACAATATTTGTGATTTGACCACGCTCATCAGCAACATTCTCCGCTCCCTCTTGCGTTGAGCATGATCCTGGCGAGTGCTCTACTCGATTCCGATGCCTTCCGCTGTGCCGCCGCTAGGTGCTCTCGGAAACACAATCTTGTGTCGAGCCACACTCCTAGGTAGCGAATTGCTCTAGTCGATTTCACCTCAATACCGTCGATAGTAACGGTGGCAGTTTCCACTAACTTCCGGCTGCTGATTAGCACCGCTTCTGTCTTGTGCGCTGCTAGTACCACTACGACCGCGACATCGTCCGCGTAGCCGACTAGCTGACACCTACTCGGCATGTCTAGTCGAAGGATGCCATCGTACATGATGTTCCACAGAAGGGATCCAGTCGACGCAGCGTACACCAGCTTTCTCCCCGAAAAGAAGCTCCATATCACCTCGTACAGGTACGATGGAATCCCGAAGCTTCTGGCAGCATCAAGAATGCAGTCCCAATCCGCCGTGTTGAAGGCATTCTTCACGTCCAGGATGATCACTAGGCAGTATTCCTTCGCACTTCCTTTCCATCGAGAACCCTTAATAGCCTCGTCCGCTGTACTCACTACTCTGCTGACCGCGTCTATTGTGGACCTTGCCTTGCGAAATCCGTACTGATAGGCGGACAGGCCGCCCCCCGCGTTGATCGCCTCGCTCAGTCTGGCGCTGATGAGGCTTTACAGCACCTTACCCACGGAGTCCACGAAGCAGATTGGACGATATGACGACGCTTCCTCTGCTGGTTTCCCAGGCTTGGGGAGCAGCACCAGCTTTTGCAACTTCCACTGAGATGGGAATACTCCCTCCTTCAGGCACTGGTCGAAGGTTGCCGTAAATATTTCCGGGCGAGTTGCCATTGCCAGCCGAAGTGCACGGTTGGGGATGGAGTCCGGGCCCGGGGCCTTGTTTTGTTTCAGCGACCTGGCGGCCGCAAGCACTTCATCGGTGGTGACTGGTACGTGGTAGCGGGAAGCATCATGTTCAACGCGCCTACAATTTAGGGAGTCCGCTCGCTGGGGGAAAAGATCGCAGACAATACGTTCCAACTCGCTGGCTTCAGTAGAAGAAGAGAATCTGTTGGCGTAGACTCGCTTGAAAACGATTTTGTATACCCTGCCCCAAGGGTCCTGATCGGCCGTGTCGCAGAGACTGAGGTACTTATTCCCGCTTCGCTTCATATATAGAGGCTAGGCACGTTCTACGTATGTCTCCGATTGAGCTTTTCCACCAGAAAACCGGTTGCTGACGTCCCTTAAAAGGTCTCCTTACCGCCATGCTCGCGTTGCACGATGCAGCCAGCAAGCTGGATAGCTGGTCTGCCATCCGCTGGGCTGTGCTCTGGGTCCACTCGTGTGTTGCCAATGCCTCGGCGAAGGCTCTTACGTCCAGAGTGTCGCTCTTGTATACCCTGCTTTGGGGCAGCGCCGCCTGACGGGGTTTGGTGACGCCTAGGGTGAATAATATCGCCTCGTGGTCGCTACCCGTGTAGATTTCACCAACGCTCCAAGATGACGACCTAAATAGCCCGCCGCTGACGAAGGTGAGGTCGATAACGGACCCGCCGCTTGCTCTGCTGAATGTGAAGCTTGACCCTCTGTTCAGAAGGACTAAATCCAGCGATGCAAAGGCTTCCAGAAGCGATCGCCCTCTCGCATTGTAACCCAGTCAAGGGCCCATGCGTTAAAGTCCCCTGCAATAACGAGTGGGCTGCGAGAACGCGCGTCGTTGACTATCTGGGGGGCAGGTAGCAGCTATAGACCCATTTTCCGTCTGCCTGTGCGCGTACAAAGTGCATAGGGTGTCGCTGTTGGATCGGAGAGGCGCCGCATGACTAGAGTGCGGCCTTACTGGAGGTACTGGCCACCCAAATGCCGGTAGACTTTTTCCTGTAGGGCTCGCTTATGATTGCGAGCTCCGCTTTGACTTCACGAATGTTCTGCGGAAGTAGGTCGTGTGCTGCCTCGCACTGGTTAAGATTCAGCTGAAGGAATTTACTCATTTTGGTGGCCCTTTTCGATCAACTTTGGTGGTACACCCGTTGTTGCTGGACATCGCTGGCTACCAGCCGCATGGGCTCTATTGCTTACGCCCGCCGCCTCACATAGACAGCAATTAAGTGCGTTCCTGCACTCCTTTGCCTTGTTATCCTTGCCACCGCATCTCAGGCACCAGTTTGTCCTGTCCACCGGGTCCGAGCAGCGAGCTGCTACATGGCCGAACGTCAGACACCTATAACATCTGACCGCCGATGTGTTTTTGCGGATGCGGCACACAGAAAATCCTATCTTGAGGTTGCCAACCTTCAAGATGATCTCGGCCACTGCTGACGGGAAGCATAAGATTGCCCTTTGACGGCCGTCGTGGGCTGGGCGCAGACTTTTTATATGCGAGTCTTCAATTCGCACGCTCAGTTGCTCTAATAACGCGCGTACTATCTCTTCCCTTGTGGTTTTGCCGTCCATATCCAGCACATCTATCCTGGTGAGGTTTGACAGTGCGCGCGCCTCAACCTGCCCGGCTAGGGCCACTCCTATGTCCTGTCTCAACTGGTCGACTATTTCGGCGCCAGATGGATTTAGCTCCAGAAACAGGTCTCCCTTCGCAGTCTGTCTTACCGTGCGAACGCGGTCGCCCATAGCAATGAGCTTCTCGTCGTGGCTCCTAGTAACCAGCTTCACTATTTCGCTGTATGAGATGTTACCTTTTCCCTGGACCAAAATAGCAGGTGGACGCTTCTTGGGTATCGCCTTTTTCGCTGGTCGCGCAGCCACTGTCTGCCAAGCGGGCTCTGCTTGCTTGCCTGCGTTTGTCAAAAATTTTTCTTGCGGCTTGGAATCGTTTTTTTGCCAAGCAGCAAAAAAGGTTTCCGAAGTGTTGGCGACTGTTCTTTGGCGGTGCATCCTTGGCTGTTGCAAGTTCTCAGTTTGCTGCCCTTTGGTAGCGAAGGACTTCGGTGGCGCTATGGTGCATTTGGGGCATGCCACTACTGGTTCAGGGAACCAGTCTGTGTGTGTGTATGCGTGTGCTCTGATGATTCGAGCAATGCCGTAGTAGGCAGAGGCTGAGCAGAGACGATTTATATTGACTGTAACTTGTGTTCTATTTATCCGATCAGATTGAAATGTTAGTTCTACCGTTTTTTTACTACTATCACATTAGTAAATTTCATAACGATACTCCAACTGCTTAACCTACTTTTCGTATTCAACTATATGATAAAGTGGTCCGAATATAAAGATTTTCAGACTTGATCTGCCTACGGTAATAAAGAGCACAGAAAAAATTTCAGCCCGATAGTTCTTAAGATGCCATCGTGAAGTTGATTTGCACAGACGTACGGACGGACGGAGTCTATATACCAAATTTGCTGTCTTCATCTCTCATAGGCGTTCATACGGACGAGTGGACGGACATGGCTAGATAGACTCTGCTGTTGATCCTGATCAAAAATATATATACTTTATGTGGTCGGAAACATCTCCTTCTGTGCGTTACAAAACATATAGTATAATAACCCATCCCAATTTTTTTTAATTGTTTGCAGATATGACAACTTTCAATCGTATTTTGCCTGCCTTTACCGAAATTTGAAGTGCTCTAATTTAATGCTTAAAGACATTTTGTGAGAATACTTGGACGTTATCTCATGTTTTCGAATTCTTTTCTCAAGCAAATTCCACACATGCTCCATGAAATTAAGGTCTGGAAAGTGTGGTGGAGGTCCGATATGTAGGGCTTACGACGGGCAACTCGAGGTCATTTTTGTGTTTTGTCCCGTGGTGTTAGCATGCTAGGTCTACCAGCATTTGCATGATTGGTTTTTTGCTTGTAAAGGTTTTAATAATACTTGCACTGCCGAATGTGGCATATCCACTTATCTGCCAATTACTCGAAGACTACGACTTGCCCAAATAATTTAAGGATTCGTTTTCGGATTTCTGGTAAAACATCTTGTCCTCAACCCATTTCACACAGTTTTTCCCTATTTAAATTGAATCAAGTAAAAAACTTGACGATGATTCTGTGCTTTGCCATGTATGAAAAATTTGTGTGCGTGTTTCCCAAAACTTAAATCACACTTCAGTGATATATTTATTGTGCTTATAAAATATTGATCATTTTTTGATGTCCGTCAAGTTAGCGACACTGTTAAGTTTGAGTTAGCGACGGTCCTCTGTTAACTTTTTAGCATTTTTAAATTTTAATTTTTTAGCTTCATATTTACTAACTTTTTTAAAGAATAGATGAAATGCTTGTTTTAATTTAGTTTTGGGTGGTTTCGAGCATTCCATCAATTGAAAATTTCTTTACGAAAATGTCCTTTTTCGTTATCGTATATCTCTTTTCCAAAAAGACGGCTTAATGTAGATTTAATGCCAGAATGATCAATGGACTTTTTACAATATGTGCGTAGAGTATTATTTCAAATGTGTGAACGATTTTTGGGAAATATGTATTATTTCAAATGTGTGAACGATTTTTGGGAAATATGTAAAAATATGAAGGTATATATTTGTTCAGCAAAGGCAATTCGCCGCTCAAAATAAACTCTATATGCAAGTATCGAGCGTCTTGTCGCTGGATTAGGGGGATCAGGCAAAAGTGCTGTCGCTAAAATAGGGGCAGCTCGAAGAGAGAAAAATTCAGACTTTTTCTTAATAAGACTTTTTTAGAATTAATATTCATTTATGGATCTATTTATTTAGGATTTCCTAAAAATTTTTATAAAGTTAATCAATTATGTAATTGTTACATCTGGCTTTCCGATTTAAGGGGGAATAAATTGCAATCAAATTTGCTGTAAACAAATAAGGCTTGCTCCATCGTACGTATATTGTATACATACACGTGTCATATACAAGCGTCCTTTTTCGGCTTTGCAAAAAAATACTAGTTAGTTAGTTATTATTTTTCCAGTATTTAAGACAAGTGTATGTATATACTTTTTCGGTTTGATCACTTTAATAAACGACAAAAGAAAAGTGTGATTGCGCGTTTTCCAATTAAATTTAAATAGGAAAATAAAATTTCATATTAATTTGTGTGTTTGTGAAGAGTGTGTGCCCTTCAGATAAATTTCGCGTTAGCGAGTGAATGTATTTTTTCGCCATTAATATTTTGTGTTTTTACTAGTTTTTTTATAGACTTTTCACATTTTGAAATATAATTATTAATCATTTTATCTTATTTTCAGCTTTGTAATGATGGCAAGATTGAAGAACTTGTCAAAAAACCGAGTGCTAATGTTTTTTTTTTTTATTTTTTCATTGTATTTTAAAAGTGTATAAAATTTTATATTTTTTTTTTTTTTTTTTTTTTTTTTTTTTAAAAATTTTTTTTTTTATTGAAAAAAAATTTTTTTATCTCTTTTCTCTCCTTTTATTCTTTCTCTTTTTATTAAAATAAACAAAAATTTTTTTATTTTTTTTTATACATCATCTTTTTTTTTTTTTTTTTTTTTTTTTTTTTTTTTTAATTTTTTTTATTATTTTTTTTTTTTTTTCTCCTTCTTTTCATTTTTTTTAAAAAACATTTTAAAATTAATATTATTTTTAAAAAATAATTTCCTAATGGATTTTTATTTTTAAATATGAAATGGGGAATAAACTAATTTAAAAATTATTAATTCATCTTTTTCTTAGACAGTTCTCGAAGCGTGCGGACGTGTCCCTGAAAAGTGAAAGTGAAAGTGTGGAACGAACGTCGCTAAAGTTTTTTCAGCTAGTGAATTTTTGAATAAATTATTTATTAATAAATAATTCATAATTAATTAATTAATTATTTGTTAAATCTAAACCCAAACAAACGTTAACGCTGCAGCGTGCAGTAAAGAACTTTCGAGAACTTTCTCTTGCATAGCAACAGTACATTTTTCTCATTTGATAGCCTTTGGCGACATATGAAAGTGGTGCATACTTTTAGGTAGTGACTACAAGTAAAGTGCTGCATACTTGCGGGCTGTGGCTGCCGCAATGGAAAACATGGACTTGCCATCCACATCGAATCAGAGACCGACTTGGCAGCGAGTCAGCGCAAAGGCGAACCATGAGGGGAAGCGTGTGACCACTGCCAAGCTGGCGAAGACGTCCCCTAACAGGAGGAGCGAAACTGATGACGAGGACTCCAGTTCATCAAGCATCGAACCTGGTGAATTGAAGCGTAAGATACCTTTACGCAAGGAAGACCCGAGGGCCGTAGCCAGCCACGACGAGGCCAATCGTTTTTGGCTGCTTTCCGATGACAACGATCAAGACATTGACGTCGAGCCAGTTCCCGAGCCGGAAGTTGAGGTACCAACTGCGAGGGAGAGAAAAATTAAACCGCCACCAATCTTCATCCCTGGGGTGAACAACATCAAATCGTTCATTTCAGACGTCATCACTGTCACTGGGAATGACAAATTTGTTTATAAATCATGCCGCGACGGTCGCGTTAGAATTAACCTCGAGGATAAGGATAGCTTCCACAAGCTGAAATCCTATCTCATAAAACATACGCTTAGTTTTCAGACGTTTCAGCCGAAGGACGAGCGTGCCTATCGCATAGTTATAAAGGGTCTTCATCACACCACTGATCCGTTAGATATAAAGGAAGCGCTGTGTGCTCAAGGTCACAATGTTCGAGGAGACCAAATCAAAAACGGACTACGACGCAACTCCAAGGAGCCGATGGCTATGTTCTTTGTGAACCTTGAGCCATCCAGCAACAACAAAGACGTGTTCAACATCAAACGACTCTGCAGTTGTGTTGTTGCCATTGAGCCTCCTCGTAGGTCCATGGAGGTTCTCCAATGCTTCCGTTGTCAAGGATTCGGACACACCCAGGGTGGAGGTTGCTACCTTGACTATGCCTGCGTCAAGTGTGGTAGCCATAAACACTCATCGGCTGAATGCACTAAGGCAAAGGACGAGCCAGCAAGATGTGCCAACTGTAATGGCAACCACACAGCATCGTATAAAGGGTGCAAAGTGTATCAAAAGGCTAAGGAGCTTCACCAGCCCAGGCAAAGGCCAGCTCTGCGGCCCACTCAGCAATCCACTCCACGACCGGTCTACAAAGGACCTACCATTGTACCTGGCATGACTTTCGCCAGTGTGGTTGGAGGCAACCAGCAGTCTGCCCAGCTGCATCCAGACCAAGTTCCCGCCGTCGTAGACCAGACACATGCAAGAATGACCAAGCTTGAGGCAATGATGGAGAGCATGATTGCTCAAATGTCAGCTCTGACACAGTTGCTCACTAATCTTATGGCCAACCAATGCAAATAAATCTTCATGTAGTCATATGGAATGCGAACGGTCTGTGCAGGAACAGACCTGAGGTCGAGCTATACCTCAAATCTAAGTATGTGGATGTACTATTAGTCTCCGAAACCCATTTCTCCTCCCTATCCTACTTCTCCATCAGTGGATACGACACCATTGCTACTAACCATCCCAATGGCACCGCACGTGGCGGCGCTGCTGTCATTATCAGAAGTGGTATCAAATACGTGGAATTGCCTGCCTTTCAGGAGCCCTGGGTCCAGTGCGCTCGGGTTAGAGTTACCTCCCCAACTGGAGACATCACTTTGGCGGCTGCTTACTGTCCACCACGCCATCTGGTTGGACAATTTTTTTTTCAAGACCTATTGGATAGCCTTGGGAGCAGGTTTATCATTGGAGGAGACTTCAACGCTAAGCACACGTGGTGGGGATCCCGAATCATCAATCCCAAAGGTAGGGCCCTATACCAATGTGTCGTTGATAGAGGACTTGACTGAACCAGGTGAACCAACATACTGGCCCACGGATCCGAATAAAATCCCGGATGTTCTGGATATAGGCATATCCAAGGGGATTGAAAGGCGCAGGATTGAAATCTCCAGTGACCTCGACCTGTCTTCGGATCACTGTGCAGTCAAGCTCGTTATTAACATGCCAGCCAGCACCAACTCGTTGAGAAGCAGACTCTTCAGGCGGAATACCAACGTTGAGATGTAGCAATCATGGCTTCAGAGGACTCTGGACCCAAATATTGAGATTTCCTCGAAAGAAGACCTAGATGAAGCAGTTGAACTACTTAACATCGAGATTCACAACGCCGTAGCTCAGGCCAGAGCTGGAAAAAACATCGATGGTACTATCGATACATCGATGGTTTTGTATTTTTATAAAACATCGATGTTTGGCCAGCACTATCGATGTTTTTTTCTTTCTTTTACAAGTGTTCGAGGAAAAAGCATGTAAGTTTTAATTTTTTGTTTTGTATTTTGCAGTTTAATTTATTTTGATTTATACTTTTTCAGAAATTAAAAGGAGCGACTACAATTGGTGTTGGTTGGGAGGTTTGCGAAAGGGATTTATAAAAAAGTTTTATTTGTAAAAAGCCACGAGCATCATGCATTTATATGTGTATGTACATACAAATGTATGAATTTATGTATGTATGTACGTTCTATACGATCACATATATGTATAAATGTTCACTGACGAGCAAAACTGTAACACCAGCGTGGAGTCAGTTTGGTAGCTCATAACTCTTGTCGGAGTTAACCTACAATGATGATTACCATGATTATACCATTTGATTTTGTACCAATTATATATTACTACAATTAGTAAACATTTTTATGTAGTAAATTGATCATTTTTTCATTTCTAGTACCATCTTCAACTTCCAAGGAAAATGAAAATCCAGGAGAAAAACGCAAAAGAAAAGCAGTCTCTGCGGTGTGGAATTTTGTTCAAAAGGACCCGGGATACAAATATAGCCATTTGTAAGTTGTGTGGCAAAACTTATAAATCGAGCGGCAATACAACAAACCTGATGGACCATTTAAATCGAATTCATCCGGAAGCTAAGGCCGATGGAAAGCGTAAGTTAGACTTTGTTATGGATAAATATTTGGAAAAAGGCTCGTATTCAAATAATTCGGCAAAAAAAAAAAAAGCTCGATAAAATAGTATTGCAAATGATTGCTTTGGATGTACAACCATTTAGTATTGTGAACGACTCTGGTTTCCGACGACTCTTGCATGAGCTGGATCCAAGGTACGAACTTCCAAGTAAAACGCATTTACGTACTGCTGTTTTAAACAGCGAATACAATGAGTTGAAACATAAATAACAAATAGTAATTGACAAAGTTGATTTTGTGGCTATAACTACAGATGCTTGGACATCTAGAGCAAATGAGGGTTATCCCTCCGTCAATTTCAACTGAATTCGGCGGTATTGGCAACAGAAAAATTATTAACACCGACCAATCATAAGGCTGAAAACATTGCCGATTCTCTTCAAATTGTTTTTAATGAGTGGTCTATAATGCAGAAAATTGTGGCGATAGTGTCTGACAACGATGCCTCTATGAAAAGGCTTGCGAAATTCTCAAAATAAGGAATGTCCCATGTTTTGCCACACAGTAAACTTGCTGGTTCAAGATCTTCTAAAGCAACCATTCCTAACGCAAATTCTCGCCAAATGTAAGCGTATCGTGTCATTTTTTAAAAGCAGCACTATAGCTTACGAAAAGTTTAAATTAGCCCAGGGTGTTGATAATCCGTATGGTTTAATTCAAGAGGTGCCAACAAGGTGGAGCAGTGCGTTTCAAATGTTCCAGCGCATTATAGTTACCAACGAATCCATCTCGAGCACGCTTCTAAACATTCGCAGCCACTATTTGCAGATGATATTAACATCATAAAAGAATTGGTTCAAATATTAAAGCCTTTTCATGATGCAATTGTGACCATTTCAGCTAACAAGCGTGTAACCATTTCGATTGTAAATCCACTTATCTGCGAGCTACACAAGCGATTAAATGAAATACAATGTTTGGAACAACAGGATGCTATGGCTGCTCTAAATTACGTTAAGGAACGCCTGCCTACACGCCTCTTTCAATATGAGACACGTACGATTACCAGGACTGCCCACCATTATCGATCCTCGATTTAAAAAAGATGGCTTTTTGTCAGCCTTAAATGCCGAACAGGCTTCTAAAGCTGTAGAGGAAGAATTGTCCATCGAAATCTCAAAACTAAAGCAAACCCCCAACCAACGCCACCAACAACAACGCCACTCAGGTTTTCTTTTATGAAGGAAAAAATGCAATCCAAAGTCTCGACATCTAAAAGCAGTGCCATAATTGTTTTGCGACAGCACTGGAGAATCCAATTGCTTCAGAGGAATGCAATCCACTAGAATATTGGAAGGTATGAAAGTAAATTTTACAAATTGACAGTTAATATTATCTTATTTACAAAATTTCTTTAGGGTTGTTCATCGGATACAGAAGTCTTACAAAAAATTGGCCAAAAATTTCTATGCGTGCCTGCGTCGTCCATGCGAATCCGAACGGTTATTTAGTAAGGCTGGCCAATTGATTTCGGATAGACGATGCTCCCTGAAATCAAGTGTTGTAAACAAGCTTTTGTTTTTAAACAAGAATATTCAAAATGATCTATAATTCTTTTCTTTTTTTCGTTTGTTTTTTGAATGACTATAGTGTAAGGAAATGAAAAGCTTTAAAACAATTAGTTATAAAAATGAATGAATTGTTATTTTATACTAAATCAAAGTATATAATTAAAATATAAACACAAATCTTGCTTAGTCGCTATGTTTTTATTTAATATTGAAATAAATGAATAATTTTGAAAATACCGCGCAAACATCGAAACATCGATGTTTCATCGATGTTTGACGCTGAAAACATCGAAAACATCGATGGTCGCAAACATCGATGTTTTTCCAGCTCTACATACATATGCAAAACAAGAACACAGCGACACAGACATGCGTTCATCGTTCTGCGATCTGTGACAGACTGAATTATTTTCGATGCGTAGCAGTGCTGTCATAATTTTTCGAGCAAGAAAAGCCAGATTGACGCAAAAAAACAGCTGAAAAACGCTAAATCAAAGGGGAAAAAAGCTGAAAAAAAAGCTAGTTATTAAAACAATATTTTCTTAGAAATTTAAGTTTGTTATAATAATAATTGACTTATAGTTTTATTTTTATTTTTTTTTTATTTTTATATTTCACTTAATATCTCATTTAAATTTACATCTTCCTGGTCAGGATAATAAGATCGGTTGCTCACTGCACGCAACAATTTTTGGGGTAAAATGTAATCATAGCAGCATTTGGTACTACGATTAAGTCCGTATCTGAAATTGAAAATTAAGTAAAAAAATGAACTTGAATACTTTTTATATCCTTTTTACCTGACGGTTAAAATTGAGTTCAGCGTGCTTAAATTCATGCCATTTCTTAATTTGGACTTAACCAAGTTCATTTGGCTGAAGACCCGCTCCACTTCCGCATTAGACCACGGTAATGACATGATTTGTAGCGCAATTTTTGCCAGGTCATGAAACCGCTGGTTTCCGCCGGAATCCCGATACGCAAGAACTTCCAGCCAGAATTTTAAAGTGTTCTCGGTGTTCTCCCAAGTACACAACTTAACTCCTTTAAACTGTGCTTCGATTTCTCCAATATTCGAAATATTAAAAAATTCCAGGACTTCAAGAATGCTTTGCTGTTTTGTTCTCAAAACATTTTCAACCGCAAATGCATCTGTTTGCCTCAAAACTTCAAAATTGTCAGGCAGCCTGAAAGATATTACATAAAAATAATAATTATTAAAGCCATTAGAACAAAATAGTAAAGAAATACCTTTGCTTCAACTGTTTCACGAGCTCTATTATGAAATTAGTACAGCACTCCCGAATAGACATCTCCTCAACCATATCCATTTGTGCAGTTTTCATCTGTTTTTCGAACTCGTAGCCAAGATACAGGTCTCTTACCACATGTTTTTCAAAATCTTCTTTTA
This sequence comes from Drosophila insularis, assembly GCA_018903935.1. NCBI lineage: Eukaryota > Metazoa > Arthropoda > Insecta > Diptera > Drosophilidae > Drosophila > Drosophila insularis. Next base: position 25,415 of record JAEIFP010000536.1, read on the forward strand.
AAATGTTGATATTTTTTTCTTCAGGAATTATTTTGTTTTGAAGTGATCTTATGGCCACTATAAGATCGGTGAGCAACTTAGTTGAGTTTGTATCTTGGCTCTGGAAACATTTGTTTACATGCTGCATTTCTTGCAAAATGGGCTTCAAGAATTGCAGGTACAACAGGTTCTTATTGTCCTTAAACAAATCGCAAAGATGTTGAGCTTGTAGACATTTTTCTTGTGTACCAGCAATACTAAAATGGATCTTTAATTCCTGCCACTGCTCCAAAATTCTTTTCACAGCTACTTCGATTGATAGCCATCGTGTATCACACACTCGTGGAATTTTTAGGGGAGCCTTTAGATAATATATGTATATAAGTATATTTATACATAAAATATTTCTTGAAGTTAATAAAAAACATAAAGGGTAAAACAGTCGGCAAGTAATTACATTATACAAATAACAGCGACGATGTTAATACAAGAGGACATTGACAGCTACTAACGTTCACGACAGATTTTTTACATTTAAATATACCATCTCATCATTTATGCATTTGTAAATTTGGTTATATGCAATTTGACGGCTAGAACTTTTGGAGAACCAATTGTATGTCCCGTAAACGAGATACTCCAGCCCCTCAGGAAAGCAATTCTTGCAGGCATGGTTTACTGCCAGTTGCACAGAGTGGCAAACGCATTTTATTAAAAGAAGTGAAGGAGCATCCTTCTTCAGCTCCGTATAGACGCTTCGATTAGAACCTATCATGACATTTGCGTTATCTGTGCCGATGCCTATTAAGTTTTGCACATCCAATTTCCAATTGTTTAGTTCTTCCTTTATTCCTTTAACAATTGATAAAGCATCTCCACTCTCTAGCGAAATTAAGCTAAGGAACGTTGAAACCATCACTCTACGCTCAATAGAAACGTAATTAATAACAACACCTAAACACCACAACAGTCAAAATTATAAATATACATGAACTTATATTAAAATCATTCCAATCTTTTAAAAATATCGAAAATTTGCAAATAATATTTATTTACCGAGTAGCTTTGTAAACGTTATGTCAGTAGATTCATCCAAAATCAAACTGAATTTTGCGTCTCCAACGTCATTTCGAAGCTCCTCGCGAAAATGTGGAGCCAACGAATTTTTTATGATATATGTGCATTTGGTCCGATGCAATTTAATTCGAGACACTGTATCGCTGTTGCCGAATTTTGTTTGGCAAAGAGTGCCAAGGTGATCAATCGGAGCAATTGCCGTGTGCTTTGCTGCAAAGAGGCAAAGGGCTACCTCTTGCTCCACGGTTTTTATTGGCGCTTGACCAAAATCAATTTTTTCCTTTTGTGCAAAGCCACTCAGTGCACCTTGATGTTTTTTTGTTGCCGAGTGGGCACGCAGGTCCGAAAGTTTTGCAGTCAAGCCGCATTTGCAGTAGCTACAATAGGCCTTTGAAGCATCTACTGTGTCCTTTCGAAGCCAGTCCTTAAACTCTGCACTTTTCAGCCACACCTCGCGAATGTTTTGTTTATACGTTTTGGGCATAATGATAGTTAATATATGAAACTTTAAGAAACAATTATTGACGCTCCAAGCTCGTGGTGATTTCGATAAATTTCCTTATCGAAAGTCTTTTAATCGATACTACTGCTCAAAATGTATAGTGTTAAAAAATAGATAAAAGTAAAGCTAAAAAAAATCTAAAAAAAAATTTGTAAAGCTAGAATTCCCGCTACCCGCTGTTTTCAAATTTTTCCCCGCAATCATTAATAAAAAAAGTCAGATTTGACTTGAAAATAGCTAAAATGGCAGCACTGATGCGTAGCGACACTGCTACGAGCGAACGGTTTTCGCTCTCGCTGCGGCCGCTCTCTGGGGTTCTAGGCCAGGGCCCGGCACAAAGAGAGCCAACGAAAACTGTCAATGTATGTGTGCGCTTGCTTGTGTGCGTAAGTTGCCTTACACTACGCAAATTGCATGTGACGAAAGCAAGAAAAATTAAAAGTGCGATGGAAAACCAATAATTTCGAATTAATACATTTTTTGAAACTCAACTATTTGCTTTACTTCTATATTTTTTGGATAACTTTTTATCCGAAGGAGATCTTCTAAATAGTTATCTGTCAGACTGTTTCGAATAGAATATTGCAAAAGTTGCCAGTTACATAAAAAGAATGAAGGCATTAATTTTTTCATGTGTAGCGATCGAGCAAAGCGACATAGACGTGCTCGCGTCGAAATGCTGAGGGCAACTAAATCCACCCTCATGCTCTGTGTGAGGACTTCGGCAGCCGTTCGGTTACACGCATACGAGGTGCCGAACGTGTTCGTCCCCCGCGGGATATGAGTGCCGGGCTCTGTTCTAGGCTGTTCGGCTTTTGCCGAAGTTCTCTGGGGTTCCAGGCTCAGGCTAGCGTTTGTAATCAAAAAATCTTGAGTTTGACGCATCTATGTATTCTATGGTTAGTGGTATAACTTTAGTAGGGGGCTGAATATGAATGATTTTTTTTTGGAGTTTTTTATTTATTATATTTTTATTAAATTTTAGAAAAAGTTTCAGATTTTTAACACCGCTAGAAGTATTTTTGACCCCTCGCTCCATACAACCCCGACCGACCACTGTGCAGTGGTCGGCACGGCTTATTCCCCGGAGTAGACTACTTTACAAAAGCACTTATTTTGCCATGCCCCGGACTAGGGTCTATTCTGCCGCAGTGCTGCCGCCTCACGTACACTGTAAACGCTCGTGTTTGTTCGTGATGCTTGTCAAAAGAAACAATACTTGCCAAAAAAAAATAAAAAAAATCAGTTGCTGTTCAGCATTTGATGAAGCAACACCTTTTTAATAATAATATATGAATAATATGAATATATAATATGAAATCTTATCATTATTATGCATTATTTAATATTATCTTATTACACATATTACGTAATGATATTTTTATACCCTTGCAAAAAAAGTATATTAATTTTGGTCAGAAGTTTGCAACGCATAGAACGAAGCATCTCCGACCATATAAAGTATATATATTCTTGATCAGCACGACGAGACGAGTTCATATAGCCATGTCCGTCCGTCTGGATCAACTCAAACTCCTCCTAGACCGTAAGAGCTACAGAAGTGAAATTTTGTACGTAGGCTTCAGAGAACTGCAATGAGTAATAAATTTTACGGTGCACCCAATCATTGAGTTTGATTTTGTTCGATGCGGTCCTATGTATTGAGTGAATGGGCTGTATCGGTTGGAATCGAACGCTCACGAACGCTCAAAAAAGTATTGGTAGTAGTTCATTCTGTATGACTGCATATTTTCCTACAACTTGATTGAGCGCAACGAATCTTTGCTTAGGCAAATGGGAGTGACCGAAGATTTTTGTTTTGTTCGAAGGATTTATCGTCTGTTTGCTCACAATCACACTTTCTGATTGAATTATTTATCGAATTTTTGTCATCGCCAAAACAAAAAATACAAGTTCTTGGAAAAAATGGAGGTAATTAATTCGGAGTTCATAACAGAGCAAATCGAAAATGGAAACTTTACTCTGTCCACCAAACGAAAAGGACGCAGTGCGATTTGGTCAGTATTGTCGGAAATAATAAGGTCTGATAATACGATATTGCCAAATTTTGTATTTTGCCGCATTTGCTGTGCTGTTCTAAAATTCACGGCGAATCAGACATCCAATTTGGCTAGGCATGGCTGTTGCAAAACAGCAAAGCAACCACAATGTCTAAAAATAGCATCCACATTGGATAAGGCTGAAGCCGTTGAACGATGTGCAGCGTGTATTGTAGTATTGTAGGAAGACTGCCGACCGTTTTCTTCAGTTGGAGGTGCTGGCTTTTTAAAACTGGTCAAGTTTTTCATAAAAATCGGGGCAAAGTATGGCGAAAATGTGGATGTGGAGGACTTACTACCGGATCCCACAACAGTATCACACCATGTTCAAAAGTCTGCCCATGAAAAAAAAAAATAAAATTAAGGATGAAATAATATTCACTGTGAACAATGAAGGTGCATCAGCAACAATTGACATGTGGACGGACAACTATGTAAGGCGAAATTTCATAGGCGTGACACTCCACTACCAAAAAATTTTTAAATACATTGACTTGGTTTTGGGAATGAAATCTATGGATTTTGAAAGGTCTACAAGTGCAAATGTATTACAAAAACTAAGATGCCTTTTTAATGAATTCGGTTTGGATAACATACAAAAGATTACATTTATTACCGACAGAGAAACAAATATGGTGAAAGCATTGGAGAACAATACACGTCTAAGCTGCAGCAGTCATTTATTTTCGAATGTGTTAGACAAGTCGTTTGCAGCCACCGCAGAGCTCACTGATATGTTAGAAATATGCAGAAAGACCGTGAAATATTTTAAAAAGGCTAGTTTGCAGCACCTTCTTCCCACCTCGCTAAAAAGCCAATGCCCAACACGGTGGAACTCTAATTATAGGATGCTGAAGTCTATACTCGATAATTGGGGCGAAATCAACAATATTTTGGAAAACAACGAACGAGGCCAACGTATGTTGCATATTAATATAACAACATTACAAGCCCTCGTTGAGTTGTATGGCAGTTTTGAAATCATCTTTAAAAAATATCAAAGAAGCTAACATCGGCTGTGCCGAAGTTTATATACCCTTGCAGTCCATGGCCATAGTATTTTTACATGTTCCAAACTCTTTTTCTGTATTTCAATTCATTAATGCACAGAACCTTTCAAATATCATTTCAATTTCTTCTTCTTCCCCATCCCCTTTTACACGCATGCCACGACTCGCACGCATACACATATACATAGTTTATGTAGCGTTGCGTCTGTATGTGTGCATGCGTGTGCTCTGTTGATTTGATGATGACGTAGTAGGCAGCAATCCGAACCGATTTATATCGGCTGTAACTTGTGTTCTATATATCCGATCAGATTCAAATTTTGGGATCTGAAATTTTATATATAATACTATCATATTGGTATATGATTTATATATAATACCCCATATTGGTATGGTATTTCATGGCGATACTCCAATTTTTGCAAAAATGTTTCCTCCAGAGCTATATGATATAGTGGTCCGATCCTCCCAATTTTCATACTTTATTTTTCCCAGGTAATAAAAAGCCCCCAAAAAAAATTTCATCCCGATAGCTCTTAAAATGGCTGAGTAAAACGCATACGCACAGACGGACGGACAGACGGACATGGCTATATCAACTCAGCTTCTCATGCTGATCAAGAATATATATACTTTATAGGGTGGGAAACGTCTCCTTCTGTGCCGTACAAACATCTGACCAATTTTATAATACCCTCTGCAAGGGTGTAAAAATGGGCTAATCTAAATTTAATAAAGTTAAAGGGTTGTGTCTATTATTTTCGTGTTTTTGTTTTTTTTTTTATACCATTGCAGAGGGTATTATAAAATTGGTCAGATGTTTGTAACGCACAGAAGGAGACGTTTCCGACCCCATAAAGTATATATATTCTTGATCAGCATGAGAAGCTAAGTCGATATAGCCATGTCCGTCTGTCCGTCTGACCGTCTGTCCGTCTGTCCGTCGGTGCGTACGCGTTTTACTCAGCCATCTTAAGAGCTATCGGGATGAAATTTTTTTTGGGAGCTTTTTTTTACCCGGGTGAGATAAAGTATGAAAATCTTTGGGATCGGACCACTATATCATATAGCTCTAGAAGAAACATTTTTGCAAAAATTGGAGTATCCCCATGAAATTTACCAATATGATAGTAATAGATATAAAATCTCAGATCCCAAAATTTGAATCTGATCCGATAAATAGAACACAAGTTACAGTCAATATAAATCGGTTCAAACGCTGCCGGCAGCGCTGCTTGCTGCCTACTACTGCCATCATCAAATCAACAGAGCACACGCATACACACACAGACGCAACGCTACATGAACTGTATGTGTATGCGTGCCGTGCTTTGCTTAGAAAATGATGGAAGAAGAAAAACTTGTGGTAAAAAGAGAAATAATATTTTGTTTGTGTATTGATGAATTGAGTTGCAGGGAAAGAAATTTCAAAAAGGAAAAATATTATTGCCAAGTATACTGCAAGGGTATATAAACTTCGGCAAAGCCGAAGTTAGCTTCTTTGATATTTTTTTGTTCACATAGTTAAACTTGTTCCTTATAACTGTAATAATTACGTACACAGTCATATCGCAATTCATATCGATTTTAAATGTCAAACTCTACTCAAATCATGTGCACAAAATCCGATGTTAGTTCGGGTTTATTCATTTGTCTTGAATCGAATTTTACGAACGATCAATTCAGGTGAGCGTTTTTGCTACAACAATCAAGGTTGCGACTTGTTCGAGAAGCTAATATTATAGCAACTGATTCAAACCAATTGGTTGCGATACTATGAATGATTTTTTCGTTTTAAGTGAGTGAAAGAAGTAAACATGTTATAACATAGGTGTTGAGCGGAATGATTTGATTTTTTGAAGTTTGATTGATCCTTCTCAATCATACTCGTTGCAGTTCTCTGGTAGGCTTGTATATACTGCAGGCGTTGTATATCTCGGATTCAGCCGGATCGGACCACTATATGGTAAAGCTCCCATACAAACGGCAAAGTCACGAACAGTGACTTTTCTCAATAACTTCTTTATTTTCTAAGCTACTGTCGTGAAATTTAATATTGGTGAGTTGATTACACTTGTAACCGACTGTGCAATTTGATCAAGTTCGGATGACTATATCGTATTGCTCCCATAGGAACGATCGGCCAAAAACAGTGACTTTTATCAATAACTTCGTTACTTTTCACGCAATTGGCATAAAAATGAATATTTATCAGTTTAATATACCTATTAATGACTATGCCAAATTTTATTATGATCGGGTGACTATATCACATAGCTCCCATAGGAACGATTGGTGAAAAACTGTGACTCTTTTTGTTTATTTTTTTTTTTACCACAATTAAAGTTAAAGAAATTTGGTACATATGTATAAAGTTACAAGGGTATATAAACTTCGGCACGGCCGAAGTTAGCCCCGGCTCTCTGTTTTTTTTTAATTTTTTAACAAAATTAAAAATATTTCTTTTTGCTATACAGTTTTTTTTAGTGTAAAGCAAGGAAAAGTTTCGTAATTCGTGTTTGCTGCCACACATACAAATTGCAAAGCCTCATTTTTGATTGTATGCGTGTCTTCCCCCTTTCAGTTCTAGTTCGAATAATTTCAAAATGCATTTCAAGTCATTAAATCTATTTCTCAATTTTCATTTAAGTCTTTTACTATTTGAGTATACAACTTTGTTTTTTTTTTTTATTCTGCAATAAGAAGAGTAGTTTTTTCCAAATGAACAAAAGTCTTGTTGTCTAACTGTCGAATTCATAGGGAAAATTTTCGATTAAAATTGTTAATGGCGGTCAATAAGTCAAATATTTTTCCCTGTAATGAAAGGTTAATATTCAACATCTTCATCATATCGCAGCAGAGAGCTTAGTCTAGTAAAAAGTTTGGGTCTGTTATATGTCCTATCAAATCTTCGACGTCATTTCCAACGGTTTTCAATAAGTTGGTGACTTCTTTTCTTAAATTAATAAAGGCGCTCCAACCATTTCCCCCAACTAAGCCAACGTACTTCCGTAAACAATAATAAATTCCCATATTCTGTTTCCAGGGCCGCCATAAATTCCTTAAACTTTCTGTGGGTCAGGGCATTGTGACCACTTCTTATTTTGTTTATTATACGCACAGAATAATTCATACCCGCTATCATATTTAATAATTTTACGAAAAGGGCTTCTTGATGAACTAAGCAATGGAAGGATGGGCAAACAATTCCATTTTTTTTAAGCAATCCTACTAGGCCCTGTTTCCCTGTCATTACAACCGTTTTAATGCAGATGATGACTTGGCAAATATTATCTGTGCTCTCATCTATTGAGAAAGCAAAATATTTGCAGTTCACAAGCCTTTTTTTTTGCTGCATTATGAATAAGTTTGCTTATGTCTTCTGTTCTTCGTTGCAAATATTCATTATTGTCACCTAGATGTTTAAGAACCTCCATCATTAAACTTTTAAAGAAAATTCCGTCCGTGAAGGGACGACATTGTTGGGCCAAAGCCAAGGCAGCAGTGTATGACGCCTTAGATATTTCAGAAATTGGTATCGGCGGTTCAATTGTATCAGCTACAAAAAGTAAAAAACACTTGGCTCTTAACTCCAGTAATTTTTCACTTCTTTTAGCTCCTACAATTCCATCATAAACAATTTTTTTTTTGTGTATTTCAGTTAGTCGCTTTAAAAGGTCTTGCTTCATCAAATGCTGAACAGACACTGATTTATTTTTTTTTGGGCAAGCATTTTTTTTCCTGACAAGCATCAATCGAAATTTTTGCCGAAGTGACCAATGTTGCCGCATCAGCTACTTTGTAGCTTGATTTGGCCACTTTTTGAGGCCGATTGCTACAAAAATTTTAAAACAGCTATTTGCTACAAATTTCAAAAATTACAATTAGCTAAAATAATAGTGAACAAATATCGGACTTGGTTGCATATTTGATAGTTTGAAAACTTTTTTTTGGTAAATATTTACATAAGTTACTCGGGCCCAAAACGCGCTAACACTACATAAATTTGGTATTAAACGAAAGAGAAAAATTCCGCGAGCACGACCTCAGATGCGCCATGGCGATTTATTATGTAGTTTTTGTGTAATTAACAAAAAAAAATTATGTTTTTAGCGGGATTGTAGCTAAAAGTAGCTTTTTACGGCTAAAATAAGCTATCAAATTTTGAGATAGTGTTGCCAGATGCCAAATTTCGGATACTTGCATACGCGGGCTTTTTGAAACTTGTGTTCGCGCTATTCTCAACAAACGAAAATATTGTTGAGTTTACAATATTCCTTGATTTAAAAGAACAAATATAGTTCAGAATACAATTTTCGGCTGCCAGAGCAGCCGAATATTCCTTAATTTTATAATTCAGAATAAAATATTTGGCTGCCAGGGCGGTCAAACAACGCGCCAAATAAAAAATAGCATTTGACAATACTGAAATCTAGATTTAGTCTGTTTTTTCACTTTTCAACACTGAAATCTGGAGTAGCTAAAGTAAATATTTACCGTTAATATCTATTTGCAAGCGTCAGCAAAGCATCATTATGCCGGAAGAAGTATATAATCAAAAATATCGAGACGCATGCCTTGCAAAGCCAGAATTTAAAGACTGGGCGAGAAAAAAAGACCACAGATCCCACTGATGTGTTCTGTTTTTATTGCAAGTACACAATAAAGGCCAAACGGTGTCATTTACAATGCACATGCAACAACAGCAAAACATGTTTCCAATCGTAAGAGTTTTGCACAAAATTTTCTTCGAGGTGGACCCAGTACCCAAAACCATTGAGCAGGAGGTTGCGTTGTACCTTTTTGTTGCACTGTGCTACTTAACAAGTTGACCATTTGTCACAGTTGTGCGTTCGAAAGTTTAGTGCTAAACCGGAGACAGCTGATCTTAAATTACGACGGACATGTGGAAACATTATTAAGAACGTTCTAGCACCACACTTTTGCGAGGGTTTGTGCGCCGATATT
>JAEIFP010000054.1:0-184673 GCA_018903935.1 Drosophila insularis
TTGGGTACCTCTAGCACCCATGAATCTCAACCGATTTCAAAAATTTTTTGGATTCATAATCTCTGAAGTACTCCCTATCGATTGCATATAACATTGTTGCCAAACGCGATCATGAAAAAACTGATTTTTGGAACGCTATCCGAGCAGAGGCCCAACTGTGCGGCGTCTCATTGAATTCGAAAAGACTCTTTTGTAACATATGCTGTTAGGTACTTACTGGACTCTTCCACCGGCACGTGGAAAAGACCATTTTCCAAATCCAGAATTGAAAAGAATGAAGCTTTTCCAGAACTTCTTCTATCGATGGGACCGGAAAGCGGTCAGACAGGGTCATACTGTTGAGTTTTCGATAATCAATGCAAATCCTTGGTGTAACAGCTCTCTTTTGAACAACAACTACCTGACTAGTTACACTCGATGTTGACTTTCGAACTATCCCTTGGCTCAGGCATTTGTCTATTTGATTTTTGACTGCTTCGACCTTCGAAAATGTGTATTCTCCATCGGCGTATGTGACAGTGAACTTTTCAACGAAGTCGAATCCGATTAAGGCATTGCACTCAACTGCCTCATCAGGCACAATGATAAACTTCTGAGTTGTATGCAGATAGTCGACAGTAACTACGGCCACAAAGGCGCCGTCGGTTTTGTTTATTTTTTGCCTAGACCAGTCAACGTTGATTCGTTCCTATGCACTTCGATGTTTGGCAACTGTTTCGCAATGCTTTCCGAGAAGATCGACACATCAGATCCTGTGTCTACAAATAAGTTAAGTAAAACACCATTTACGGACACCCCTTTAACTCGTCGACGATTAACTATATTGCGGACTTTGAAATCTCTACGAGAATCTTTTTTATCGGTTTCACCATTAAGAGGGCAATTTCTAGTAAAATGTCCGTTCTCATTACAGTTAAAACATTTCGTTTCGCCCAAGCAATCTTTTATTTTGTATTCAGCTGATCCACACTTAAAACAAAATTGCCTTCCAAACTGCGTCTTCGCTACGACATCTGTTGTGTTTTTGGAAAAACTCCTTGGGACATTCTTGGCCAGTTTACCCACGATTTCATAGCTTCTTAAAGGTTTTACATATACAGACAAACTTTAAATTCGTTCTGAAGAAACCGATTGTCAACAATGTATCGCAAAACAGCTGACTCTTCTACATCCCCATCAGAGGCGGTCTTTCTCATACTAAGAATATACTCCTGAATCGACTCCTGTTTATGCTATCAAAAAGAATTTTGGGAACGAAAAATACAAAAACATTCTGCTAATCAGGAAAACATTCATAAAAAATTTATTGCAGAATGCCAACAATAGTTTCGACGGCGCCAAAAGAAGATTGGATAATCTGAAACAGAGCCATCGAATTGTAAACCTCAGAAAAAATCTCGGAAAGAAAAAATATCCAGGGGTACCGAAAACAAATGCACAATGTTTAACTAAGAGCTCAATTTTACCCATCGATGTGGCTACCGAATTATTATTGCACGAGGAAATTCCTATTCGACATAACGGCACGGTAAGAATGTTGGAAAATTTCACAACTTAATGAACCAGAAATATAAATTTCACTTCTAATAGCAGATATTCCATCAGATGGAAACTGTCTATTTTCTTCCATAATTCTGACCTCTGCCCAATTTCTGCCGGTAAAGAACCACAGGTGCAAAAAGAATCACCCTTAATCTATATCTTCGGAACGTCTACTTCACATCATTAGTTAAAGTTGATTACATAGGCGATCGTCATCCTATTAGAAATATTTTTATTGAAAGCAATAAAACGACATTGAATTTGAAAGTAACGATGATGATGATACAAATGCTAGTCCCCACGTAGACATTAGCGATAGGAATGTTCCAATCTACCACCAATTATCACCAACATATCAAAGTCACCTACAGTTTTGCAATGTATCAAAAAAGATTTTGGTCATTCCTGTGCTGTCTGCGACAGTTCAATAGAAGACGTTTGTATTTTTTGATTTGAATTTATGTACAGGCACTAGCACATAAACCAGTGACTGATAGTTGTTACAACCAACACATACATTGCGTGAACTTCGGAACGAGAATACAAAGGTAGATGTATCCACAATTGGTATCTGATCTTACTAAGAATAATGGATTTCTTTTATAGTAAAAATAGAGAGCTTACTAATACGCTAAACACGCTTTTTATTAGCTAACCATAGCAGCTTAATTAACTAGGTCTTTATTGCTAACTGCAAAGCATATCAGGTCTACTTATGACTGATCAGCCATCGATACATACTCGGATTACATACGATGTTCTAGTTAATCTTAATATACATTTCCGTTATTCTATATTAGAATTGTCTTATTGTTGTATTATTTTATATTATTATTGATCACCAGGATAATGTAAACATTATCGTCACACGACGCTGCGAGTTCAATTGGTCCAGTGGTGGCAAAAACCCACTGATTTTTATGATACATGTCGTACCACACGAATGATCTGTTTGTGTGTTGTATGTGACACATTGATGATTTTGTGTTTTTTAATAGTTGGAACTCACAATTGCTGTTAGACGTATCGTTTCTTTATCAAAACAAATATATTGCTCGTTGTTGATCCGCAATATCATTTTTATGCGCCAGTGAAAATTTTGAGGCACCGAGTGATCACTTTCTTTTGTAACAGCAATGTAACCCAGAATGGTATACTGTCTAAAGATTACATAAATAGTTGTATCGTAGGTAACATTGCTTTTCTTCGATGCATACCGAATTCGGCTTGGTTCTGGCTGATAAAAAAGGGACATTTTCGTCATGATTAAACAAATAGAGTCGCCAACCGTTTTTTGACACTTAGTGAATATGAAATCGGATGAACTGATTTGATCAAGGCTATAGGACAGGCTAAAAAAACAATGGAGATCGGGTTGGTGCTGAATTTATTTAGAATATGTTTTATGTACAAAAATCTGAGCATGTCAATGAAGACGCCGCACAGTGGGTCCTTTTGTCATTTTACATTGTAAAAATTATAGCTTCTCAACCAGAGCGATTTCAAAAATTTAAAAAGCTTTTGATAAAGAATTTCGCAATATTGAAGGACAATCTCAGACAAAATATTTCCCAGCATGTTTTTCATTTAAAAATGGAATGAAAAACTTTTTTCACAATCACAAACGACATTTTTTATTAAACGACTGACTATGTAAATTTTTTTATTGTTTTTCTTCGATTTCCACAATTACAAAAAATTAGAAAAAATAATGGATTTTTTTAGGTTAATTTTAAATATTTGCTATTGATGGCTGATTTTCGGGACTATAATTGCTATTTTCTAAATACTTTCGTGGTCGCACATGTCCCGGCGATGCAAAAGGTGAGTCTGAAGAGGCTGCCAGCATGTCCAGCCCTATCAATATCTACCAACCTACCAAATTTTATTAAAATCGGAATACAAATATGGAAATATGGAATATATAAATGAATGGAATATATAAATGGTGCATAGTATAACGAAGTCAGCGACAAGGGGAAGAATCCTGCTTGAGTCCTTCACCGCGTAAAACAGTCTCCGGTATATGTATATATGCACAGTGACCACACTGCAATAAGATTATTGCGAGTGTGGTGGTTAAACAACGCTCTTGTCCCGGCGTAAGTTCTCGATTTGGTCGCGAGGAGGCATTCCTATTCATGATGAACAACGCACAGCGGAAGAGTGAAGGTGACGCAGAAACACAGCCTATGTTCCGCCATTGCGGTGGAAGCAGACGCAAACCAGTGCATTGGTGGAAATTGCAGTAGCTCGAAAGGATTGCCACAAAGCCAGACGGAAGCAACATATATGTTAGCGAAGAAGAAATCTTGCTGGCTGCCAAACGGATTAAAAGCAACAAAGCGCCTGGCCCAGATGGTTTTCCAGCTGGTGCCGTTAAACTCATTGCGATGTACCAGTCGGTGAAACTGGCCGACGTGTTAAAGTCCTGTCTGTGCCAAGGAGTCATCCCAGCAAGATGGAACAGACAGAAGCTGGTGCTACTCCCGAAAGGAGGCAAAACAGACGACCCTTCAGCGTACAGACCGTTCTGCTATGAGGCAATGAGTACTGCTTTATCACCACTCTTAATGTCCGAAACGCATTCAACTCGGCGAGCTGGATGTGCATAATCGAGTCACTCCAGCGCTTGGCTGTACCAGAATACCTAATTACAACAATTCGCAATTATTTCGAAATCCAGATACGGATTTACGAAACGTACAGAGAGCAACAGGAATACAAAAATACAGTCGAAGTCCCACAAGGTTCGGTTCTAGGTCCAACGTGGACCGTTATGTATGACGCAGTGCTTTGTCTGGATATGCCACTAAGGACGCATCTATTCGGATTCACCAACGACATAGCAGTGGTCACAGATGCAAAGGAACTAGGAAAAGCAGAAGTTAGGACCAACGACGTGCAATCAATTGTTTCCTGGATGCAAAGGAATTCTCTGACTTTGGCCGCACACAAAACAGAGACCGCATTAATCTGCAGCAGGAAATGTGTGGAGGCAGCAACAATTAATGTTGTCCAACCACGGTGGCCCCCGACAGAAAAGCAGATGGCTTATCACCACCGTGGTACACTCCGTCCTACTATACGCAGCAAAGATATGGGCACCAGCGATGGCGATCCAGTGCATATGACTGCTGGCGCGGCTATAGGACTGGATCGCCATCGCTGGTGCCCGATTCGAACCGTATCCGAAGAAGCTGCCTTGGTTCTATCAGGAATGGCACCACTTGATATCGCTGCTTCAGAGGCCAGAAGCAAGAGGACCGCAGCCCAAAAACGAGGTGTCCTTTCGCACATAGCAGGACCGCTGGCGCCATAAATTCCATGGACGCTGGACACCGCCTTATACCTTACGCTTCCGTAATTGCCGACTTGGCTGTAACCAAACCCCATCAAGTACTTTGGCTCGGTCCGCGACTCCATGACTGGGGCTGCAGAAAGGAAAACATTGGTCTTCATTCCAAGGCCCCTCTCTAGAGGATTTGCCAAAAATATTCATTAGCATAGGTTGAAAATCTGAGCCCTCCTTCTGAAATAGGAGCTGCTGAAAAATGAATTGTTTTTTGGTTGAAAACCCAAGCCCTTCCTCTAAACAAAGAGCAGCAAAAAAAGTGATGAGCATTTACCCTGAAACATCCCAAGGAACGCATTCCCAACTCGAAACAGGCGGCGTCCTAATGGGGAACAAATGGTTGCAAGCCCTTCTTCTGTGAAAGGAGCTCTTGAAAAATTCGTAGCCCTCCCTGAGGGCTAGAAACCCCTCAATGAAAATACTTTTTGCTTTTTGCGATTTAATTTTACCTAATTCTTAATTCTTCCTACTCATAAATTAGTAGGATGCCCCCACTTGAGGAGTATGCCTCAGATATGGGGATACCCAGAAATTGAATCCAAAAATACCGGAAAATCCGGATCGCTCCGGCTACTCTCTATGGTTGATAGCGATTCTTCCAATGGCGGTGTATGCCTCTAGGTACTCCTCTAGGTACGCCTGTATGGGCTGTACTGGAACGTTAACCGGCACTGAGAATGGGCTGGGAATTGTGTCTTTATCGTCCCCAGGATTTGGCGCACTAATTCATAACTCATATTGCCCCACACTGCAAAGGATTCTGCTCAGAATCCGACGAGCTGCGATCAGTGACCCGGCCGAATAATTCAGAATTGGAGTCCCAATCAGACTCGGAGTCCGCTTCGATGATTTCCTGACCTCCTCCTCCATGGGCCTGCCATCATGCCGCTGGTGCATTTGTGTTTGGAGCGGTTCATCTTGCCAATTGATACTAAAAAGGCACCACCCAGCGCATTGACCAGTAAGGTTTCATTAGAGTCATAAAGGCAGGGAGTTGTCTAGTCAGCCGCTCTAGGTATAGAACGAAGTCAGCATGTAGAACGGGAAATGGAAGAATGGGAAACGCATGCATTCAAATGCGCTGCCGATTATGTACGGTCAGCAGACAAATTCAGTTTAGAAATATAAATCGCCATTCTTTCATTCAACTACACTTTATGACACACTGACAGCGCGAACTAGATACCAACAATTAACATATGGGGTGCTAATGTATGACTTTCAACTTTACAGATAGCCTTGTGAGTATCACGCATTGCAGAATTTTTCGCTACACCAACACAGGTGAGAACCAAATTCACTTATACACGCACACGCTAGCAGATAACTAACTATACAAAGACTAAAACGCGTCCAAGCGTAGGAAGCTTAAAAGTACTAGTAATATAGACAGGCATTACCAGGAAAAAAAAATTAAAATGGGCGATAATGAAATTTTGAACGCTAGACTACAAGAGGCCATCAGTGCATTGGCCGAGAGGGGTGCTCTAATCGAGAAATACGCTACTGTAATTACCAGGAAGAAGTAGACAACTTGACCTGGGAGGTCGTTAAATGCATACAACGGAGACACTTTTCCGATAAACGATCCGCAGAGGACGTTTTATTAGATCTCCGGAATATACAGCATGAGCGTGACACAATAGACTCCTATTACATAAAATTTCCAACTCTACACAAGCTATATGTAGAAAAGGTAGAAGAGGGTCCACTCACGCCAGAGCTAAAAGAAATGGTAATCAAGCAACAGGAAATATATAGCTCGAATACCTTCATCCAAAACCTAAATAGGGAATTTCGGAAACATCTTAAACACTTCGTCCCAACAACGTTGGATGGATGATGCGTACCAAGAAGCTTTAAACGTAATTCGATAAAATTCAAACTTACGGCTTGAAAAGGCCACAACCAGCCGCAACAACGGCGATAAGGACAATCGGCATCCGCTTTTCGACAAGAATCACCGGAGCAGCGAGCCTGGCACTACGGATGACTCAAGAGGTGAGGCGAGCCAGCCGGCTTGTTTAACAAAGCCCCACCAAAAATGGAAATTTTATGGGCCCAGCCGAACTGGAGTACCGTACCTAAAGTACATCACCGAGGATGGGTGCCGGGGTACAGGGGCCGCCGCCAATTACATTCAGGAACGGCACGTCCCAATCAGTCAGCCTCTCCCCCAACCCGTATATACTGCTTCAGTCGGGGGAAGCACGAACGGCCTACGGGAAGGGGAAAAGCAGTATAGACAGGTAATCGACTTCAAAAAATTGAACACTGTAACGATTGCAGACAGATACCTATTCCCTACATCAACTCAACATTGGCCAGCCTGGGAAAAGCAAAATTCGTTACCACTCTAGATCTAACACCAGAATTCCATCAAGTTCGAATGCGGAAGAAAGGCATACCGAAAACCACATTCTCCGTCTTGAACGGGAAATACGATTTCCTGAGACTTCCTTTCGGATTAAAGAATGCCCCAGCCATATTCCAGCGGATTAATGACGATGTCCTTAGAGACCTAATCGGGGTATGCTGCTACGTATACATTGACGACATCATAATTTTCAGCAAAAGTGAGGCAGAGCATATGATCGACATACAAAAAGTATTTGAAAAGGTATCAGAGGCAAACCTTTACATTAACTTAGATAAGACAAGCTTCATAAAAACCGAGGTGAATTTCCTGGGATATACTGTGATATACTGGGATATACAGCGAAGGGACGAACCGACGAATAGAAGGTGGTAGCCGTCACGCAATGAAACCTCCCACCAATCTGAAGAAGCTAAAGAGCTTTTTGGGAATTACAGGAAATTTATCCGCGATTACGCAAAAGTAGCAAAAACCACTCACCAACCTGACCTCACCAACCTGACCTCACCAACCTGACTTAGGTCAGGTCAGAGCGAATCAACCAAGGAAGGAGCAAATCACACTAAAAGAAAAAGAGCTAAAGACTTTTGAAAACCTCAAGAAGCTGCTAGTTTCGTCGGAGGTCCTAGCCTTCCGATATTTTAACAAACCGTTTAATCTTACGACGCATTAAATGAAGCACTAGGAGGAGGCCTCTCCCAGCTACAGGAGGAAAAGGATCGACCAATCTCCTTCATATCTCGTGGACTTTCACGCACCGAGGAAAATTACGCCACAAACGAAAAAGAAATTGTCGTCATAGGAACCGGGGTTCACATCTCTACCGAACCATACCCTGGTTTCCGGAGACATGTGGTCCACATCGACCTGACTGGGAACATCGCCTCACCCAGGCAAGCACTGGAAAGGGTATTATTCAAAACTTCTTTGAATGGTATCAAAATCCCGAAAATCGCAATCTCCGACATACAATCGATCATCTGGGAATATTTCTCGGGCTAAAAATCCGCGTGGCGCAAAAGATTGTGGAGGATGCCACTTCAGAGGAACGAATCCAGGATATAATCCAAAGAGAACATAAAAAGGCCCACAGAAACTACATGTAGAATAAGCAACAAATCCTCCTGAAATACTACTTCCCGAAGATGACAGCCAAAATCAGAAACTATGCGATGAGATGTACCACCTGCGGATTACAAAAATATAACCGTCGACCAAAAAAGCTTCACCTATAGTTAACAAAGGCATGCATGCCCTGCATGCCTTGTGAAATCTTGCATGTAGACCTCTTCGTAGTTGAAAAACTATGCTTCTTGTCTTGCATCGATAAGTTTTCCAAATACGCAATGCTGTTCCCCATCGAAAACAGATCGGCAATACACCTAAAAGAAAAATTGATGGACGTCCTATCCTATTTTCGCAGTCCAAATTAATGGTGATGGACAACGACCAAGGTCTGCTATGTCCCCAATACTCAACTACTTGCATGACTTGGGAATTGACTTGCAAACTACTAGCAAAAAAACTAGCAAAATTAACCGTGACCAAGAGGAAACCAGTCGACATTTTTTTTAACCGAATCGCATCACAAAACACCAACAGACTCACTAACCCTAAGGAGACACTCTTAGAAAACGTTAGAGGATTGCTGGAACATCAGCAGGAAATAACGAACAAGGCCAGGAATCTAAAAAGAGATAATCCAGTAATTTACGAAGTCGACCAAGAAATTTTTGTGGTAAATATGCAGATAAAAAGGAAACATGCGAAGAGATTTTTCCCAGAAAAGGTTGTCCTAGATAATAAGGTTACGGTTAAGTAAGTTATAATTTATAACACAAAAAGGGAAAAACCCACAAATCACACATAAAGTAATACACTGTCCACACATCTCACCCACATACGCTAGGAGTTAAGTTAACATTAAGCCCACATTAACACTTTCATATTACCTTTTAACATAAGCACCTTCATATTGTGCCTGTCGTCGGCATGGAGCTACTTCAGGTACGAATCTCCAATAGTAACGTTACAACAAGGAAAAGGATGTAGAATAGAAGGGCACACAAATCTGGTGCACGTGATCCCTCTCGACTGATTCGCCGGCTTTGCTGAAAATTTGTCGCTCACCTTAAATCAGTACCCATCCTTCGACCTCAAATCCCTGGCGTTCTTAAAAATCAAGGACTTCAACATGAAAATCGGGGAACTCCCTGACTCCAATGAAAGATCAAGACGCTCGCTTAAATGGTTGGGGTCAGCATGGAAATGCGTAGCAGGATAACCAGACGCAGCTGATTGGGACCAAATATTATAGTCCCAGGACAATTCACAATTCACTATTAACAACCCATTCCTATCCAGCATCCAAGAGGCGTTAAACAAAATCAACGAGTTAGCAGGAGCCTTGAATACCCACTGGCAAAGGTCGGAGTAGTAAACTTGAACCTACTGGACATGGACGAGCTACAGGACATCATCAGAAACACTCCTAGTCTGCCCTACAATATCATAGAAGCGATCGAGTTCGCTCAACCAACCATCTGCGTAAACGGTACTTTACTCCTTTATACCATAGCAATGACGCGGGTGCTGCAGCAGGAATATTCGGTCCAGCTTGCAGGAAGTTGTCAAACCATGGGAAATATCACCATCTGGAAAGAAACGGATCTCACCAGCTTGGACGAAGGATCTTGTTTACCGAAACTAATAAAAGGAGGAACCGATCGAGATCTATACAACTAAAGGTGACAAACGGTATTTTGGAAGCCGACCTAAACGGTACCTTCATCATCCAATTCTCGAACGAATCGGTGACAATTGGTGACAGAACCTTTAAAAGTCAGAAGATCACAAGAATGGTGGCGATACGCTCAACACTGGCAAAAGTCATAAACGAACGACACAAGCTAAACGTAGAATACATCCACAGCGGTCGGGGTGCAAGCTCTGTTCTCATTTAGTGCAAACTAAACCTTGAGTCCCCAGATCCTGATCCTTACATTAAGGAAAAACATGGTAAGCTGACGACAACAGAATATGGGAACTCGTAACTTGGATGTTTTAAATCATATTTGTATAGATTTAACTTCGAATCAGACCACCACTGCACAAACTGTACGGCGCCGATTGAGGACGCAGAGTGTACCTTTTTTGTCCGTCCGCGATTCACTGCTGAACGGAAAAAACTAAGCCTAGGCATTGAGAGGCCATTCATGGTCCATGACTTAATAGATGTCTTACTTAGCTCGCAAAACAATTGGCTCGCAGTTAGCCACCTAGCTGCAGTGATCATACAGTCCTTGCGTCGCGCTAAAAACAGCGCAACCAGAATTCAAACTCTCGATGAGTATCTAGATCCCTAACCAAGGACAATACCAAGTCCCACACTATTTGGCTTTCAATGCTTTGCCCCCTATACAAAAAACACAACACCGTGCTTAACGGTTTGCCGCACTGTGTTTGGCGATTGGATTGTGGGGTCCCTAGTCCAATACCACGACCGTCCGTCTGATTCTAAACGATTAATTTTGGCCTCATCTGACCAAATGATCTTGAAAAAATGTTTTTAGCAACTGTCTAAACATTTTGTTTCTGACTTACGGCATCCCAATCTGCTTAAGTCCAATTCACGGTGGTGGGTCCATAATGGTTTGGGGCTGTATTTCCAAAAATGGAGTTGGGCCCTTAGTATTAATCGATGGAATAATGCGTAAGGAGCAGTATCTTCAAATTCTGCAAGAAAATTTGGGAGAAGTCATTGGTAACATGGGTCTTGCTGCTGAAAAATGCATTTTTCAGCAGGACAATGACCCAAAGCACACATCCCATTTGGTGAAAAATTGGTTATCTAACCAAAAATTTCAAACTATGAAGTGGCCACCGCAGTCCCCGGATATGAATCCCAAAGAAAACCTATGGAGCCATGTCAAATCGCAGCTTGCGAAATATGCGGTCCCTCCAAATGGCATGATGGAGTTGTGGGAGAGAACAAAGGACGTCTGGTACGCGATTCCACCTGAAATGGTGCGATGCTTCACGCAGAGTATGCCACCCCGTGTAAACAACCTCAAAAAATCAAAAGGGCTGTGGACCCGTTATTAAAAAACAATTAATAAAAAAATTTGTTTAAAAATTTTTGCAAGTGCAAAACTGTAACATTTGACTTTTTTTACAGTTATGATTGGTAAAATTCTTCCAGCTTATCAAATGACTTAAAATTTGTAGATAAGAGAGCCAAATATTTGCCTAACAAAACAAGACTATGATCTTGAACATCCATTAAGTAGAACAGATAATATAGACCGATGAAGTGAGAACATTGAGTCTGTGTTACAGTTTTGCTCGTCAGTGTATATAATACTGTCACATTAGTATAATTTATAGCGATATTCCAACTGCTTCATCTATTTCTCGTATTCAACTATATGATAGAGTGGTCCGATCCCAAAGATTTTCAAACTTAATCTGCCTACGGTAAAAAAAAAACAAAGAAAAAAATTTTTAGCCCGATAGCTTTTAAGACGGCTGAGTAAAACGCATACGCACAGACGGACATGGCTATATCGACTCAGCTTCTCATGCTGATCAAGAATATATATACTTTATGGGGTCGGAAACGTCTTCTGTGCGTTACAAATATCTGCAAGGGTAGGATAAACTCGACATTAATAAACTAAAATAGCTTAAAGCTTCGAATAATTACGTAAAACACATTCTTCATTAAAATAATGTTAAAGTATAACATGTTAATATTAAACAGCAGCTTTAAACGTTTCAGCAGTCCTGTAATTTGTGTTTTATCTTACTGAAATTATGGTATATGATGTTTTATCTCACAAACAATCCTATTAGTATACTTCTAAAAGATACTCCAACGCCTTCACCTATTTTTCGTATATAACTAAATCATATAGTAGTCTATACTTGATCTCACACATGTAAGAAATAGCTTAAATACCAAGTTTCACTAAAATAACTTTAAAGATATCTGAGTAAAACGCTTGCCCACCAACGGACTGACTTACAGACGGACATGGCTATTTAATGTATTTTATAATGTTCTCGGCAAGGGTATAAAAATTCCGATCCCTAAAATTAAAAAAAAAATTTAAGCATTTAACAGCAACAATTTTCTTACATTCGCCACGACGGTTCTTCTGGGAATTCTATAACCAGAGTATCGTTATCCTGACACTCGCCTAGTCTGTGATAATACAATTTCTGATTCTCGTTTTGCTTGGTCTCAGAACCATCAGTTTTTCCACATTGGCTGGGGTATCTCTATTAAATAAAAAGAAATTAAATTATATAGGGCGTGTGTTATTTTCAAATATTTACCCCATAAAAAAATCCTTTGCTGTCCTTTGTCCAAGATATTTCGGAAAATTTTACCTTGTCGAGCACTTCGTCGAAATCATCACCAGTTTCGGTTTTTCTAATCCGGATTTTAATCCAATCAGATCCGCTTTCACTAAGTCCATATGCCATGTATTCACCGTCATCAGAAAATGATTTCTGGGATAATGCGATAGTGCCATCAATTGACAGATCGTTGGGATCGAGAAACACTCTACTTTCCCCACGCAAGGTTTTTTGCTGATACATAACGCTCTGGTTTTGTAAGCCAGTATTCATAAAGTAGTAGTAATAATTTCCGTATTTCATAGGGCATCCATACTTTGGATAGTTCCACAACTTTGTCAACTTCCTATTTACTTTTATCCATTCGTCACAATTTTCGATAAATGGTCTGCTGATGTTATTTTGCGCAATAATATATTGCTGAGTTTCATCTGAGTCCGCATTTTCAAGCCAACGATACATGTCCTTTACTTTAGTACCATGAAAATCATCCTCAATAGTCATGTCCTTACGAACAGAAGGATAAGGAAACCCGGGTTTTGACATGTATAAAATTCCTAAAATCGCATTTAAAATTGTAGATTGTAACAATTATGTGCTTATACAATGTTTTCTTTATATAATGATTACAATAATAAAAATTTAACGACTTCAACAATTTTTATAACTTTTTCAATAATCAGAGATTATTTCAGCCAGGGCTACTTAAAATCAACAAAGACTTCTTAAGCTACTACGTCACACAAATTATTAATTACTGCATTACTGCTTTGTTTCAATACCCTTGCAGAGGGTATTATAAAATTAGTCAAATGTTTATAACGTAGAGAAGGACATATTCAGTTTATCCATAAGTACACATACACGGAGTGTAGGCCATCAACATATTCGATACAAAACGGACGGTCCTGCACACGGTCCCACTGCATAAGCTAAAATCGCAATGTAAGCATAGGCGTGGTCTACATAAAGGCCCAAAATTTATTAATAAACATTTAATGTCACCCTGAGCAATGGCTTAGTACAACTCTCGGCTTTTATTACAATACAGGTCTTTAGGCGGGTATTTACGACTGATGAACCATGATCTGCTGCTGTTCTACTTAATCTGAATATAAATTTCCACTGTTCTAATATTATTATTTTCTTATCGTTAATTAGTTATGACAGTCGACAGAAAAAAAAGCTTAAGCTAAAAACATTTAGCAATAACTTAGAAAATAAGTAACCTTTTGTAATAAGTAACGATTTTGTGTCTTTGAATAGTTGGAAATTCGATTATCGTTAGTTGCTTCTCGTTGAGCTGAAGGAATCATTCCAAATTAGCCCTTGAAAGAACAATGAATTGGTTCTTCTGTTTATTGACCGCTATGATGAGATTCTTAAAATTTCAATATGAAATCGCTGCAAATTTTCCGCCAAAACTGACATCTGGGTAGTCAACGTAAAATACCATTGCAATGACTTTACTGCATTCAGCTGGACATTTGTAAGGTCGGTCATCTTTGTTCCGCTTGATGATAGTAATCATCGAGTCAATTACAGATGTTTCGTTTTGGAGCAAGGTCGTTAAGTATTCTTCGTTAAATGATGCCTGACATCTGTGTTGCATACTTTGAGTCCAGCACGCAAATAAAAAAAAAAAAATCGTAATGTTCCCAATTATATCAAAGGGTGTCCGTCGTAGGCTTTCTAAGTGATGGAGATCATTCCCTGTTCGTAGTTTCGTGTTGACATGTTCACAGTGTCTCTGCGTTGCTGTGCATGCCTCCGGCACTTTCATTAACACGCATATTTCTCTAATTTTAACGACTGCGTCTAAAAATATCTTCAGATCGGCCCAATATGGTTCGAGGTCGTAAAATGCAACGATCGTCCAGTCAGACGTTGCCATTCTTCGTGTTAAACCGTGTTTTGTTGCTCCTTTAAGCCAATGCTATTGGAAGTAACAACATCATTACGCAGAATGTCAGTGCCAGTGGTTTTACGTTTTATCCCTGTATCTCTAGGCAAGGGAGCCAATATATGGATAGCTCGCTTGTAGGTGCCTCTGCATGTCCTTACGTCCTTCATACGGACAAATCCATCCAGGCCGGGATATAGTTTTACTATTTGTCCAATCGGCCACTCCAAGATTGGCACATTATCCTCTTTTAATATTACCATCATACCTTCTTTGACATTGTTATATGTTTTCTACTATTTGCTTGTACCCTGCAACTCCTGTTAGTACTCCTAAGACCATTGTGTCCAGAATGTATGCTTAAGCAGTGGCACTAATTCCCATTGCTCTCGAATCGATCGCTGTGTTACTGGTTCTGCATCCGGCTGGGCGAACAATGGTTCTCCGATTAATAGATGACCTGGGGTTAGAGCTGTCAAGTCGTTGGGATCGTATTAATTTGGAGTTAATGGACGAGAGTTCATTAGCAGCATCCACATTGACAATGATAGTGGATAGCTGTTCAAATGTTAAGTGTGCTGTTGATACATTTTTTAGCAATAAATGTTCGTCGGATTTTACCGCAGCTTCCCAAAAAATATGCAGATCGTGGTGGGATAAACTTAAATTGCACTCTTTTTTGGTTACAAAACTCCTTGATAGTACCTGCTGCCTTTTCTGAGTGTATTGTATCGGTCAGCTCCTTCAGTTGGTTATTTGCTCCAACAAAGTTTGTTGCATTATCGCAGTATAATGTCTGTCATCTTCCTCTGCGCCCAATGAAGTGCTGAAGCGCACCTACAAATGAGGTGACAGGTCTCCGACCAACTCCAGGTGGACTGCCTTGGTTGCAAGCATACAAATACTGTAATGTAAGCCTTGTCGGGACGTTTTCCTCGAACTTTATGGTGGATCCAGAAAGGGTCTATTCTGAGATACCCGGTGCTCAGGTAAGTCGCCCATTATTAAAGTTCATGTTCACAATAAAGATTCTCTTCATGAAGTTTCCGTAGTGTCATTTTTACCACCGGATCATTATACGGCAAGATATATGAATTCCTTGTTTCCGTTGATACTGGTGCTTGTTGTAGTCGAGTTGCTACTCGTATTATTAAATGTTCAACAAGTATTAGTGGCAATGTTGCCACTGCGCTTTTGCGATCCAACGGTTGCTCGGGTCGTTTATTTAAATGCCGTAATTCGTATGCAAATCCTGTTTCTTGAATTTGCTTGATAATCATTCTGCGTGCTTGGTCCAATTCTTCTAAATCTAACTGACTTGTTGGCTTCCTGTTCTGCTTGACAAAACCGTAGCACATATGCCACTATTCGCTGTAGCCGGATAAATGAATTTCTGTGATATATCCACTCATAAATATCCAGTGGCGGTCACCATGCTGAATACCTTGTTTTTTTTTCAGCGGTATCTATCGTGCTCCGTTGGCTTAAATAATGCCGGCCAGCCACGTCGTGGTCCATGCAAAAACAGTGGTCAATATAACCATAATGTATGCGTGCTAAGCTGGGCTGCCAATTTTCCCTCGAGACAGAACATTAGCTGCGTTAAGTGCTGACGACACATGACACCATTGCCTTGGATGTGAGACTGCGTGTATTTTGGTCAACCGATTAGCCGCAAACGTGTGAGAATGTGATACGCGTTAATTAATTCAATGATTAATTAATTAATGACTTAACACTTTCTGATTCCAATTGGATATCCTTTCGAACTCTATCCGTGAGTTGAGCTCAAAGTACAGCTGCGAATAGTTCCAGCCGAGGTAGTGTCTATCTTTCAAGTCAAAAATTTGCCTTGGTATTTACATGTTGTGCAATGCCTGTACATCCTCTCGGTAGGCTTCCCATTGCTTCTCCAAATACGGGTCACCATCCATCTCAATTCGTTCGGTAGCAACATATTGAAATAACATTTTCGATTTTACCACTACCGGGGCGAACAGGCCTAGAGGATCGAAAAATTGACCGACTTCAGATAGCACTACTCGTTTGGTTATTCCTTTTGTCTGCCTTTGAGCCTTTCCACATAATTGATCTTCTTTGGGTGCCCATATGATTCCCAAAGTTTTGACACATGTTTGTTCCAGTGTGTCACCGAGATTGATGTCAGCAATCGTATCTTTCTTTGGATTTTCTTGTAGAAGTTGACTGCTATTTGAACACCACTTTCGTAAGTTGAAACCCTTAGGTCTCAGGATTTCAAAAGCTCTTGTCTTATTTGCAGTGCTTCTGGTAAACTGTCTGCTCCTGTAAGACAATCATCAACATAAAAGTCATTTTTTAATGCCAATGCTCCAGCCGACAATTTTTCCATGTCTTTCAGTGCGAAATATTCCAGACACTTTGTCGCTAAAAATGGGGCTTATGTAGTTCCATAAGTCACTGTTTTTAAACTATAAAACTTTAGTTCTTGACTTGGATCCTCTCTCCACACAATCATCTGATTGAATTGATCGGCAGGGTTTATCCAGACCTGACGATACATTTTTTTCAATGTCCGCCGAGAACACATATTTGTGTGTCCTGAACCGCAGTAGAATTGAGAAGAGTTGACTCTGTACAACTGGTCCTGGATATAAAATATCGTTCAGTGATTTTCCTGATGACGTTTTGGATGATGCATCAAACACTACTCTTAGCTTGGTGGAGGTACTATCGGGCTTTAGTACACAGTGATGTGGAATAAAGTAATGGTTCTTGGGTATTTGCTCCACCATTACCTGCTTCATATGTCCAAGCTGTTCATATTCTGACATAAATTTCACATACTCCTTTTTTATGTCAGGGCTCAATCGCCGCTCTAACGACATGAATCTTCTTATGGCTACTTCCCGAGATTCTCCAAGGGATGAAGCTTCTTCAGCAAATAAGCTGAAGGAAGCTTTACAATTAGTCGATTGTCAGCCGCCGTGTGTAGGTTATCGAGGAAGAATTTTTCACAATGCTCTTCCTGTGGACTCCTATACCTTTTTATAGGCTCTAGTGTGTCTAGCTGCCAAAATCTTTCTAGAGATTCCTCTGGATTAGTTATGCCTACCATACATGTGATAGAAGCTGACGTTGACATATTAATTCTGCCAGCAACAATCCATCCCAACTCTGAATTTTGTAATGTTGGACGGTTTCGATTTCCCCGTCTTCTTTCTGGTAGCAGTATAGCATAGTGATCATCAGCGCCCAACAGCATATCAATTTTTCCTGGTTTATCAAATGTTGGGTCCGCTAATTGAATGTTGTCTGGTAATGTGACTTTCTCCGTTAACTTTTCTGTGGGTTGGTCACCTATTATGTGTGGCAATACAAATGCCTCAACTAGCATTCCGAACTTGTTGTATCTTGACCTTACAACCAAGCTTACTCGCGCCTTGCTTATCTGTGGTTGACCACCCACTCCATTTATGTGCACATGAGTCTCGTTAATTTAACGATAACTTCTTTACCAGTCTCTCCTTGACGAGATTTACTTGTGAGCCGCTATTCAAGAGTGCTCGAAATTCTCGTTTCGTTTTATTGATCCCTTTTACCACTACCTTGGCTGTTGCCAACAGAGTGTATTTTCTGCCAATTTCATATGCAGACGCTGCAGAAGCAGATGTAGCCATTTGGTTGCCTGTTTCTAAATGCAACATCGTGTTATGTTTTTTTCGCATTTGAAGCATCCCCTCCATGAGCAATTTTTTGCCATATGGTCTGGCTTGAAGCAATTGTCATATGAAACATTATAACAGCATCTGACGATTCCATATTGACGCCTTCATTTCTTAAAGCTTGTAATGATTCGAAAATATGCAAGTTTTTTATAGAAGCTGCGTCATTTCCCACATTTGGGTGATTAAATGGCTTTGTCAGTATGGCTGTTACTAGAACTCGTTTATTATTAAGTCGTTCCTGCAACACTGACCAAGCAGTATTGTAATTGGCTTCTGTTAATTCCAGGTGTCGTATCAATCTTTCTGCTTCTCCAGAAAAGTTTGATTTTAAGTACCACATTTTCTCTATTGTGGATACATTTGACTCATGAACTACCTTTTTATAGATGTCATGAAGTTGTTGCCATTTCAGACAATCCCCATCAAATTTTGGAATGGGAATTTTGGGTAGTTCCAATGATTGTATCGATTGCACTACAGGCGGTGATTGTATCACTACATTTTCTGCTGGTGCCACACAGAATTTCAGCATTGTATTTTCTGCAGCCACAAACGTAGCGATATATGTTATCCGACTTCGGCTGGATTGTCAGTTAGCCGATGAATCTCACAATGGATTTCTTTAATTTGCATCCATAATTTGTCGACTACCGATTTATAATTCATTTTTTCTTCAGGCACTATTTGTCTTAATGTTCTGGACAATGAATCCAGCAAAGCACTTTGCTTGCGAACCAGTGGTTTGATCATGACTCGCTCTTCCTCTCTTTGGCGAGCTTGCCTCTCTAGTTTTATCTTTGTCAAGTAGTCATTTTCTGTTGGCACGTTATTTAATTTGTCCATTAGCTCCTGATGACTTTTTTCGAAGTTCTCCCAAATGTATTCCAGGAGCTCAAGTTTCTCCTCGAAATAGGATGGCTTCGTTTTCCTGGCGATAGAATCCTTTTGGTAATCCGAATGAAGGCCTGAATTGCCTCTCCTCGTTCTGTCTGCTGATTATAGAACTCCTCCATGTTCTTTTATATAACTATATACAGTTGCGAGCAAAAAAATAGTAGCGCATAACACTCGCTAATATTTATTACTATAACTGGCAAGATAATATTCTGATCTGTTTAACACTGCTAAGTACCGTTATCAGTAATGTCTAACACTTGTCCATTACATTGTAACCTCACTTGGTGACTTAACTTATTTGGTACTTCATTTTTAAGCTTAATTGATAAATTTAGAGCGAGCAAAATAATAGTTGTGACGGAACTTTCTTTGCAGGAAACTTAAACTATTGCTGGAAGGTTGATTCTTTTTACTCTATTTCACGTGTTAAGGGTTCGCGATAGAAGATTCATTAAAGTATTCCAATTTGCAGTCATAAATGGGCCGGGGTAAGCACGTGTCTTTTAACAAGGGGATTCAGATCAGAAACCTTATAGCTGAGGGCAAAACTTACAGAGTAGTCCGAGAAATTGTTCATTGTTTTCCAACTGATATTCAAAATGCATTAAAAGATGAAAAATATCAGAAAGATGTGGCAGAAAGCTGAAAATAAGAAAAAAGAATAGTACGAGCCTTTAACCTTTCTCCGTTTGCATCTGCTGTGGAGACACAAGAAGAGCTGAAGTGCCGGCCAGTGTGTGGACAGTGCGGTGAGAGTATACTAAAAATAACTTGAACGCTCGCAGCCCTCGGAAAGTTCCGCCTTTCTCACAGAAGAACATAAAAGAACGGATTGAATACTCAAAATTCAACCTAAATTGGCCTGTGGGAATTGGCGTAACATACTGTGGTCAGATGAGTCCAAAATTGTGATGCTTGGACGAAGGGGATCGAGGCTGTATGTTCGTCGTCCGAAAAAGACGGAGTATAAGCCACCAAGACTATTAAACATGGCAAATGAAGTGTGTTACTGTCGGGCTGTTTTTCCTAATACGGTGTTGGTCCTATATGCTGCATAGAAGGCATCATGGACAAACATGTTTACGTTAAAATTATTTAGGAAGTAATGCTACCAAATGCCGAAGAGGAGATGTCACTTTGTTGGGTGTTTCAACAAGACGAAACACACAAGGAAAGTAGCAAAAGCTTGATTCGAAAATGCAGGAGGAGATGTAATGAAGTAGCCCGCACAGTCGCTTGATTTTAACCCCATCGAAAATTTGTAGTGCGACGTTAAGAAGGGAGCACCTGCTGCAAAGCTAACCACTAAAAGCGGTTTTTGGACTGCCATAGAGCGTACATTGAAGGCCGTAGCACCAGAAAGTTGCCTGAAACTGGTAGATTCCATTCCGCGTCGCTGCCCAGCTGTACTGAAGAACAATGGGATTGCCACCAAATATTCATAGACTGATATTAAGCTAGTCTTTGTTTTAAAAATTATTTATCTGGAATAAAATTCTACACTTGTGAGGAATATTATAAATCATAATAATATCCCACACAACAAACCGACAGCGAAGCAATCCAAAGGTGTAAATAACGCACCAGATACAAGATATAGCCGAGACACAAACCAGATGTACGATATACGACCAATATTGGCACTGGTCGATCGAACCAGTGCAACGCAAATAAGTTACGATCAAACGCAATGGATCAAACCACACGCAACCGCAAGCGATTTCGTACAAGCGGGAAGATGCGTGGGAAGCATAATGTAAGAAGTCGGCAATTGCACGACACACGATACGGCTACGATCAAACACGACCGATCGAACCGCACGCAACCGCGAGCGATTTCGTACAAGCGGGAAGATGCGTGGGAAGCATAATGCAAGAAGTCGGCAATTGCACGACATACGATACGGCTACGATCAAACACGACCGATCGAACCGCACGCAACCGCGAGCGATTTCGTACAAGCGGGAAGATGCGTTGGAAGCAAAAACCGATATGCACACACATGCGATGGGCAACCAGGTCCAACATGGCTCGATCGAACCAACTCGAACCCATGACTTACGATCAAGCATGACCGATCGAACCGCATGCGACCGCTGGCAATTTCGTACAAGCGGGAAGATGCGTGGGAGGCATAATGTATAAAATCGGCTATGTAAGAGCAAACAAGGGCAAGCGAAAAAGGGCATTGGCCCAGTGAGACAATTTAAGAGCACAGAGAGGCCATAATAGAGATGCATGCATTGACGTACAATGCATGAACAAGCATACATTCACAATACACGTATGCTATGCGTGTATGACCGCGAGAGGGAGTACCGGTGGCCTATGGGTGCTCTCTGCCTACGTCACACATAAGAGATCAAAGCAGTGAGACCATGAACTGCCGAAATCATGCGAACGAAAGTGAGGGCTAAGCAAGCCCACGAGACGGGTGCGGGGCATGCATGCATTATATGAAACGATAATGGTATGTGGATTGGATAGGGGAATATGCGAACCGAAGGGGGAGGGATGAACAATGGGGAAGCCCTCTATCTGATAGACACGATATGCGGATGAAAGTGCATTGCATGGGAAATTAAACGATGTTGTATATTAAATTAATCAGGCTAATTATTATTAAACAATAGTTTAAGTCAATACAATTAGTATATATGTATAGAAATATAATATGGAGCGAATATGGGCGAAATTGGGTATGACGAGTGGATCAAAGGGAGCGACGGGCGACGGCAGCGCTGACAGAGAAAGAATGCAGAGAAAGAACGGGATACGATGGGCGGCCAATGGAAAGGCGACGCCATGCAAGGGATGCAAGGGAGCTAGACAAGGACAAGGAAATAAATGGGCGCGCAGCCACAAAGAAAGTGGACATATGCGCCAAAGATTTACGGGACTTTCACCACGCATAGCAACAAGTGGATGCGTGGGTGAAAGCAGAGGGCCGATGGAAATGTACCAGCTGTATAGCGGTACTACACCAAGCTATTCCTGAGGCCGCGGGAGCTGCCTATATAAAGGCAACGCCCGTCAAGAGAGGGCATCAAGTCATCAGATTATCAAGTCATCAAGTCGTGATCAAGTAACAACTAATTAAGGCCTTACGAGTAACCTTAAGCACTTATCAAGGAAACACAAGGAGCAACAGAAAAACTATACAGGCCTTACGAGTAACCTGTGCAGTTCATCCGATAGCAACAAGTCCTTAAATAAGGATAACAAACACCGTACAGAAGCTAGAGTAAATTGGAAAGAAGCTAAGCATTTCCAGGAGTATCCAAAGTCAGTGGTAGGCACGAGTATATATCCTACTGCCGAAATTCCAGGATCTATATATCCTGACGAGTACCAATTACTGAGGAACATCCTGCTTCATGATAATAGCTACGGGATTCGTCCCAAAGCCATAAAGCAAAAGCCATCTCAACGAGCATAGCGAAAGGGTGCAGAGGTGTGGAGCACAAATCAAGCACACGGTACAGACCGAGACAATAACCAGCAACAGGAGCAAGAGGAAAGCAAGAAGGGACGACGAGGGATTCAAAGTGACTCACCAACGCTGTCCAAGTCCCGAACTACCGTAGAGAAACCGTCATATACAACCGAGCCCACTAATGATTTTGAATAAACATACGTATAAGCATTAACAACTGAAATCGAACGTGTTTTTAATTTCACCAGGGCACAAAATAAATTTGTGCCGAACCTAGCCCAAGAGATATTGTAAATATCCCGAAGGACGAAAAAGGATCGTTACACACGTTAAAAATTTTAGCACTTCAAAATATGTGCTACTATTATTTTGCTCGCCTCAATTTGGCACCATTGACACAAAATCTGCATTATTTTTGGAAAATCAAAATGGAGTGGTTTTTTTTTGTTTATAATATAATTAATAACAGGCCGAATAATAAACTTGCATACCAAAAAGTCTCAGTCTAGCCACGATAACATAACTTTCTATGCTACAATTGAAGTGGACGACGCCACTACTATTTTTTGCTCGCAGCTGTATGTACTTGCTTATTTATACTAGTACTTGACCCGATGGGAGTTTATTTATTTTGTCAAAGACAGGGAACGCTCCGACTTGTTCTTTAAATTGGTCAAGTGTAGCACAAATAAGAATAAGAAATAAATAAAAGTCGCCTTTTGGTTTAGTTTTTAACAATGGTTAATTTTATTTCCAATATTCGTATTCTTTTTACACAGATATACGCCACGACAGTGAAACCAATTTTTTGAGTTTCTTTTACTTGTTAAAAATTGCTGAGTGATGCCAAACTACCGAATTTAAAATTTTTGTTTTTTTATTTTATGGGATTTTATGGGATGGAGTTCAACAAACTTTATTTTACATAATAATAACTTTTTATGATTTGGTCGCCCTGTTGACAAAAATCGTTGTTAAATGTTTTTGAAGAAGTGATCGCCTAGTTGATCAACTTTCATTCAATGGGTATGCACTGCTACCCCGTTGCAGAAAACCAACTACTAGTTTTCCAATAAATTGTTTTAGTCGCCAAGTTGACTTGTATGTATATGGTACGCACTGATTCCCAAGTCCGCAACCAACACATAAATTAGGTGGACGTTGGAGTGAGATTACAAAGTAACTACGATGTATCTGATCTTAGTAAGAATAATGCATTTCATAGTAAAAATAGAGAGCTCACCAGTGCATAGTTCGACATAGTGTTAGGTCAGCAAAATACGTCTTTATTGATAATAGCTAACCATATCAGCTTAATTAACTAGGTCTTTATTGTTAAGTGCTGACCATATCAGATCTACTTATGACTAATGAGCCATCGATATCTATAATCGGGTTACATACTAACTTGACATACATATCTATTTGTTCTATATTATGATTGTCTTATTGTTATCTTATTTTATGTAATCTAAACACCAACATACTCCCGGCCGTTGAACACCTGTTCAAGGTTATCCAACCTTGACCGCAAAATTGCTGGGGGCTAGGTTTGCTGCAGCGGGACGATCCTCACGGTTGTCTGCTCTGGACCATTGTCCCTTGGGGTTTGGGAGCACCTCCTCATTCCATATATCATCACAAGAACCAATTGTATTGTTAGCGCAACATAGGAGTCCATAACATGGTGTGCCGGCTGGCTGGGGTCTTCTGGTAACTTCCAGTTTTGCTTAGTTTTCAGTTTTCCTTGAATGTTGCTTAGTTCGTCATAGCTTAGTTGTTGGGCCAATGCTGAAGTTGCCAAATCGCACATATGACAATTTCATTGTGTCTGTCGTAGCTATACGGTGACCTGTTATTCGGAAAGCAGAACTCCTTGCTGTACAAGTCGGGTCTAGAGTTACCAATCCAGTCTTCTTGATAGTGACATCTTGTATGTTATCGTCACAGGTCACTGTGAGTTCAATTGGTCTGGTGGTGGCAAAAATCTGCTGATTTTTGTGATACATTTCGTACCACACGAATGACCTGTTTGTGTGTCGTATGTGACACGTTGATGATTTTGTGTTTTTGAATAGCTGGAACTCACAGTTGCTATTAGCCGTAAACGTCGTTTGTTTATCTTGAGAGCCCAATGTATTGATTCTGTTCTTTTTTCCCATGAGTTCCAATTGCTGGAATGGGTACTGGGTTATACAGTTGCACTGCCTGCGTTGCCACTAATGGAAACGTGACTTGAAGTATCACATGGTTGTTTGCGTTTGTGCCTTTATTAAGGCATATAATTGCAAGACGTTGTTATCTGGAACTGGCAAATCCAAACCAAACGGAAGATGTCTCTTAAGGTTGTTCAGATGTCCACGAAGCTGGCATGGTGATAGTAGTAACGAGCTGTGAGGAATATTATAAATGATAATAATATCCCACACAACAAACTAGCAGCAAAGCAATCCAACGGTGTAAATAATGCACCAGATGGAAGATACAGCCGAGACACAAACCAAATTTACGATATACGACCGAGCTCGTTACTGGTCGATCGACCCAGTTCAAGGCAAATGAGTTACGATCAAACACGACCAATCGAACCGTACACAACCGCGAGCGATTTCGTACAAGCGGGAAGATGCGTGGGAAGCATAATGCAAGAAGTTGGCAATCACATATACGAGGTACGATGTACGATACGGTTACGATCAAACACGATCGATCGAACCGCACGCAACCACTGGCAATTACAAGCGGGAAGATGCGTGGGAGGCATAATATAATAGCCTTCATAGCTGAAATCGGCTGTGTAAGAGTAAATAAATGCAAGCGAAAAAGGGCATTGGCCCAGTGAGACAATTTAAGAGTATAAAGAGGCCATAGAGATGAATGCATTAACATACAATGCATGTGCACATACGCTGAATAAGCATACACCCACAATACACGTATACTATGCGTGTATGACAGCGAGATAGAGTACCGGTGGACAATGGGTGCTCTCTGCCTACGTCACGCATGCGAGATCGAAAGCAGTTGGAGCACGAACTGCCGAAATCATGCGAACGAAAGAGAGCGAAAGTGAGGGCTAAGCAAGCCCGTGAGACGGGTGCGGGGAATGCATGGTGCCGAAACAAAACCAAGTGAGGGCTATGCTGATGAATCGGGGGTTAGGGGGAAGAGTGAGAACATGTAAAACCGATAATGGTTTGTGGATTGGAAAAGGGAATGTGCAAGCCGAAGGGAGGGATGAGCAATGGGGAAGCCCTCTATCTAATAGATACGATGCGTGCATTTGGATTGCGATTTAAATAAAAGTAATCAACATTATATATTGGGTTAATCAGGCTAATTAGTATTAAATGATAGATTAAGTTTAAGTACAACGAATATATATATGTATGCATAGTTATAATATGGGAATAATTTGAGCAAAGTTGGGTATGACAAGCGGATTGAGGGGAGCGACGGGCGACGGCAGCGCCGCCAGAAAAAGGGAAAGCAGAGAAAGTCAACGGGATACGAGTGGCGGCCAATGGGAAGGCAACGCCAACATATGAAAGTGATGGAAGTCAATATATATAAACGAGGAAGACAAGGACAAGGGAATGAATGGGCGCACAGCCACAGAGAAAGTGGACATATGCGCTAAGGAATTACGGGACTTGAACCACGCATAGCAACAAGGGGAAGCGTGGGTGAAAGCAGAGGGCCGATGGAAATGTACCGGCTGTATAGCGGTACTACACCAATCTATTCCTGAGGCCGTGGGAGATGCCTATATAAAGGCAACGCCCATCAAGCAAATCATCAAGTCATCAGATTATCAAGTCTACAAGTCGTGATCAACCAAGGGAGTTTTAAGGCCTTACGAGTAACCTTAAAGGCTCATACTAGTGAAACAAAACGAGTAAAAGGATCAAGAAAGTCAGAATAATTTGAGAAGGCCTTACGAGTAACCTCTCAAATTATCCTATAACCAGCAAGTCCTTGGAATAGGACTAGAACACCGTGCCCAGGCCAGAAATAAGAAAAGTCAAACTGCTCCAGGACGATTCCCAGCATATTGGAAGGTACAAGGATACAGTGTTGGAAGAAATAATAGAAACGGCATACAATTTTCTTTTTTTTGAGTCTATCTTTGGCAAAACACAACTTTTTTTTAAGCTGAATGTTTTTTTTTAAAGACACTGTTGCAAGCAATAAAAAAAATAATGTTTTATGTTTTTTGAAACAAATTTAATACAAAAACAAAGGCTTTTTTTTTCTTTCCCTTGGAAGATAAAATAGAAACGATAACCTTAACAATACAAAATATAATGTTGTGGTTCAAGGCACATATTAATTTTAGTTTTAAACAAATAGTTAAATTAATATTTAGTCGTTCCACCCTTATTTTTCAACACTTCGCGGCAACGACGTCCCATGGAATCAACTAACTTAGCACAGATTGCTGGGTCTATAGAGTACCATTCATCCTGGACCTTTTCCCATAAATCTTGCTTATTTTTTGGTTTATAACCAGCAATCCTCTTCTTTAATATACCCCAAAGGTGTTCTATTGGGTTTAAGTCCGGGGACTGAGACGGCCACTCCAAAACATTGACTTTATTGTCTTTGAACCAATTTTTTGCCAGCTTGGACGAGTGTTTGGGGTCGTTATCCTGCTGATATTCCCAAATCAAAGGCATTTCTTCTTCGGCATAAGGAAGCATAGTATTGGTAAGGATATTTACGTAGTCGACGGCACACATTTTGTCCTTAATCCAAAATAACGGACCGACGCCTGAGGAAGAAAAGCATCCCCAAAGCATAATGTTGCCACCTCCGTGCTTAACGGTCTTTACGGTGTGTTTTGGATCATAAGCAGTGTTCTTTGGCCGTCTTACAGTCACCTTGCCATCAGATCCAAACAAATTGACCTTTGTTTCATCCGACCATAGCACATTTTTCCAATTGGCCCGAAGCACATGACGAGTAGCAAAATCTATTCTCCGTTTTATATTTTGCTTGCTCAAGCGCGGTACTTTTCTAGCACTATAAGCCTTTAACCCAAATGATACCAATCTTTCCCGGATAGTTCTACTAGTTATTGGTGCATCTAGGTTGTTTTTGAGCTTTTCCAATGAAAGGAATGGGTTTTTTTTCGCTTCTCGCAAGATGACCTGGTCAAATTTTGATGTTGTGCCACGTTTTCGACCTCGATTTTCTGGTTTATATATATAATGAATAGCTGAAAACACTTTTTTTTTGGAGCAATTTATTAATTCTGCGATTTCTGCCATTGAACGACCAGAGTTGTTTAGTTTTTTCATGATTTCCCTTTCTTCCTCTGAGGAGTGCGTGCCACGACCCATACTGCATATAATGTTATTAAATTAAAACAGAAATCACAACTAATTTAATGGATATTAAATACCTTTGATGTAGAATATTAAAACAAAACCAAAAATTAACTTTTATGAGCTTTTAAACGTTTTTGACGTGAAAAATACTGAGCGTTTCTATTATTTTTTCCAACCCAAACACGTGGTAGTTCTACTAAAAAGCGTATAGAAGAAAAAGATTCGCGAAAATCGGTGTAAAAAGGAATGAAAATAACAGTACTACTATCCCACATTCTTAAACACTGATTTTCAGGCCGAATAATTTCACCAAAAGATGGAAAAGATGATTTCAAAAGAAAAAAAGGTTGTCGTTTCTATTATTTCTTCCAACACTGTATATCCTGTTACCGAAATTCCAGGATCTATATATCGTGACGAATACCAATTGCTGCGAGAATCCTGCCCTACAACAAACGGCCACAGGATTTATCCTTGGGGCTACGAGCACGCAAAGACCATCTTAGAAACGCAGTCAGAGGCATTGAGGTGGAAACAACATCCCTAGAAAATCAGAATACGCCAGGAACGTGAGAGAAAGTCAAAGGATATATCCTAAGGCCAATCAACGCGCCGGCATTATTCCGAAAAGGGAGATATCAAACAAGATATTCATATCACGAGTCTGAAACAGGAACCAGAGGAGACACAAGGGACGAGAGACGGACCAGGATCGAGCGTCGAGGGACCCCAGCCACAAGCAGCGTTGTCCAAGTTCGGGACTCCTTTAGAGAAACTTGTCATATCCGACCAAGCCCATAAATATTCGTAAATAAATATACCAACAAAACTAATAATTAAACAAACGAGTTCTAATTTCACCGGGGCACAAAATAAATTTTGTTGTGCCGAACCTGGCCCAAGAGATAGCATAGATATCCCAAGGGACGAGAAAGGATCGTTACAGAGTTTATTTTGCTATGATGGGCATCTGTAAATACTCGGGAAATTTCGGTTTGAATTCGCATTGTCCTGGACCTTGGTTATGTCATTCATTTGTTGTTCCATTGATTTCATCTGATTTTCAATTATTGCTTCGTCTCGCTTAATGATATTTATTGTTGAATCACAGATGTCTGGTTTTGTAGCAAGGTCAATAAATAGTCCTTATTTGATTTAACCTTTCGTATGGTGCCTGACATCTCTGTTGCATACTTTGAGTCCAGCACACCAAATAAGCCGTTCGCAATGTTCCCAATTATATCTAAAGGCGATCGTCGTTGGCGTTCTGTGTGAAGGAGATCATTTCCTGTTCGTAGCTCTGAGTTGACATGTTCGAAGTGTCTCTGCGTTGCTGTGCATGCCTCTGGAACCTTCATTAACAAGCATATTTCTCCAACCATTACTACTGTGTCATTGGCTTCAATATTACTTTTTATCCCCGTCTCTCTAAGCAAAGGTGCCAATTGTGAATGACACGCTTGTAGGTGCCTCTGGCTATTTTAACGTCTACCACGCGGACGTATCCATCCAGGCCTGGATATAATTTGACAATTCGTCCAATCGGCCACTGCAAAATTGGCACATTATCCTTCTTTAGAATTACCATCATGCCTTCTTTGACATTGTTATATGGTTTCTTCCATTTGGATGTACCCTGCAATTCCTGTAGGTACTCTTGAGGCCATTGTGTCCAGAATGTAAGCTTAAGCACTTTACGCAGCCCTGGATCACATTCCGGACCATCGGCTTCACCTTAATGATGTGGTACTGTTCCCGAGCTATTCCGCGTAGTGCCTCATGTCCACAATGAAGATTCTCTTCATGAAGTTTCCTTAGTATCATTTTTACCACCGGATCATTATACGGCAAGATATATGGATTCCTTGTTTCCGTTGATACTGGTGCTTGTTGTAGTCGAGTTGCTACTCGTATGATTGAATGTTTATCAAATATTAGTGGCAATGTTGCCACCGTGCTTTTGCGATCCAATGGTTGATCAGGTCGTTTCTTTAAGTGCCGTAATTCATATGCAAATCCTGTTTCTTGAATTTGCTTGATGGTTATTCTTCGTGCTTGATCCAACACTTCCAACTCTAACTGAGTCGTTGGTTTCCTGTTCTGCTTGTGACAAAACCGTAGTACATACGCCACTATTCGCTGTAGCCGGTACAATTAATTTCTGTGATTTACCGTATATATCCATTCATTTTTGTTGTTGGGAGTGGCAGTCACCATGCTGAATACCTTGGTTTTTTTCTCAGCGGTATTCATCGTGTGCCCTGTGGGTCCATATAACCATAAGGTATGTGTGCTGAGCTGGGCTGCTGATATGCCTCGACAGAACATCAGCTGCGTTGAGTGCTGATGACACATGACGCCAGTGCCTTGGATTTAATACCTCAGGTATCTTGGTCAACCGATTAGCCACAAATATGGTGGAAATATGGTGCCCGTGAATTAATCCAAGAGAGTACTACTGTTGAGTCTGACCAGAGAAATGATTCAACACTTTCTGATCCTGATCGGAGATCCTGTCGAACTCTATCAGTGAGTGCTGATCCAAGTACAGCTGCACATAGTTCCTGCCGGGGCAGCGTCTGCTTTTCAAAGGGAACCCCTCTCGACTTGGCGCACAACAATCTGACCGAAATTTGGCCATTTTTATAGGTTGACCTCTCCAACCGCCTTTTCTGATGCATCAACAAATGTATGCAGTTCCTATGTAGTGGGGATCTTGCCATCAAAAATTTGCCTTGAAATGTACATCCTCTCGGTAGGCTTCCCATTGCTTCTCCAAATACGGGTCACCATCCATCTCAATTCGTTCGGTAGCAACATGTTGAAGAAACATTTTCGCTCTTACCACTACCGGTGCGAATAGGCCTAGAGGATCAAAGAATCGACCGACTTCAGATAGCACCACTCGTTTGGTTATTCCTTTTGTATGCCTTTGAGCCTTTCCACATAATTGATCTTCTTTGGGTGCCCATATGATTCCCAAAGTTTTGACACATGTTTGTTCCAGTGTGTCACCGAGATTGATGTCAGCAATCGTATCTTCCTTTGGATTTTCTTGTAGAAGTTGACTGCTATTTGAACACCACTTTCGTAAGTTGAAACCCTTAGGTCTCAGGATTTCAAAAGCTCTTGTCTTATTTGCAGTGCTTCTGGTAAACTGTCTGCTCCTGTAAGACAATCATCAACATAAAAGTCATTTTTTAATGCCAATGCTCCAGCCGACAATTTTTCCATGTCTTTCAGTGCGAAATATTCCAGACACTTTGTTGCTAAATATGCGGCTGATCCATAAGTCACCGTTTTGAAACGATAAAACTTTAGTTCCTGACTTGGACCCTCTCTCTACACAACCATCTGATTGAATTGATCGGCAGGGTTTATCCAGACCTGACGATACATTTTTTCAATGTCCGCCGAGAACACATATTTGTGTGTCCTGTGTAGAATTGAGAAGAGTTGACTCTGTACAACTGCTTCAGGATATAAAATGTCGTTTCGGGTTTTTACCAGATGAAGATTTGCATGATGCATCAAATACCTCCCTTAGCTTGGTGGTGGTACTTTTTGATTTTAGTACCCAATGATGCGAGGTAATGTAATGGTTATTGTGAATTTGCTCCACCATTACCTACTTCATATGTTCAAGCTGTTCATATTCTGACATAAATTTCACATATTCCTTTTTTATGTCAGGGTTCATTCGCCGCTCTAACGACATGAATCTTCTTATGGCTACTTCCCGAGATTCTCCAAGGGATGAAGCTTCTTCAGCAAATGGAAGCTTTACAATTAGTCGATTGTCAGCCATCCGTCCGTCCGTCCGTCGAGTTTGTTTCAATACCGATTTTCTCAAACACTATAGAGGCACAAAATTTGGTAAAGGCGCACATTTTTTATGATTTTGGCACCCCTTTCCGGTCACGGAATTTGAAAAACTCGATTATCGCCCGTAATTTTCTACCTTGTGCAATCAAATTTAGCACACTTAAATTTGATACTAATATCCAGCAAAACACAAATTTTGATCAAAATCGGACAAAAAATAGGCAACTTATGCATATAAACGCTTTTCCATATGGCCGGAAAGCCGTTGGCTGGTGGGGCGCTACCGAAATACTAAGATGTGCTTGTAACAAGCAGGTGAACAGATTTTTTTAAATGCGAAAATGTATGTATGTATAAGTCGGCAAGAAGAACCTGCTTACTTCATTAATACTTTTCTGCAGAAATATACATGAAATCTAAAAGAAAATGTTATAATTTTCAATATCAACCACATGTTATCTGCTTGATATTAAACCATTGATGGACGGAATCTCTTAGGGGTGGAGTAAAATTAAAAAATAAAATTTTTTTTATTTTTTTTTTTTTGAAGTTGTAATATTTAAAGAATGTTGTGTACAAATTTAAAATTAAATTTACAAAAATTTCTTATTTTCAATTCCAACCACACGTTAACTGATTCTAGTTGATTTTAAACCATGGCTTGACGTTATTTCTAAAATTTTTTTCTGATTTTTTTTTTTAATCTGATACTCTTTAAGAATGTAAAAATTTCAAGTAGAAAACCTTCGAAAGGTGTAGCGCGTCAACTGATCGGCTATCAGTGAAGATGTTCGAGTGTAAGAAATTTTAAATCGATTTTCTAATGAACGGCGTTTAAAAAAAAATAAAACATTCTGCCTGTTTTAGTTTTTTTAGGAAACTAGTTCGAAAACAGGATTTGAAGGGGTATTCAGGGTAATTTTTGTATAACTAACTATATATGTAGTTCCGTTGAAATATAGTCAAATAAAAAAAAAAAGAAATAGATGTAACGGAACAATTGTCAGTTAGATTTAAAGAGCATGAGCCAAATAAAAAGAATACATAAAAAATTTAAAAAAATGTGACCAATCTTCCGAAAAAAAAGTTTTTTTGCTGCCAATTATGTAACCATAGCTGTATGTAAGTGGTTAGACATGGACTATTGGTCATCACGTTGTCTCGGCAAATTTATGAGATTATTACGGAAGACTCCAGTCAGAGGCCAGTTTGTTGCCTTGTTCCCTTCTAAGTTATTTGCCGCCCTCGGTATTGCAGTTTTGTTTTGGGTATAATGTTCGTCTCGAATGTTCGCGATTATGTTCGGTGTTATCTTTTTGAACTTCGTCTTTATTGGTAATATCGGCTACCATATACTTGCAGTGGCTCTTTAAAGTGCGGGTCTTACTCAAAAATGTTTCCCTGTCTTGACATGGAGTGATTTTCTTGCCTATTCAATAATCAATGCAAATTCTTGGTGCATCAACTCTCTTTTGAACAACAACTAACCGACTAGCCACACTCGATGTTGACATTCGTACTATCCCTTGGGTCAGCTATTCGTCTACTTGATTCTTGACTGCTTCTGCCTCGCAGGCAGTCAATCGTGATGGCGAGTGGTGAAACGAATTCATTGCTGTTGCATCCGGAATAATTTTAAGTTTGAGAGTGAACTTTTCAACGAAGTTGAATCCAATTAAGGCATTGCACTCAACTGCCTCGTCAGATCGTCGACAACAAGTACGGACACAAAGGCGCCTGTCGTTTTTGTTTATTTTTTGCCCAGACCAGTCAACGTTGATTCGTTCCTATGTACTTCGATGTTTGGCAACTGTTTCGCAATGCTTTCCGAGAAGATCGACACATCAGATCCTGTGTCTACACATAAGTTAAGTAAAACACCATTTACGGACACCCCTTTAACTCGTCGACGATTAACTATATTGCGGACTTTGAAATCTCTACGAGAATCCTTTTTATCGGTTTCACCATTAAGAGGGCAATTTCTAGTAAAATGTCCGTTCTCATTACAGTTAAAACATTTCGTTTCGTCCAAGCAATCTTTTATTTTGTATTCAGCTGAACCACACTTAAAACAGAATTGCCTTCCAAGCTGCGTCTTCGCTACGACATCTG
Organism: Drosophila insularis; assembly: GCA_018903935.1. Taxonomy (NCBI): domain Eukaryota; kingdom Metazoa; phylum Arthropoda; class Insecta; order Diptera; family Drosophilidae; genus Drosophila; species Drosophila insularis. The sequence goes on from JAEIFP010000054.1 coordinate 33,856, forward strand.
TTGTGTTTTTGAAAAAACTCCTTGGGACATTCTTGGCCAGTTTACCCACGATTTCATAGCTTCTTAAAGGTTTTACATATACAGACCAACTTTAAATTCGTTCTGAAGAAACCGATTGTCAACAATGTATCGCAAAACAGCTGACTCTTCTACATCCCCATCACAGGCGGTCTTTCTCATACTAAGAATATACTCCTGAATCGACTCTTGTTTATGCTTTTCTCTCAACTGTTGGTGGACTTCAGGGCTATTTAATTCACACTCAATTTCGTTGATTAGGCAGCTTTTCAAATTGGCATAATTGTTAACACAAAAACAGCTTGGCAGCACCTTTCATCTTGCCTCTCGCCTGTACGTACAGTTGCTTTTCGTTAAGCTCAAACGCCACTGCATTGTATTCGAAAACTTCAAACGATTTCCTTGGGCCAGTTCTATAAAATTCTACAACAACATTTTCAAAGCAGTTTGATGCCATATGGACTTGGCTATCTTGATGCTCGTCCACCAGTATTTTTTTCAATAATTGCACCATTACGTGCAATTGACTTTGCATTTCAGTTTTTTCATGATCGCGTTTGCCAAAAATTATATATGAAATCGATAGGGAATACTTCAGAGATTATAACGGACGTTGACGATACTATGCGCAGTACGTTCAAGTGGCCCCTACGACACCAGGACAAAGCCTGTTACGCGCGAGCCCAAGCAGATAACTGCCCACCTCCCACCCGACCGACCGAGGGGTGCAGCCGTAAAACGCACGGCGCGAATCGCGTGGACAAATACACAAGAGAAGAAGCAGACAAACAAATAATACTATAGTTATCTATTAACTAAATGGGATAGGATAGATGTTTTAAGCATATTGATAGAAAACTCTGCGCTGATTACAGGGAAAAGAAGGTTGTAATCAGAGCAGAGGACCCTAAAAGGTTCATGCATGGCATAGTTAGAAGAACAACGACTAAGGGATAATGGTATCAAAGGATGTCTACTCCGTCTACATGGTACCGACAGATTTACCTGAGCTAATAACTCAGGCGAGTCGATATCACCAATTAGGAGCTTGTGCATGAAAATTGCACCAAGCATAGTTCTACGGTTAGTTAGGGAAGGAAGGTTAATCAAGAGAAGTCTACTAGAATACGAAGGCAAATTGACATTGCGATCCCAGCTTAAGCCACGAAGAGCAAATAGCAAGAACTGCTTTTGAACGGATTCAAGTCTAATCTGGTGCGACTCATATTGAGGTGACCAAATGCAAGATCCATACTCTAAAATAGGACGGACAAGCGAAGTAAAAAGAACTTTAGTTGTATAGGGGTCATCGAATTCTTTTGACCATCTTTTAATGAAACCCAGGACACTCATGGCCTTTGAGACCGTGGTGGAAATATGGGTGTTAAAATTTAACTTATGGTCCATAAGTACGCCCAAATCATTCATATTATTTAGACGTTCTAAAGGGCTATTGTTTAGAAAATAAGTGACCAGTTGAGGAGAGTTACGAAAAAAAGTCATTACCTTACATTTGGTAGTGTTAAGATTTAGTAGATTAAACTGGCACCAGGATTGAAAGTTTTTAAGATCAGCTTGTAGCCGACTAAATGAATCTGTAACTTTATACGTAAGACAAAGCTTGACATCGTCAGCATACATAAGCACACGCGAATGAACAATGACTGATGGAAGATCGTTAATGAATAGTGTGAAAAGCAGAGGGCCCAGATGACTACCTTGAGGTACACCAGAAGTCACAGGAATGGAAACGGAAAAAGAAGACTTAAAAAGTACCTTCTGTTTTCTATTTGTTAAATATTAACACGACTAAATACGACTCCTTCCAAATAGATGGAAAAGAGGAAGATTCGACAGACAATAGAAACAATTTTAAAATGGGTTTACATAATGCGTTTGCACAGAACCTGAGTACACATCCAGGAAGACCATCTGGCCCCGGAGAATAAACGGGTTTAACTAATTTAAGTTCGCTAAGAATAGAACCTTCATCAATCACTGGATTGAAAATGCAATTAGCCTTTTCTAAATGATAAGGATACGGACTTGCTCGATATTCCGTTGAGGAATAAGTTGTTTTGAAAAAACTCGCAAACATATCGGCAATTGCCTGATCAGTGCTCGCTTTTTTATTTTGAAAAGACAAAAAAGATGGGTGCACAGAGGTCTTACGTTTAGAATTAACAAAATTATAAAATTGTTTAGGGTCAGAAGAAAACTGAAGCTTACATCGCTGAAGATAATTCTTATAGCATTGTGTATTAAGCATCATGAATTTTGAACGAGCGACTGTATACAGAGCATAGTCTGATGAACGACGTGTTTTTTGAAACTTCTTATAATATCGTGTCTTCACATTTTTCAAATTGCACAGCTCACGAGAGAACCAGGGAGGTTTGTTAAGCCGCTCCAGCCTACCAAGAGGCACACAAATATCAAAGAGTGAATTCAGAGTATCATAAAAAAAACGAACAGCTGAGTTCATATCTCTACAATTGTACAGATAAGACCAATCGGTAGTGGCAATGTTTTCATTAAGGCTGGCAAAGTCAGTCTTACGAAAGCACCTAGTTAGAGGTAACTCATTTGAACCAAGTAATGGTGAAAGCAAGGGCAGATCAATTTTCAAATTTAATGTAGGATGAAATTTGTCTTCTGGAAGAACAAATGGTTCGATCCTAGAAACCTCACAATAAGAAGAATCCAATACAAAAATAAGATCTAACGATTTTCCATTAGAATTTAAGATAGGATTGACTTGGGATAAAGATAAGCCTAGAAGGCCATCAATAAAGTCATGTGACAAAGAGGGCAGCAACATGGTACATTCATCTGTTGGTGACCATGCTAAAGCGGGTAAATTAAAATCACCTAAAACTATGAGCATGTCTTGACTGGAAACCAAAGAGGAGACAAACTGAATTGCCTCTAAATGATTTGAATATACCACCATGTCTGACAAAGGTGGAATATAGGAACAAGTAATAAAAGCATTAAAAGATTTAAAATTTACTTTAACACCGACAAACTCAATCTCCTGGGTACTAGAAAATTGAATCATTTCAGATGATAAAGCAGCATCAACAGCTATCAGAACGCCACCACCTATGCGAGAAATCCGGTCACGTCTGAATATAGAAAAATTTGTGGGAAAAACCGATGAATCAGCAATATCAGGTTTAAGCCACGTCTCTGTAAAAGGTAGAATGTTATGCTCAAAGGAAAGACTATCTACATAGAGATTAGGAAGTTTAGATTTCAGTCCTCTAACGTTCTGGTAACCCAGGTTAAGGGACGAAGCTAGTTTTTTGACACACCAGCAGATGCTGATGTGGCAGGAATAGTATTTGTTGTTTTTGTTGGCAAGCGAATCGGTTGCCGATTTTTCTTTTTTACAGTATATTCCTTAACTATAATATGTTTCGGCCAAAAATCTTCTCGACATATGGTGTCGAAGATATTGGCAGAAACACTAATTTTAAAGGACGAAATGTCCCGAGAATAAGAAAATTTAAACTTCTCCACCGCAATATTCGAGACGTTAACTTTCTTCCGAATATAGGCTATTACATCATCAGATGTGACAACAGGGTCTAGCCTAGAAACAAATATATGTTTCTTTGGTGGTATGCCAACGAGAGGCCGCGGTCCCGAAGCGTCAGCCGCAGCAGTAACGTTGGACAAGTCACCCACTGCAGCAGTCAACTTGTTTACGGGGCCCTCGATACTTTTAGAACTATCGGCAATTTCCATTGGAATGGGTAATTGCCCGGACTTATCGGACACTACAATAGGCATCGTTTTTAAAAGATCATTCCCAGGTGATATCGGTAATTCCTTACTAATAGCATTCACAACCGGGCTCTTAAACGATATCAATTGCTGTACATTAGGAGTGGACGGTGCATGAGACCGGTCGGGGACGATAAGAGATGCTGGCGGATCTACAGATACAGAAACACCCCAAGGACTGGTCCTTTTACGTTTCGGAGACTCATTCATAAGCGATAAACTTCTGAACTGAGTCTCCACCGCAGTAAACTCCGCTTGAAGTTTATTAAAACCTGCCCTTAAGGTGTCAAAACTATCTCTAGTCCGCCTCATGAAAGAGCGCATCTCATTCTCGACCTCCCGGCAAGCATCACATCCATATTTTAAGCCACCACCTTTAGCAATAGACTCCTTGATTCTGCCTGTGTAACCTGCACACTTAACGTGAACCGCATTGTCACACAACCAACAAAGAATATAATCATGGGAGTCAACCGCATTAGTGGCAACTATACAATTATTTTTTGAGCAGACAACCATTTTATCAAAAAGTTTAATTTAATTAAAAGGAAATACAAAAAATAAAAAATAGAAATTCTAAAGGTAAAAAATCAGTGAATAAGAATATACTGACCAGTTCTGACACAAGGGTTAATGTGCAGAGTAAGCCTTCACAACTAAAGAAATAAAAGAGATGAAAGCACAAAAACAAAAACACGTATCACAGAGTCGCGGGTAGGCAAAAGACGAGAGCGCAAATCAATCAAGAATAGGAAAGAGCGGGAGAGCGCGTCAAATTGAACACATGCAACAACAATTTGTACGCAAGAGCGCGAGAGTTAATTAAAAACGGTAAAGACACAAAAGCAAAAGAGATAAGCAAAACAACAACACCGCTAATGCGAGTATTGTTGTATGTTTTGATTTTATTTAAATTTAAACAAAAGCGACAGCAAGTATTCGCAAAATGAAAATAAAATTCGGATGCTGAAATTATTATTAATTAATTTAACCGGTAATAAATTTAAAAGTTATGGAAAAGTATTTAATCGCGAGAAAAAAATAAAAGTTGATAAGCGCAAAAAAAAACACGTCCGTCCTCTGCAACGAGTGAAAGATTAAATGAATCGAAAAAATTTTGAAATCGGTTGATATTCATGGGTGCTAGAGGCGCCCAAAGTTGACACATTTTTATAAATGGGAATAAATGATAACTTTTACAAAAAATCCCAACTTTTGTGAGGAAGCTCTGGCTGGGTTATAATTCTCAGTCTCCAGAGTCACGTCTACAGAAAATTTATTTGATCTGAAGACCTTGAGCGTATTATGAGTGAAGCGGAGGCCACCTAAAGGGACAAAAAAGGGGAAGGGAAAGGGTATAAGGAGAATCCAAGAGAAGCTGCAACGACTGATCTTGTCTTCCAAGCGAAGCCCGCTTGGCCAAGATGCGATGTCTCTTGGTCTGGCAAAGGGTGAGGGAGGTAGGCGTGAGAACAAGTGTCAGTAGGATTATGGGATGATGGGGGTGATGAAGAGAAACGCTGGCCAAGATCCGTCGCCTCATCATTTTGGAGCGACTGAGCCTTGAGATCACTGACTGACTTCGATTGCAGGAAAATAACTCATCCCGCCGAAATCCACTGATCCTTCGGTTCCACTCTAGAACGTTACGGGACAAAGGTAAAGGGGAGGTATAGGGTAGACGTGGTTTTATAATGAAGTAAGTAAGTCGTCTCGCCGACTTGGGTATACCATACACCAATAAAACAAATATTGAAATATTTTATAATTTTATAATAACAAATGCATTTTCGTATTTTTAAAAAAATCGGTTTGCATGCTTTTTACAAGCATTTCTTAGTATTTCGCTCACTCAAGCATATGAGCGCCCCCACCAGCCAACGGCCAACTCCGGCCATATGGAAAAACGTTTATATGCATAACTTGGCTATTTTTATTCCGATTTTGATCAAAATTTGTGTTTTGCTGGATATTAGTATCAAATTTAAGTATGCTAAATTTGATTGCACAAGGTAGAAAATTACGGGAGATAATCGAGTTTTTTCAAATTACGGGGGCGGAAAGGGGCGTGTCAAAATTTTTACACATAAAAAATGTGCGCAATTACTAAGCAAATATACATACCAACTATGGTGTCTCTAGCTAGAATAGTTTTTAAGAAAATCGGTTTTATTTAATTTGTGGGGGCGGTAGGGGGCGTGGCAAAATTTTTACAAATACAAAATGTGCGCATTTACTAAGCAAATATACATACCAAATTTTGTGTCTCTAGTTGCTATAGTTTTTGAGAAAATCGGTTTTATATACTTTGCGGGGGCGGTAGGGGGCGTGGCAGAAATTTGAAATAAACTTGATCAGTGTACATACTACACGAGTCTACATACCAAATTTGGTGGCTTTAGCTCTTATAGTCTCCGAGATCTAGGTGTTCATACAGACGGACAGACGGACGGACGGACGGACAGACGGACATGGCTAGATCGTCTCGGCTGTTGATGCTGATCAAGAATATATATACTTTATGGGGTCGGAAAAGCTTCCTTCTGCCTGTTACATACATTTTGGCGACTTTAATATACCATTTCACCCAATTAATAGTAACATATTAGATTTTATTTGTAGTCAACTAATTTCTAAACAATCATTGTTCGTGGGGCAAAAGGGGTACCTACCGCACTCAAAGCTAAAAAGGAAACCTGGGTAATGACCTCACCTGATTTAAACCTTGCTTAGAAAATCATTGTTCTTTTGTTGCTACTTTTTTATTACTCGTCTTAGCACTATTATGGTCACTTGCTAAGTGATTTTTTTCTAATTCTATGCTCAAACTCACCCTTGCTCTGCCTACTTATATCCTAACGGTGAAATCATACGATGCGTCTTGCGCTTTGGCACGCGTCACGATCTCCGTCCCTCTCTTTCGCTTTCGATTTCTTTGCTCTTTCTTTGGTGTCGGTATGCAGCGCAGCGTCCGCTGCTGAGCCGACGCGTCGATGCTGCTGCCACGCCAAGACGGTAGCCATAAAGAGAGAGACGTCGATCGTGAGCATTGTCTGTCAAAGCAAAAAGAAGTACAGTTAATTTTATATTAGAATATTTAAATGTGCCGTCCATGGGCGTAGTGAATAAAAAATTAACAAAGGGGCCCTACATGGGCGTAGTTTAACTTAATGAGAACGATGATGAGGTCAAGTATTGTGACTCGTTATTGAACTAGAAGCATTACAAAATACACTAAATATTGGTGTTTTTTAACTTTGGTGGTACAGAACTAACAGGGATCAACTAGTATTAATACCGGATTTCAATACCTACATACACTAGGTAGGTGAAATAAATATTTCACCTAGGTAAATATAGGTAAATACCTATCAGATGTATATAGTTCCAATATGCGGAGACCTGCGACACCGATGCGTAATCCATAAACCTAAGACAACGTCGCCTAAAAATGGGCTGCAGTTATAAGGAAGAAGAAGAGCGCATGCGTGTTGGCCTGTAGCTTCTTTGTATTTAAATGATAACATTGCGTAATGCTGTTTTGCAAATACTACCTGTTTATATATGTGCCTTTCTACAATGTTAAATTGCTAATTACATGCTTTGGAAAAACTGACGAGACAGGTAAATGTTATTTAAGTTGATGAAAAATTGGTCATAGTTGTAGGTTGGCCCTTTTTATTTCCATTTACCTAATTGGATGTAAATAATAAATACAAAAAGGGTAATAGCGATTTTGCGTTCTACCTAGTTAGTTAAAAAAATATAATATAAAGTGCTAATTATTCCTCTAGTTTACGACAGTTAATTTTTAACCTCATAAGTGGAAACACCTTAAATATAAGTCAAGACAGTTTTATTTATTGGTGCAAAAATGTTGTTAAAGAATAAAAGGATTTTGGAAGTTTTCCATGAGTGTGAAAACCCAAATGATTTTGAGATGAGATTGCTGAAGGAGATGGGCGGTTCATTGAAAACGCTAGTACGGAGCTTAAGGTAAAAATCAAATATACACACTCTAACTTAAGGCGAAAACGGATTGCAAGCGCCAGAAATCTGTCAATTTTCGTGAAAAAAAATTTAATTTGGCTTGAGGAGTATACGAGATTCTGAGCAGATTCGGAGCAGGAAGATGTTCAAACATCAACTAGCCGAGGAAGAGGAAGGCCGCATAAAGATACAGGATTGTTAAACGTTTACAAGAAAACAAAAGCTTTCAGAAGCACTTTCTTCAGGGTATACAAAGGAACAAGAGAGGGCAAAGTCGAGCATTACGAAAGCTGTGCAGATCGCCAGTCCTCATCGACTAAACAGGATTAAGGAAAGTATTCCAACCCCACCAAACTTAGGTGCCACTAAGTACACTGAGGAAGAGGCGTTTTCCTTATTTATGGACCTGGGATTGACGAAGGAGAAAGACGAAATTTTAAGGAGTTCCTTAAAAATTCATAAAATCGGCGTTCTTCCCGGAGCTTCTTCCGGAAAATTTGACTTTACTCAACAAATGGGGATGTGATGGATCTTCTGGACAAAGCGCCTACAAGCAGATTATACACACAGAAGACGAAGTTATTTCTGATGAAAATATGTTCATGGCTTCTGTAATTTCTTTGCGCCTAAGAAGTGAAAGTTCTGAATATTGGAGAAATCTTCGACCGTCATCGACCAAAGCCAACTGAAAACTGCTGTTTTTCAAACCAAAAGTGGAAAAACATTTACGGTTAAGTTTGATTTTTACCCGACAATGATTGATGGAAAAGTTTTAAACGAAATTACAAACACTTCCTCAACATTGAGGTGTCCAATTTGCACAAAAACTCAAAAAGAATTTCACGACTTCGACGATTCAACGAGTGAGGAGACCTGCTACGAATATGGAATTTCTCCCTTGCATTGCAGAATAAAGTGTATGTATTTTATTCTGAAGCTAGCTTACACACTTCCTCGTGAGGATATTTAGGGCAGGAAGGAGATTATACAAGCTGAATTCTCTCGGAAGCTGGGACTGAAAGTTGACTGCCCAAAGCACGGATACGTGACTGATGGAAATACTTCAAGATTTTTTGCAAATGATGAAATGATATCTTTAATAACAGGTGTTAGTCAAAGATCATTATAAGATTGGCTGTTATCGTGAATGTTATAAATTGCAAGATAATGGTAAATGGTGAAAGATTTGCCAAATATACTTCAACAACTGTTCAACTTTTGAATGAATTGTATCCGCAAAAAAAACTTACCCCAACGGTACATAGGATTTTGGCTTATGGAAAGGATTTAATAGAAGTGTTTACCAATTGGAGAACTATCCGAAGAAGCACAGGAATGTAAAAACAAGGACTACAAAGGGTTCAGATATACTAATACATTAAAAACTTCTCGTGTTAGACAAAATGAAGACCTTTTTAACAAAGGCTGCTACCTCTTCGGACCCACTTATTGCATCACTGAGACACGTGCGATCACGAAAGGATTCGAAAAATAGCAACTATAGTCCCGAAATGTTTGAAATTATTTTCAAAATTAACTCTTAAGATGGCTGAGTAAAACGCATACGCACAGACGGACGGACAGACGGACATAGCTATATCAACTCAGCTTCTCATGCTGATCAACAATATATATACTTTATAAGGTCGGAAACGTCTCCTTCTGTGCGTTACAAACATCTGACCAATTTTATAATACCCTCTGCAAGGGTATTAAAAGTAAATAAAAATGTATCAAAAACATATATAAAGCATTATGAAAACCTTCGACCAAGATGGGAGTCGAACCCCGGCCGCCCGATCGCCAAGCGAGCACACTAACAACAGAGCCACGTCGATACTTTGAGAAGTGCCGTCGAGTTCTGTAGTTAAGCACGCATCTCATTCTCGCATTGTCGCTAGCTCGTCGAAAACTCAAAAAGTCTGCGAGCGAGCGATTGAAATGCGATGTTGTACAACTTCACGTCACACACACACTACGAAGCCTGAGCATGTACCGACGAGTGTACACATACATATGCAAAACGAGAACACAGCGACACAGACATGCGTTCATCGTTCTGCGATCCGATCCGATTGAAATATTGAGATCTGATGTCACTCGCGAAAAAATCATGCAAAAACAATGTACCGTTATGATTTTTTCTTTTGTTTTCAATGAAAAAGGGCAGCTAATTTTGGCGTGACAGACTGAATTATTTTCGATGCGTAGCGACACTGCTGCGAGCGAACGGTTTTCGCTCTCGCTGCGGCCGCTCTCTGGGGTTCTAGGCTGTTCGTCTTTTGCCGAAGTTCTCTGGGGTTCCAGGCTCAGGCTAGCGTTTGTAATCAAAAAATCTTGAGTTTGACGCATCTATGTATTCTATGGTTAGTGATAAAACGTTAAAAAATGTTACATAGTCGCTTAAAACAATGATAAATTCCGTGTGTGATTGAAAAAAACCTGGTTTCGCTCCATTTTTAAAGGAAAAATGGAAATATTTGCTGACTTTGACTTTGAATTTTACAGCACCACAAACACCCATCTTGACAAACATTCAGTTAAACTTAAGGTATTCCTTATCATACCCTTTTTAAATTTTTAAAATCGCTTTATCGGTTTAGAAGCTATGATTTTTGCAATGTAAAATGCCAAATGTCCCACTGTGCGGCGGCCCCAAAGAATTCATTAATGCACAGACAGAACCTTTCAAATAAAATTTCCATTTCTTGTTCTTCTTCCCCCATCCCCTTTTACATGCATGCCACATTTGTGTGTGTACGCGTGTGCTATGATGATTCGAGCAATGTTTGTGCAGAGCCGATTTATATTGACTTAAACTTGGTGTCAATGTATCCGATCCGATTGAAATATTGAGATCTGATGTCACTCGCGAAAAAATCATGCAAAAACAATGTACCGTTATGATTTTTTCTTTTGTTTTCAATGAAAAAGGGCAGCTAATTTTGGCGTCATAAGGTTAGCACCTTAAGTTTAGTTTTCACTTATCCTTAAAACTTGAAGTCGTATCAATACCAAAATTTTTTACTGCTTTTTTTAAACTTCTAATATCTTAAATATCAGAAAAAAAAATAGGCAGAAGTCGAAAAGTTTTATATAATTATTTGCGTAATAAAACAGCACTATGTGGTCTTTTCTGATGAAAAGAAGTTTAACTTGGAGAGGCCCGATGGATATAATTATTATTTCTATGATTTTCGGAAGGAGGAACATCAATTGGATCGACTTCATAGCCGTGTGGGCGGTGTCATGGTGTGGGGAGCTATCTCCTACTATGGCACGAGCGAGCTGCAGTTTTTGACCACCAATGTGAATGCGAAAAGCGTCCTGGAAATTGCTTTAAAAATCTGTTTTCAAATCGGCAATGGCATTTTCAACATGAAAATGCTCCAATCCACACAGCCCCTATGATTAAATCGTGGATTAAATCACAAAATGTTAATTTGTTGCAGTGGCTACCTTACTCGCCGGACCTAAATATAATAGAAAACGTGTCGGTAAAGTTTACGAATCTGGAAGACAGTATTCCACCAAAAAGGATTTGATTCAAGGAATTAAAAGCGCTTATTTCGGAACGTTGTACGATTCGCTGCTCAATCGGATCTATGAGGTCATCCACAATAAAGGAGGGTCAACTAAAAAAAATATTTTAAATTGAAATAAATTAAATTAAATTTATTATTACTTTACTTAGAAAATTAAATTTTTGTTAGGAAAAGCGAGAAAAATGTAAATATCGCAAAGTGTGCTAACCTGATGAATTTATCAGTTGATTTGGAAAAAAAATTATTAAAAAAATTTGAATATACAAAAACATTAATTCTTGTATAATTTTATTGGTTTCAAAACCAATTGAATATACATTTAGATAAAACTTATGACTAGAACTAGAAATTATGCTGGGATACGTATATGAGGATACGTAAAATACAAACATCTATTATCAAAGTTATTGTGGAGTCGTTCGAGTCTCACCACTACTTGTACAACATTTGCTCTATGGTGTAGTTCGCTTGTGGAAAAATACAAGGGCAGATTATGAATCATTTTAAGTAATTTGATTTGAGTAACTTGTAGTTTTTTAATATGACAGTAACCGATATCAGCCCAGACTGGAGCTCCTAATTTCTTGTTTTACAGAAGTCCAAGGTACATAATTTTACATCCACCTGGTTTAATTTGAAATGACTTCCTGATAGGTAAATCGCTTTGCGTTTTCTTGTAAAGAATATTGCCTGAGTTTTTTCGCTATTAACTTGTATTTTCCATTTATGAAAAAATGAGACAACTGTATCAAATGCTTGGATAAGGTTTGTGGTAATTTCGGAACCCAGGCAAGAATCAAGAGCCCTGTGGACATTAAGCACCTTTATCAATTTTCTGAGACTTAGCCTCAGTCTATATGCACTTTAAAAGAACGATATTTTAAAAAATTTTGAATTAGCTTTATTAACTCTGGAGGAGTTGTCAGCGCATTTAACTTGAACAAGAGACCATCGTGCCAAACCAAATTAAAAACTGCCTTAATATCCAGCAGAATCTTGCCACTGGATTCGGCTCTTTGAAAGTTTGATCTGAAAATTTTATTGATTCTAACAGGGGCTAAATGATGTCATGCTCCTGATGAAATCCAAATTGTTTTGGAAGTAAAATTCCATAGTCCTCAATAAGTAAATTAACCCTTTCGACGCGTTGCCTGTGAGCAACTTCAGCTGTTTCAAAGCGTACGGTTTGTCTTCTTTTGTTTTTGTTTCCTTGAAGTATGTACCCAAAACATATATTATATAGAAAGTGTGGGCATCGTTGGGCCATTGTGGTTATATGGTTATTTAGTCATGAGACCGAAAGACAAAGAATTGTTAGATGATCATATTGCGAGAATGATTAACTTCGATTGCGATGCCTCGACTGACGAAGAAAGTGATAATGATATGGATTCAGCAGTGCCAGAGAAGAATTTGGAAGTAATCGTGGAGAGAGGGCAAACTTTGGAGATTGACCTTCTTGAAAATTGGATTACGTAAGAATGTAAGCCGAAATCGAGTGTTGTTGTGGATAATTGCTTTGAAAAAGTTGACCCCAAGTGGAAAAACAAGCCATTTGTACCTCCAGATATTAGTTGGAAAGACAGTGCTAAGAAAGACGCCGATTTAATAACGCCAGAAGCATATTTCTGAAAACGCTATATTGCTATTTTTTTGTAAAAACTAAAACTGGCATGGTCAAATGCTTTAAAACTCACAGCTATCACAGACGCAACGCCTCCAGCAAATAATACCAAACAAAGCAAAATAGGCGATTTGTATTATGACAAACTGTATGAAATATGTTCTTTTCTGAATGGTCTCAAAGAAAAATTAGGTATGCTACCCTAGGAAGAACATCAAAGCATCGATGACCAAATCATTGCGTTCAAAGGTATGCATTCATAATTGTCATAATGTCAAACCTACAACAGACCTCATAAATGTGGTCTAAAAATGTTAAGGCGTGCTGGAACCTCTGATAATTGGTTTACTTTAGTTAGTCTTCTGATTTCATTGAAGAATATAGGAATATTTGCAACGGGAAGTGTACGTAAAAGCCAGTTCAAGTTGTAACTTCTTGTAAAAGCCATGAACCCGTTGGAATCCAAAGGATACAGCTTATATTGATGTTCCTAGACTTGCGATAATTGCTTCTTACAATAAGGGCATGGGAGGAGTATATTTGGCCGATATGCTTATGGAGCTTTACAAGGTCAAGGACGTGGTATATACGAATTTTTTATTGGTGTCTTGGCACATCTGTTACAAACGCGTGGCTATTGTACAGAAAGCATCTAAAATTGGCAAATCCGGGGCAAAAGCATATTCCCCTAATAAAATTTCAATTAGAAATTGCTCATGAGTTGCTTACTACTAATACTTCGTTCGAAAAAAAGAAACCCGAACTCCCCATCAAGCAGCGTGTCTTCCCAACAGTCTAAAACAGTCGTTCCCCGGTCTAGGGCCTAGCTCTGCCGCAGCGCTGCCGCTTCACGTACACTGTAAATGCTCGTGTTTGTTCGGCAATGTCACTTCGGAAAAATTTTGGTTGATGCTTGTCAGAAAAAAAATTGATTGCCAAAAAAAAAATAAATCAGTTGCTGTTCAGCATTTGATGAAGCAACACCTTTTTAAAGCGGCTAACTCTCACCGAAAAAAAAAATGTTTAGTTCCGATTGGGAAAATTTATTTCTTATTATTGAAAATATGTGTTATTTGTCATCAAATTTTTCCTATCATTATTATGCATTATTTAATAATATTTTCTTACCTATATTATGTAAGGATAATTTTTTTTTTAAATTTTTTGACAAAAATAAAATATATTTCTATTTGCTATACTGTTTTTTCAGTGTAAAGCAAGAAAACGTTTCGTACTTCGTATGCAAAGTCTCATTTTTGATTGTATGCGTGCCTACCCCTGGTCTAAAAGGTTCAAGTTCCAACCGAATCCTTTACTCTCCCAGCGTTATAATTGGGTTGTATTTGATGAAAAGGGACGTTGCAGATTGTGCAAGACAGGGACACCAATATCCAAATGTAGTAAATGTAAAGTCCACCTTTGTTGTAATAACAGTAAAAACTGTTTTTTGACTTTTCATACCTAATTATTTAAAATAAATAAATATCATTTAAAGGTAGGTGTTGAAGGAAAAAATTTCTTTGTTTTGTATACCACCATGGCCCAACGTTGCTTACAAGCAACTTTCTGTAGCCCCCAAAATTAATATAAAATGATTAAGGATGAAAAAAAATTTCATTCCACAGGGAAAAACTTGTCGAAGAGGTTAAATTTACTCTTAATAACTTTTTCTAGGATTTCACTAGTTGACGACAACAGACTTATTGGACGATGGGATGAAGGGTGCTCCGCAGGTGTTGTTCTTTTTGAAGGCGATTTTGTTTTGCAGTTTTCCAATCTTTTGGGAAATAGCAGAGTCGTAGGCATTCGTTTATAATTTTTGTTAGATATTCTATATCCTTCTTAGGCAATGCTTTTAGGCATTCATTTTCTATATCATCTAGACCCGTGGCTTTTTTAATAGTCGGTGTTTTGATAATTGACGAAATTTCAGTATGTTCCACAAAAAAAAGTTTTTGATGGCTTTGGAGAGCATGAGTGTAAGTAATACCTCAGTTTTTCACCTCAGCCATAGTCGATGGATTACTAAGGTTATTTGTTTGACCTTAAAAGTTTCTGCTAATACATTTGCCTTTTCGACTGCAGTAGTGTACATCGTTGCATTATCTTTGAACATGAATCGCCCGCTTTTTCTTCAGACCTTTTAAAAGATTCCAAAAGGGAGAAGCAGCGGGACTAGCGAGGAGAGGAGATTATTCCAAGATTCGTTTCTGAATTTGGCAATATCTTTGTTTTCTTACTTAGCCATTTGTACAGGGAAAAATCGTCTATGCTTCTATTCACCTGCCACTTTCGGCGATGGCTAATAAGCTGTTGGATACTGCAAGGTAGAGCTTTTGCTGTATTTCCTATTTGTTTTCTGCAGAATGCTAACGATCTTAGCCGTGTGTATGGCAATATTAAAAAAGCTACAGTGTGGTTTATAGCGATCCTTTGTGTGCTAGTCAGTAGTAATGAAACTGGTTTCATTTCCTTTCAAATTTCCTCCAGTTTGCTTTTTTGTATGTCAAATCCGACCAGTTTTGAACTGCGGACATTACTGCAAGAAGTGGTTTTGACAGGTAGATACTCAGAAACAAGATCGTTCATGATAATTGTGTTGGTAATACTTGTGGGGCAATTTGTAAGAAAAAATATCAAAGAAGCTAACTTCGGCTATGCCGAAGTTTATATACCCTTGCAGTATACTTGGCAATAATATTTTTCCTTTTTGAAATTTCTTTCCCTGCAACTCAATTCATCAATACACAAACAAAATATTTTTTCTCTTTTTACCACAAGTTTTTCTTCTTCCATCATTTTCTAAGCAAAGCACGGCACGCATACACATACAGTTCATGTAGCGTTGCGTCTGTGTGTGTATGCGTGTGCTCTGTTGATTTGATGATGGCAGTAGTAGGCAGCAAGCAGCGCTGCCGGCAGCGTTTGAACCGATTTATATTGACTGTAACTTGTGTTCTATTTATCGGATCAGATTCAAATTTTGGGATCTGAGATTTTATATCTATTACTATCATATTGGTAAATTTCATGGGGATACTCCAATTTTTGCAAAAATGTTTCTTCTAGAGCTATATGATATAGTGGTCCGATCCCAAAGATTTTCATACTTTATCTCACCCGGGTAAAAAAAAGCTCCCAAAAAAAATTTCATCCCGATAGCTCTTAAGATGGCTGAGTAAAACGCGTACGCACCGACGGACAGACGGACATGGCTATATCGACTTAGCTTCTCATGCTGATCAAGAATATATATACTTTATGGGGTCGGAAACGTCTCCTTCTGTGCGTTACAAACATCTGACCAATTTTATAATACCCTCTGCAAGGGTATAAAAATCTAAGGTTGATGCCTGACTTCTTCTACTGGCAGGAATGTGTGAATGCTCAGCCGGGAAAGAGATACTGATGTTGTCTGTAGTTATTATATCTTGTAGTAAGTTAACCCAATAATTTGCCCTAACAGACCCTGTTTCTGTTAAAATCGCCACCTATTATAAAATCCCCGTTACTGTTTGTTAACAATCTCATGTCGGCCGAAAATTTTTGCTTGTTTTCTGAGATTGACCAGATTGAACAGTAGCAATATACTGCAGTACGACGTCTTGCATTATCTTGAATGTTAATTCCAATTGCCTTATACTTTGAGTATTTGGATTTGGTAACTTTTCTAAACTGTATGTATAATTCCCACGCCTCCACCACTGGAATTAGGTCTGTCATATCTGTAAACACGAAAGTTCCTATGCTTGATTGTATGTTATTGTTTATCCAAGTTTCAGTAACTAAGCAGATATCCATACTGTTTCGGATTAGGAAGTTTAAAAGTTCGTATTAAATTATGACCTCGAACTGTTCAAGTTTAGTCCTACAATTTCTAAGGTTCTTAATAATATAGTGATAACCATTTTAGTTCCTATAAAGTAAAGAGATTCTGGTTACTCGTTGCCATAGGGTCTGCGGGTCTTACCCATGTGGGATTTGAGGGTTTTTCCGAGTGCAGTGATGGATACTGCTCCAAGTTTGAGGACATCTGTAGTGTGGGTGTTTTACTGGGATTAGCGACGGGACGTACTGGTTTCTGGCCTCTGTAATTTATCCGCGCTGGACAGTTTGGGAAGTTTGATTTGTGTGTACCGCTGCAGTTTGCACACTTAACGAAAGATGTCTCCTTGCAATCGGCGGAACTATGATTTCCAGCGCATGACAAACAATAAGTTTTAAGGTTGCAATTCATTGATCCGTGGACAAACAACTGGCACCTGTAGCATTGCTTTTTTATTGGAACGACGTTTTTAAAAATCCCAACTCGTATGTGGTTGATAATTGAATAAAACCACATATATGTGTATGTATCTACATACAATGCGTTACAATATGTACATTATGTTCACACATGTATGTACATATGTATGTGCATACATACATACATATGTACATATGTATGCAATGAATTAATGGACCGTCACATTTGCCGTTTTTGCATTTCATTGACGTTTTCCTTTAAATTCTTGCACCTTTTTTGTCAGTCCTACAGTACCACAATTTACCTTTTCGATGTTGAGGTTAAATTTGTCTGACTTTTATTTTGCAAACAATTTTTGGACATACTGTACTTACGTACATATGTATGTATGTATGCTTTTTCATATATGTATGTATGTATGTATGCTTTTTCATATATGTAGGTATGTATGTATGCTTTTTCATATATGTATGTATGTATATATTTAGAATTAATTTTAGACGTGAATTCCTGATTTGCCGCTACTTTAACGATTAAATTCTAGTGCATTTACTTACGCTTTGCACTGTTTCTAGCTTCAATTTTTTTTTTACATAAATTCGAAAACAAACTTCATTTACAAATTTTCTAGTTGTTAATAATCTTAGAGCTGAAAAAGCATCATGGATTCCATAAACTATTTTTATATCCGGTTTCCACACTACACCTTTCGTTTTTGGGATGGAGCATAATACCCGATTCCCACAAACCATTTACCTAATCCCTGGTGTTCGGTGCATAACATATTGTCGCCCAATAATTTTACCATTCATTCCACCGTCTAATAACGACGATTTCACGCGGTCTGATTGACAATGAGTAGCATATACAAAAAGAAAGAAATTTATTTAAATTTTCAAAGTCAACAAATTTGATTTCTAGTAGGAATCTTGTGGGTCACATAAAATTGGAAGTAATTACCATATATTAGTTCCACTTCAATCATGTCACATTAGAACAGGTGTAGGCACAAAGAGAGACAAGGCAAGAAAAGAAAAGTGAACAAATATTGCCTCAATCGTTCAGACGAGCGGAATCGATGATCTGCTGCAAGAAAATAAAAAAGAAAACAACCCCTAAATTAATTTTTCCATGTGCATATATTCAACAAAGCGACACAGACAAACTCGGGTCGAAATGCTGCAAGCGACTAATTCAGATTTGACGCTCTCGAGTGCAATTCGGGTTGACTTCGGCATCACAAACAACTAAAGACCTTAAATTAAAATTTTCCGATTATTTTATATTAATATTAAAGTCTAAAGACAGACATAACAGAATAAAGAGACAGTAAAAAAGTTAAAGCTGCTCATCTATTCCACAAACAACCGCAAATCCACATCGACAATCTACTAAAAAACAACTCAAAATTTCAAGAACTCCACAAATCAACTGCTCATCATTGGTCCAACCAATCCAAAGATGAAAGCTTCAATCAAAACTTTACTTGAAATAAATACTTAGAAAAATCAATCATCTACTACACACATATCCCTTTAGCGTAAACTATAGAATCAGTTGAATCACACAGATAGAACTGCTATCTGTAATAGACTCGCATTTTTTGCAACGCCCCGTTAGTATTTCTTGAATTTATTTACTAGCTATGTGCTAGGCACTAGCACATAAACCAGTCACTAAAAGTTGTCGCAACCAACACATAAATTGGGTACAAAAGTAGAGATGGGGGCCAAAGACACAGCGATGCACACCCTATGTAACTACAATTGGTATCTGATCTATAGTATAGTAATAGAGAGAGCACCAGTGCATAGTTCGACTTAGTAGGTCAGCAAAATGCGTCTTTATTGCGTAGCTAACCATAGCAGCTTAATTAACTAGGTCTTCATTGTTAACTGCTGACCATATCAGATCTACTTATGACTGATGAACCGTCGATATCTATAATCGGGTTACTTACTAACTTGACATACATATCTATTTGTTCTATATTATGATTGTCTTATTGTTATCTTATTTTATGTAATCTAAACACCAACATACCTCTGGCCGTTGAACACCTGTTCAAGTTTATCCAACCTTGACCGCAAAATTGCTGGGGCTAGGTTTGCTGTAGCGGGAGTCGGAATAGGATTGACGATCCTCACGGTTGTCTGCTCTGGACAAATGCGCCTTGGGGTTTGGGAACACCTCCTCATTCCATATATCATCACAAGAACCAATGATATTGTTAGCGCTACGTAGGAGACGATAACAGATGTCCACGAAGCTGGCATGGTGATAGTAGTAACGAGCTGTGAGGAATATTATAAATGATAATAATATCCCACACAACAAACTAGCAGCAAAGCAACCCAACGGTGTAAATAATGCACCAGATGCAAGATACAGCCGAGACACAAACCAAATGTACGATATACGACCGAGCTCGTTACTGGTCGATCGAACCAGTTCAAGGCAAATGAGTTACGATCAAACACGACCGATCGAACCGCACACAACCGCGAGCGATTTCGTACAAGCGGGAAGATGCGTGGGAAGCATAATGGAAGAAGTTGGCAATCACATATACGAGGTACGATGTACGATACGGTTACGATCAAACACGATCGATCGAACCGCACGCAACCATTGGCAATTTCGTACAAGCGGGAAGATGCGTGGGAGGCATAATATATTAGCCTTAATAGCCGAAATCGGCTGTGTAAGAGCAAATAAATGCAAGCGAAAAAGGGCATTGGCCCAGTGAGACAATTTAAGAGTATAAAGAGGCCATAGAGATGAATGCATTAACATACAATGCATGTGCAAATACGCTGAATAAGCATACACCCACAATACACGTATACTATGCGTGTATGACAGCGAGATAGAGTACCGGTGGACAATGGGTGCTCTCTGCCTACGTCACGCATGCGAGATCGAAAGCAGTTGGAGCACGAACTGCCGAAATCATGCGAACGAAAGAGAGCGAAAGTGAGGGCCAAGCAAGCCCGCGAGACGGGTGCGGGGAATGCATGGTGCCGAAACAAAACCAAGTGAAGGCTATGCTGATGAATCGGGGGTTAGGGGGAAGAGTGAGAACATGTAAAAACGATAATGGTTTGTGGATTGGAAAAGGGAATGTGCAAGCCGAAGGGAGGGATGAGCAATGGGGAAGCCCTCTATCTAATAGATACGATGCGTGCATTTGGATTGCGATTTAAATAAAAGTAATCAACATTATATATTGGGTTAATCAGGCTAATTAGTATTAAATGATAGATTAAGTTTAAGTACAACGAATATATATATGTATGCATAGTTATAATATGGGAATAATTTGAGCAAAGTTGGGTATGACAAGCGGATTGAGGGGAGCGACGGGCGACGGCAGCGCCGCCAGAAAAAGGGAAAGCAGAGAAAGTCAACGGGATACGAGTGGCGGCCAATGGGAAGGCAACGCCAACATATGAAAGTGATGGAAGTCAATATATATAAACGAGGAAGACAAGGACAAGGGAATGAATGGGCGCACAGCCACAGAGAAAGTGGACATATGCGCTAAGGAATTACGGGACTTGAACCACGCATAGCAACAAGGGGATGCGTGGGTGAAAGCAGAGGCCCGATGGAAATGTACCAGCTGTATAGCGGTACTACACCAATCTATTCCTGAGGCCGTGGGAGATGCCTATATAAAGGCAACGCCCATCAAGCAAATCATCAGATTATCAAGTCTACAAGTCGTGATCAACCAAGGGAGTTTTAAGGCCTTACGAGTAACCTTAAAGGCTCATACTAGTGAAACAAAACGAGTAAAAGGATCAAGAAAGTCAGAATAATTTGAGAAGGCCTTACGAGTAACCTCTGAAATTATCCTATAACCAGCAAGTCCTTGGAATAGGACTAGAACACCGTGCCCAGGCCAGAAATAAGAAAAATCAAACTGCTCCAGGACGATTCCCAGCATATTGGAAGGTACAAGGATATATCCTGTTACCGAAATTCCAGGATCTATATATCGTGACGAATACCAATTGCTGCGAGAATCCTGCCCTACAACAAACGGCCACAGGATTTATCCTTGGGGCTACGAGCACGCAAAGACCATCTTAGAAACGCAGTCAGAGGTATTGAGGTGGAAACAACATCCCTAGAAAATCAGAACACGCCAGGAACGTGAGAGAAAGCCAGAGGATGTATCCTAAGGCCAATTAACGCGCCCGCATTATTCTGAAAAGGGAGATATCAAACAAGATATTCATATCACGAGTCTGAAACAGGAACCAGAGGAGACACAAGGGACGAGAGACGGACTAGGATCGAGCGTCGGGGGACCCCAGCCACAAGCAGCGTTGTCCAAGTTCGGGACTCCTTCAGAGAAACTTGTCATATCCGACCAAGCCCATAAATAATCGTAAATAAATATACCAACAAAACTAATAATTAAACAAACGAGTTCTAATTTCACCGGGGCACAAAATAAATTTTGTTGTGCCGAACCTGGCCCAAGAGATAGCATAGATATCCCAAGGGACGAGAAAGGATCGTTACAACTGGCGCCCAACGTGGGGCACAAAATAAATTTTGTTGTGCCGAACCTGGCCCAAGAGATAGCATAGATATCCCAAGGGACGAGAAAGGATCGTTACAGAGCTTATTTGGCTATGATGGGCATCTGTAAATACTCGGGAAATTTCGGTTTGAATTCGCATTGTCCTGGACCTTGGTTATGTCATTCATTTGTTGTTCCATTGGTTTCATCTGATTTTCAATTATTGCTTCGTCTCGCTTAATGATATTTATTGTTGAATCACAGATGTCTGGTTTTGTAGCAAGGTCAATAAATAGTCCTTATTTGATTTAACCTTTCGTATGGTGCCTGACATCTCTGTTGCATACTTTGAGTCCAGCACACCAAATAAGCCGTTCGCAATGTTCCCAATTATATCCAAAGGCGATCGTCGTTGGCGTTCTATGTGAAGGAGATCATTTCCTGTTCGTAGCTCTGAGTTGACATGTTCGAAGTGTCTCTGCGTTGCTGTGCATGCCTCTGGAACCTTCATTAACAAGCATATTTCTCCAACCTTTACTACTGTGTCATCGGCTTCAATTTTACTTTTTATCCCCGTCTCTCTAAGCAAAGGTGCCAATTGTGAATGACACGCTTGTAGGTGCCTCTGGCTATTTTAACGTCTACCACGGGGACGTATCCATCCAGGCCTGGATATAATTTGACAAATCGTCCAATCGGCCACTGCAAAATTGGCACATTATCCTTCTTTAGAATTACCATCATGCCTTCTTTGACATTGTTATATGGTTTCTTCCATTTGGATGTACCCTGCAATTCCTGTAGGTACTGTTGAGACCATTGTGTCCAGAATGTAAGCTAAAGCACTTTCCCCATAGCACTAACTCCCATTGCTCTGGAATGGATCGCTGTGTTACTGGCTCTGCATCAGGTTGAGCTACTAATGGTTCTCCGATCAATAGATGGCCTAGGGTTAGAGCTGTCAAGTCGTTGGGATCGTCTGAGTTTGGGGTTAACGGACGAGAGTTCAGCAATGCTTCAACATTGACAATGATGGTAGACAGTTGTTCAAACGTTAAATTTGCTGTCGATACGTTTTTCAATAGTAAATGCTTAGCGGACTTCACCGCAGCTTCCCATAATTCTTCGAAATGTGGAGATGCTCAGGTATGAGCATGACTTGCTTAAAGAACTACTTGGTGCATGTTACGCAGCCCTGGATCACATTCCGGACCATCGGCTTCACCTTAATGATGTGGTACTGTTCCCGAGTTATTCCGCGTAGTGCCTCATGTCCACAATGAAGATTCTCTTCATGAAGTTTCCTTAGTATCATTTTTACCACCGGATCATTATACGGCAAGATATATGGATTCCTTGTTTCCGTTGATACTGGTGCTTGTTGTAGTCGAGTTGCTACTCGTATGATTGAATGTTTATCAAATATTAGTGGCAATGTTGCCACCGTGCTTTTGCGATCCAATGGTTGATCAGGTCGTTTCTTTAAGTGTCGTAATTCATATGCAAATCCTGTTTCTTGAATTTGCTTGATAGTTATTCTTCGTGCTTGATCCAACACTTCCAACTCTAACTGAGTCGTTGGTTTCCTGTTCTGCTTGTGACAAAACCGTAGTACATACGCCACTATTCGCTGTAGTCGGTACAATTAATTTCTGTGATTTACCGTATATATCCATTCATTCTTGTTGTTGGGAGTGGCAGTCACCATGCTGAATACCGTGGTTTTCTTCTCAGTATGTGTGCTAAGCTGCGCTGCTGATATGCCTCGAGACAGAACATCAGCTGCTTTGAGCGCTGATGACACATGACGCCATTGCCTTGGACGTGATACCGCATGTATCTTAGTCAACCGATTAGCCACAAACGTGTGGAAATGTGATGCCCGTGAATTAATCCAAGAGAGTACTACTGTTGAGTCTCACCAGAAAAATGATTCAACACTTTCTGATCCTAATTGGAGATCCTGTCGAACTCTATCCGTGAGTTCATCTCCAAGTACAGCTGCACACAGCCACTCTCGACTTTGGCGCACAACAATCTGACCGAAATTTGGCCGTTTTTATAGGTTAACCGGATATAAACTGCCGCTCCATACGCCTTTTCTGATGCATCAACAAATGTATGCAGTTCCTTCGTAGTGGGGACCTTGCCATCAAAAAAATGCCTTGGAATTTTCATGTGGTTTAATGCCTGTACATCCTCTCGGTGGCAAGCCACATTGCTTCTCCAAATACGGCGGCAGCTCCTCATCTATCTCAATTCGTTCGGTAGCAACATGTTGAAGAATCATTTTCGCTCTTACCACTACCGGTGCGAATAGGCCTAGAGGATCGAAGATTCGACCGACTTCAGATAGCACCACTCGTCTTGTTATTCGTTTTGTATGCCTTTGAGCCTTTCCACATAATTGATCTTCTTTGGGTGCCCATATGATTCCCAAGGTTTTGACACTTGTTTGTTCCAGTGTGTCACCGAGATTGATGTCAGCAATCGTATTTTCCTTTAAAAAATTTCCTTTAGAACTGTCTGCTCCTGTAAGACAATCATCAACATAAAAGTCATTTTTTAATGCCAATGTTCCAGACGACAATTTTTCCATGTTTTTCAGTGCCAAATATTCCAGACACTTTGTCGCTAAAAATGGGGCTGATGTAGTTCCATAAGTCACTGTTTTTGAACGATAAAACTTTAGTTCTTGACTTGAATCCTCTCTCCACACAATCATCTGATTGAATTGATCGGCAGGGTTTATCCAACCTTGACGATACATTTTTTCAATGTCCGCCGAGAACACATATTTGTGTGTCCTGAACCGCAGTAGAATTGAGAAGAGTTGACTCTGTACAACTGGTCCTGGATATAAAATATCGTTCAGTGATTTTCCTGATGACGTTTTGGATGATGCATCAAACACTACTCTTAGCTTGGTGGAGGTACTATCGGGCTTTAGTACACAGTGATGTGGAATAAAGTAATGGTTCTTGGGTATTTGCTCCACCATTACCTGCTTCATATGTCCAAGCTGTTCATATTCTGACATAAATTACTATACTCCTTTTTTATGTCAGGGCTCAATCGCCGCTCTAACGACATGAATCTTCTTATGGCTACTTCCCGAGATTCTCCAAGGGATGAAGCTTCTTCAGCAAATAAGCTGAAGGAAGCTTTACAATTAGTCGATTGTCAGCCGCCGTGTGTAGGTTATCGAGGAAGAATTTTTCACAATGCTCTTCCTGTGGACTCCTATACCTTTTTATAGGCTCTAGTGTGTCTAGCTGCCAAAATCTTTCTAGAGATTCCTCTGGATTAGTTATGCCTACCATACATGTGATAGAAGCTGACGTTGACATATTAATTCTGCCAGCAACAATCCATCCCAACTCTGAATTTTGTAATGTTGGACGGTTTCGATTTCCCCGTCTTCTTTCTGGTAGCAGTATAGCATAGTGATCATCAGCGCCCAACAGCATATCAATTTTTCCTGGTTTATCAAATGTTGGGTCCGCTAATTGAATGTTGTCTGGTAATGTGACTTTCTCCGTTAACTTTTCTGTGGGTTGGTCACCTATTATGTGTGGCAATACAAATGCCTCAACTAGCATTCCGAACTTGTTGTATCTTGACCTTACAACCAAGCTTACTCGCGCCTTGCTTATCTGTGGTTGACCACCCACTCCATTTATGTGCACATGAGTCTCGTTAATTTAACGATAACTTCTTTACCAGTCTCTCCTTGACGAGATTTACTTGTGAGCCGCTATTCAAGAGTGCTCGAAATTCTCGTTTCGTTTTATTGATCCCTTTTACCACTACCTTGGCTGTTGCCAACAGAGTGTATTTTCTGCCAATTTCATATGCAGACGCTGCAGAAGCAGATGTAGCCATTTGGTTGCCTGTTTCTAAATGCAACATCGTGTTATGTTTTTTTTCGCATTTGAAGCATCCCCTCCATGAGCAATTTTTTGCCATATGGTCTGGCTTGAAGCAATTGTCATATGAAACATTATAACAGCATCTGACGATTCCATATTGACGCCTTCATTTCTTAAAGCTTGTAATGATTCGAAAATATGCAAGTTTTTTATAGAAGCTGCGTCATTTCCCACATTTGGGTGATTAAATGGCTTTGTCAGTATGGCTGTTACTAGAACTCGTTTATTATTAAGTCGTTCCTGCAACACTGACCAAGCAGTATTGTAATTGGCTTCTGTTAATTCCAGGTGTCGTATCAATCTTTCTGCTTCTCCAGAAAAGTTTGATTTTAAGTACCACATTTTCTCTATTGTGGATACATTTGACTCATGAACTACCTTTTTATAGATGTCATGAAGTTGTTGCCATTTCAGACAATCCCCATCAAATTTTGGAATGGGAATTTTGGGTAGTTCCAATGATTGTATCGATTGCACTACAGGCGGTGATTGTATCACTACATTTTCTGCTGGTGCCACACAGAATTTCAGCATTGTATTTTCTGCAGCCACAAACGTAGCGATATATGTTATCCGACTTCGGCTGGATTGTCAGTTAGCCGATGAATCTCATAATGGATTTCTTTAATTTGCATCCATAATACTTTTTGGTAATCCGAATGAAGGCCTGAATTGCCTCTCCTCGTTCTGTCTGCTGATTACAGAACTCCTTCATGTTCTTTTATATAAGTATATATGTACTTGCTTATTTATACTAGTACTTGACCCGATGGGAGTTTATTTATTTTGTCAAAGACAGGGAACGCTCCGACTCGTTCCTTAAATTGGTCAAGTGTAGCACAAATAAGAATAAGAAATAAATAAAAGTCGCCTTTTTGTTTAGTTTTTAACAATGGTTAATTTTATTTCCAATATTCGTATTCTTTTTACACAGATATACGCCACGACAGTGAAACCAATTTTTTGAGTTTCTTTTACTTGTTAAAATTTGCTAAGTGATGCCAAGCTATATTACTCGTGCGTACTACCTGGGTTAAACTAGGTCAAAGATTGCTGACGCCGAATTTAATTTTTATGATTTGTTCGCCCTGTTGACAAAAATCGTTGTTAAATGTTTTTGAAGAAGTGATCGCCTAGTTGATCAACTTTTATTCAATGGGTATGCACTGCTACCCCGTTGCAGAAAACCAACTACTAGTTTTCCAATAAATTGTTTTAGTCGCCAAGTTGACTTGTATGTATATTGTACGCACTGATTCCCAATTCCGCAACCAACACATAATTTAGGTGGACGTCGGAGTGAGATTACAAAGGTAGAGATGGGGGCCAAAGACACAGCGATGCACACCCGATGTAACTACAATTGGTATCTGATCTTACTAAGAATAATGCATTTCTTTTATAGTAAAAATAGAGAGCTCACCAGTGCATAGTTCGACATAGTGTTAGGTCAGCTTAATTAACTAGGTCTTTATTGTTAAGTGCTGACCATATCAGATCTACTTATGACTAATGAGCCATCGATATCTATAATCGGGTTACATACTAACTTGACATACATTTCTATTTGTTCTATATTATGATTGTCTTATTGTTATCTTATTTTATATAATCTAAACACCAACAACATCGGTGAAATTCCTGATAATTATAAGCTGCTTTTATTGCAAATTTATTTTTTCAATAGGCCATTTAACAAACAAATTAGGGGAGATTGAGGCTAATCGGCGCATTTTGTGTAAGCCTTCATATATTCTGATCGGGAGCTCGTAACCTGTCATATAACGGTTTTTCCGAACATACCCAAAATTGTCGATTTCACAAATTGACAAAACTAATTTTAGTACAATTAGGAAAGTAATGTTAGCAAAATCAAATAAATTTTTTTTATTTATTTATGGTTTTTGTTCAAAATAATGCATTTTTCAGCTAAAAAGAATAACTCAGTTCATAGAAATAGCCTGATACAAAAATTGATGTGAGATTTTCCCCCGAATACCCGCACTTTTTTTCCACTTACTATTAACATCCAATTTACCTTTAACCGAACCTTCCCATTACAAACTTATAGAAGTGTGAAGTTTCCCGCTATTCCATAGCGACCTACACTTATGTATACTTGTATGTACATATCTGACCTGTTCCAAAGGTTACATGGTATTTCCCGATCATTTTTGTTTTTATGAAGTGCATTTTTTCCATTCTTCGAAATTCTGATTGTCCAAAAGTCCAATTGCATAGCAATACATATGTATATATGTATATATATATATATATATGTATATACACATATATACACATGTAAAAACAGCTGTTTTCTAAGCTGCAAGTAAAGATGTTTCATAATCGAGAATTTATAAAGTACCGCTTACCTTTACTTAAAGTGTAAAGCACACTCCACGGGCTGATCATTAGTTCATCGGCATAAATTATTTACGTTAATTTTTGCCGCGGTAAGCACACTCATACGTACATATGTACATACATATGTCCACATACAATTTAATTTCACCCCACAAAATTAATTGCAGCCACTCCGATTGGCTTTCCGAAATTTAATAATTCGAAACCTACATAACTAAAGCAGGAAATCGTAATCTTCCTTAAACACTTTGAAATTAATTAAATTCACAAAACATAAACACACAAAACATGACTCCCGATCAGTGCTGACACTCAAGTCTCATCAGTACTAGCACTTGAGCCAATTCGTGACTCATTCACGACTTTACATTTGTTCCATCGTGATGTTCGTATTGCGCCCAGAAAATATTTCAATCAATCAGTATTTTATTCCCAAAATATTTTCTAAAGGAAAATAGGAATAATTGCATATGTGTATGGAATTAATATTTTGCCTTGTCGGTGCATTTTTATTTTTTCCTCACAGATCTATGAAATTGACCTAGTCCGTTTAATAAAAATTAATTCCGAGTTTTTTTTTCCTTCATTGAAAAGTTATCGGCACTCCCAATCCTACTGATCTCAATTTTTCCATATTTTTCGAGGGTTCGAGGCTCGCGAGGCCCAAGCTTCAGCTGACGATGTGCCACTCGTCTCCATTAAAATACACTTAGACGAGCTTAAGTCACTTTGGGCAAAAGTCGAGGCAGAGTTTTCACGATGCCATAAGGCCTTGACGTCTCAAAAGAACGAAGATAGTCCGAACCACATAGCTACAATTAAAGCTAAACATGAATATTGTTATATGGTATATGTGCGAGGCGGGACTTTGTTTGGAGAGCAAATCGATCAGTTGTCCGCGAAAATGGCTCCCCCACCAGTCAGGCTCTCCGTCGATTCCACCCATCAAAGCCACACAGTTCCCCCGTGCGAAGTCAAAATCTTCAACGGAGACAGCCTGGCTTGGCCTGCATTCCGTGATTTGTTTACCGCGATTTTTATCCATAATCCAAGCCTAACACAAGTGGAAAAACTTTACCACTTAAGTTGCAAAACTCGCGGTGAAGCCACAGCCATTGTTTCTAGGTCACCCTTGACCAATGAAGGGTTCCAGTCCGCGTGGGATAACCTCACTGCGCGGTACAAAAATAATCGATTATTGATTATGAGCCAAGCCAAGCAGCTTCTACAAATCCCAGCTGTAAGAGTCTGGCAAACAGTTGAGAGAACTGCAGACGTCAATTCAAGGTTGCTTAACCCGTGTACTAGAGGTCACAGATGTCCTTGAACCAAGATCTAGCGGTCAGACCTTTTCATTCGTAAGCCGAAATCCTACGGCAAGAGCTCAGGCCTTTCCCGCTCAAGTGCAAGAGAGCTCAGCACCTGATGCTTGTATAATTCCGAATCCTGCGTCCCCCGATTCTTCCAGCAGCCCTCATGTAAACGTGGGAAGTTACTTCGCCTCCACTCGCAACACTGGCCTCCTGGGTACTGCGAGGGTAACTATTCATCATCGTGGCAAGCAGTTTCAAATACGCGCTTTGATTGATATGGGATCCGAAGAGTCCTTTATTTCCCAAAGAATGTTTCAATTGATTAATCCTCCAAGCTGCAAAGTATCAACTAGCATTCGCGGCATTGGGCAATGCGATGCTGGTAGTGGCGACAAAGTGTGCCGCTTACAGATTTCTCCTTCTGACGACCCGCTGCGGCAGTTTCAGGCAGTGGCCGTTGTGCTGCCTAGTGTAGCTGAAGCACTTCCGTCCCGAATAAGGTTAAGCAGGATTCGCTTGACCTTCCGCTCGCTGATCCGCAATTTCACCAAAGGGCTCCTGTGGATGTGGTGCTTGAAGCCGAGCTCCTTCCCACTATCCTTGGGGAACGAATCATCAAGAATGTTGGTGATTCTTTTGTGGGGATCGAGACGATGTTCGGATGGGTTCTCTGTGGATCCGTTACTGGAAAACCCAGAAGGTCTCGGTCCACCTCCTCCAGCAGTCCGAAGATGTCTCTAAGGACAGCAGCACCATCCAATTTAGAACGCAGTTCTAATTGCTTCAGGTGCCGCGTTTGTCAAGGGGCACACGCGCTCCGTCAGTGCCGACAGTTTTGAGGACTACGAGCTGACGACAGCCTACGGGTAGTCTTGAGCAACGGATACTGCCCAAACTGTTTGGCTCATGAGCATTCCAATGGTTCCTGCAGGAGCACAGCAGGATGCCATCGATGTGGCAAGCAACACCACACACTCTTGCACATCGGTAGCTCAGTCGCGCACATCCAACCCAAAGAGCAAAGACCCGAAGGGCACCCGCCTTTCATTCGGACTTCTATCCAGAGGTCATCAGCCATCGTGCCGCCTACTCCATCTGCATCCAAAGTTCCCCCTCCATCTCCACCCGTGTCTTGGCGATCCAGAACGCTGCCATCCCCCATTCTTAGACATGTCCAGCGAGGCAATTGCAACTTGTTGCAAGGGGGGCGGTATGTTCACGCCACCGGGTGAACAGCAGAGAGTGAGGGGTAGGGTTTTTTCCAAAACGGAATTCGGTAATACTGAGGAGAGTGACGAAGGAGAGACACGAACACAAAGTATTAAATGTCTTAGCCTTAACTTTGAGCTTTTTTTAAATTGCTGCTTCTATTTTGGCAGCAGCCGCTGCTATTGTCTATGTCTCTATGTGCTATGTTTTCTGATTCTATGTTTGCAAAACATACGTCTCATGTTAGTATTTCACTTTTTTGAGGCTTTCAGCCTTTTCGCTGAGTGCTGCGAGGTGGTGCCATGGAAAGGGCTTTATTGCTTCCACCAACTAATATGTATTGGGATGCACCATAATTTTCAGGAATAAGACCAAAATCAGAACCTTGCGTATCATGGTCCTCAATTCCTACAAGAACGAAAGGCCTGTTTGTTGTTTCGCTTAGCAAAAAGTCGATATCACCAGAGTCTTGACGGTTTGGCGGATAAATTTGAGGGAGATAGCAAAATTGTCATTGCTTGTCCAGGGTTTGTTTTCATCCAGTCAGCACATAGTTGATTTGCAGCATTATTGAAGCTGAAAAACACACATCAAGTGGCTGTTGACGATGGCTGCAATGTGGTGGATAGGACACGTTTTCGTTTTCCTTACCATATATTAAAACTTCTTAGCGTCGATGCGACACCTGGTTATCTAAAACATCAGGATTGGGTTTTCAGTGGTGCACCGTGCTTTCTCTGGTCCCGGTTGAGCCTGTAACTTGTTTTTTGCTGTTGCTGCTGCTTGTAGTTATGTTCGCTACATCGCCCAAGTTTGCGGGTGCGGTTGGTAAAATATGATAGATATTACAAAAATACAAACAGGCTCAAGTAACACATAAATATTAACATTTGTAACGGTGTTATTATTTTATCCGATTCGCTATTATTACGTAGAATCGGTATATTTATCGGAACTTAACAAAATCAAAAACGTCAGTAGTAGTTGGTAGTTGTGGCAGCATTTGCCATGACGACGCAATCCGCTTCTGTAATTTTTTCAAAGAAGTTTATTAGTATATATAAAAAAATTCATTATTTCTGAAACAAAACTTACATTTAATAATAGTCATTAGTTTTGTTTTAATAATATTTATTTGACTGAATATGCGTTCAACTTCAGCATTTGACCACTGTAGTGGATATCTTTTAGTTTTTTATATAAATAAATAAATAGATGAGCGTCTGCACATTTTTAAAGTTGGATATCGAATGATTCTTTATTTATGAAGTACGTTTTGCCTAAATACATTATGTATATAAAGTTCCGTCGCTAAGAGCAGCGACAGAACGGGAGAGCGTAGTATTCATATATATATATATATGCAAAGTACATATATTTAAGAAACGCGCATTAGGCTTAGTAAAAATATAGACGCGGTAGATCCCACGCTGCTGGTCAGGCCATACATAAGTGGCTGATCGTATTTCAATTGTTTATGTTATGCAAGTTTATGCATGGTAACAATGTGTCACTATGTGCACATAGAGTATAAGCATTTTTTTTGTATAGTATTATTAATATGTGATTGAGCATACACTACGGTAAACTTAAAATTCGAATCGCAAATAAAGCGATTTTTACTTCTTTAGACCTTTCTCAATGGTCTAAGTGAATTTTCATATATTGGGCAAAATTTTTATCGATGTTACTATAATTAAAATTTTTCAAAACTAAAATGAGTTGTTTAGGATTTTTTTTTGTGTTTAGTACTGGTGAACACATTTTTGAATGGATCTTGGCGTTGCCAAATCGTCTTGTTTTTTGCCACGTATTTAAAAGTTTAATTTTTTTGGCGCGCCAATTTAAACGATGTTATTAATTACAACTATTGAAAATTGTGTTTGACCACCAGAGCCATCTACCTCGAAGCAACTTCGGGCTTAAGTACTGAGACGTTCTTGGCAGCAATCGCTCGGTTTGTATCGAGCTTGTCCTCAGCAAGTGCAGTACGACAATGAGAAAAACTTCGTAGGCGCGTTCAGAGTTCTCCAAAAAGATTTCTTAAGGTCTACCCAGCAGAAAATCGGGTCCCTTTATAGCCATCAGAATCGGTCCTGGAGGGTTGTGGGAGGCTGGAGTTAAGATTTTTAAAACCTTGTTCTACAAGGCCACTTCCAAGCAGAAGTATACTTTTGTGGAGTTCTTAGCTCTGCTTGCTAAGCTAGAGGCTTGTCTTCATCGAGGGCGATTTCTGCTATGTCCGAAGACCTCACCGATTCTTTGGCTTTGACCCAGGGTCATTATCTATTAGGCGGCACGTTAGTATCCGTCACAGAACCTGAGAACAAGGACCAGGCTCCATAATTCATTAACCGGCAGCGTCTGAAGGCCGTGAGACAGCATTTCTGCGCTCGGTGGAAAGATAAGTATCTAAAAGAGTTACACAAACGGAATTAATGGCGATTTCTTTGTAAAAATCTTGAACAACCTTCCATTCAACAAATGGCGTCTCGGGCGAATCCACCACACGTATCCCAGCAGTGACAACAACGTTTGTCTCTTTGACCTGCTCACCGTTTGCGGTGTTCTGAAACGACCAGTCGCGAAGCTGATGTTTATTGATTCAGAAGAAAGAATTCAAACTCTCTCAAATGGTCTGAGTTGCAGTAGTTATTGTCTGTGTTGTTAATCCGTTTTTTTTTTAATTTTTGTTCCGGCAGCTCTCTGTTACCCGTCGCGCACTTCTCGACTTCATGGCTCTAAGACCACGTTCAACAAAATCATCGAAGGAGAAGCGCAGATGTTCGCGAGAAACTGAACCCATGCTCTTAGCGATTTCAAGCTTAGAATTCGCTCTTAGATTAAAGTTAGATTAGTACTCTACTAAAGTTCATTACATCGACAAAATATATATGCCTGCCAATTTTTTTTTTTTTTTTTTTTAAAAGGAAGTAAAGGAAAAATTCATTTGGATGCCTCCAATTATCAAGAAGGAAGTGATAAATTATACATCCTGACCAAGGATTTTAATTTCCGCTGTCAACGCCAACGCCGAATCGGCGGCAAATAATGGAAAGGTGTATGTTCAATGAAAGATGTTAGTATTTTTTGATTTGACTTTATGTTTGTTTATTTATAGCACATAAACTATTGGTTGGACTTCGGAGCGTGAATACAAAGGTAGAGATGGGAGGACAAAGACACAGCGATGCACACCCGATGTAACTACAATTAGTATCCGATCTTACTAAGAATAATGCATCTCTTTTATATTAAAAATAGAGAGCTCACCAGTGCATAGTTCGACATGGGTTTAGGTTTTAATTGAAAACAGCTAACCATAGCAGCTTAATTAACTAGGTCTAATTTTGACCGATGAGCCATCGAAAACTATAATCAAGTTTTTCTATATAATGATCGTTTTATTGTTATATTATTTTATGTATTGATTCTGTTCTTTGTTGACGGCTAAAATGGGAATTTTAATGTTCATAATAACAACAGTGGGGTTCAATTGCTGGAATGGGTACCAGGTTGTATAGTTGCACTGGCTGTGTTGCTACTAATGTAAACGTTACTTTGAATATCACATGGTTGTTTGCGATTGTGCCTCCAGGGTCTTCTTGGGAATTGGATCCTGTGTCATTTGCCTCGATTTTACGTTTTATCCCTGTCTCTATAAAAGGGAGCCAACTTATGGATAGCTCGCTTGTAGGTTCCTCTGGATGTCTTTACGTCCACCATACAGACAAATCCATCCAGGCCAGGATATAGTTTTGCAATTCATCCAATCGGACACTGCAAGATTGGCGCTTATCCACTTTTAAAATTACCATCATGCGTTCTTTGACATTGTTTGATGGATTTACCTTGCAATTCTTGAAGGTACGCGTGACACCATTGTGTCCAGAACGCTGCTTTTTTTTGAGTGTATTGTGCCAGTTCCTTCAATTAATTGTTTGCTCCAACAAAAATCGTTGCCTTATCGCAGTATAACGTCTGCCATCTTCCTCTCCCCCCATTAAAGCGCTAAATCGCACCTACAAATGAGGATGTGGACAGGTCTGCTACCAAGTCCGGGTGGACTGCTTTGGCTGCCAAGCATACAAGTGCTGCAATGTTAGCTTTATCAGATCTTTTTCCTCGAACCTTATGGTAGATCCAGAATAGTCCACAATAGTCTACTCCGGCGTTTAGAAAGGGTCTATTCTGAGATACGCGGTGCTCAGGTAAGTCGCACATGGCTTGTTTAAAGAACTGAGGCTTCATCTTAATGATGTGGTACTGTTGCCGAGCAATTCCGCGTACTGCCCTTAGTCCACAATAAAGATTCTTTTTATGAAGTTTCCGTAGTATCATTTTTATCACCCAATCATAATACGGTAAGAGGTATAGATTTCTTGTTTCCGTTGATACTGGTGGTTGTTGTAGTCGATTTGCTATTCGAATAATAGAATGTTCGTCAAGTATTAGTGGCAATGGTGCCACCGCGCTTTTGCGATCCAACGGTTGATCGGGCATTTTCTTTAAATTCATATGCAAATTCTGTTTCTTGAAATTGCTTGCTTAGTCCTTCCTGTTCTGCTCACATACACCACTATTCTCTGCAGCCGGTAAAATAAATTTCTGTAATTTACCGTATATATCCACTCATTCGTGTTGTTGGCAGTGGCAGTCACCTTGCTCAATACCTTGGTTTCCTTCTCAGCGGTATCTATCGTATGCTCAATTGGCTTCAATGGTGCTGGCCAGATACGTTGTGGTCCATGCAAAAATAGTGGTCCATATAGCCATAATATATGCGTGCTAAGCTGGGCTGCTGATACTCCTCGAGACAGAACATCAGCTTCATTGAGTGCTAATGACACATGATGCCATTGCCTTGAATGTGCAACTACGTGTATTTTGGTCAACCGATTTGATACAAACGATAATATACCACCCTAAGCTTGATGGGGGTACTTTTTGATTTTAGTACACAGTGATGCCAGATAAAGTAATGGTTAGTGGGGATTTGCTCTTTTATGTCAGGGTTCATTCGCCGCTCTAAAAACATGAAGACGATATTCTTTTAGGGATAAAGCCTTCAAGTCCAGCTTGAAACAATTGACCCTGCGGATTTTAAACTTTTTACATAGGAAGAGTTTGTGATTTGATTTCTTGCAAAAAGCACATAAAGTACTGTTTGTCCCAGATGTTGTTGCGCATGTTTTCTTTGGATTCAGTTTTTCAATGCTGAGATTTTCATTTCTTGATTTCCCAATCGCTTCTAATTTTAGGAAGCGCTGTTTTAAGAATGGTAGGAAATCCTGTACATCCTGCAGGTCCCTTGTATTAGAAAGAGATTACTCTTATAACGCTTGGTTAAATCTGTCTAATTTCCTTGTCATATGAAACCATAAACTTGCAACGATTCAAAAATATTATCATGCAATTTCTTTATAGAAGCTGCATCATTTCCCATATTGGGGCGATCAAACAGCTTTGTCAGTATGGCTGTTATTAGACCTCGTTTATTTTTAAACCGTTTCTGCAGTACTGACCAAGCAGTGTTGTAATTGACTTCTGGTGCATTGCAGGTACAGTGTCAATCTCACATTTTCTCTATCGTAGATACATTTGACTCATGAACCACATTTTTATAGATATCATGAAATTGTTGCCATTTCAAATAATCCCCATAAAATTTTGGAATGTGAATTTTGGGCAGTTGCAATTATTGTATCGATTGCAATTTAGGCTGAGATTCTATCACTACATTTTCTGCTGGTGCCACACAGAATTTAAGCATTGTATTTTCTGCGGCCACTTTTCATTTTTGTCATACCGCCCTAATAAAACAAAAAAATTTTTTAAATTTGTGTGGCACTCAAAACATATCTTAAACTGGTTGCAAGGCAAAAGTACCACATCTCTAGGCTTGTCAATACAAATGATGCATTTTAAAACATCTGTCAAATTAATGTCAATTTTCTCCTCCTCAGAATCTGAAGATAACTCTTCATTTTCGAAGCTGGTGTCCCACTTAATTAGGTCATTGTTTTCGTTCAAGAGACAACTAAAAAACTCTGTTACGGATATATTTTAACTCTCCAAATTCTTAAGAATGTCTTCAATTTTATTCTCTTTTGCTCTTTGCTTTTTGCGCTTTGAGCAAAGAACGGATATATCGCCATCAATAGCACTGGCTAGCGTAGCGGACGATGCATCGCCATCTCGAATAACTTCAAGAAATTTATGAAACCGGCCATGCTTCTTTAATTGTCTCGATAATACCGCGTTGAAGGATTCTATAGAGCTAGATGTTCGCATAATCTGTAAGCGCACAGAGAAAACATCAGGTGTGATCTGGGAAAATATATTTTGTTAAATGATGAAAAATGTACGGAGGATAATGAAACGAGATTATTATTCTTACTTTGAACATCCATTCCATTTCATAATATTTCAAAAACCGTTTAATGCTTAGATTTTGGCAGTTCAAGCAACTGGTCTTTCAAAATAGTGAACACTTCAGTAATTTGCCAAGGCTGAATTAATGGGAGGCTAAGAAAAGTTGTGTACTATTTATAACAGTCCCCATTTTTCATTGTTGCTCTAAAATTTGAAATTTTCAAACTATTGCGCTTCAATGCTTGACAATAGTGAAACCAACAGCCATTTAATGTTGCCGTTGGGAAAACAGTTTTCAACGCTTTTCTTAAGTCCATCTCATAGTCAGTTGTAAAGCTTTTTGGCTGAAACTTAAAGTAGTTTGCATTCAAAAATGTAAATAAGTGTTCGTAGGCATCAGTTGTTTTCTTTGTCATCAAAATGTATAAAAATGGAAAGGTCTGTAACAAGAATAAAATTATATGAAAATTAACAGCAACTAATTTTAATTTATGTACTTACGTGGTGAAGCCGCATGAAGGGGTTATATTAAATGTTCCATCTATCAAAAAGTGACGCTCTCCTCCTCTCTTTTCAATAATCTTCACAATGCTTGGCGACAAAAAATACAATAGGCAAACTTTATCTAATATTGTCGTTTTATAAAAGGGTTGCTGGTTGTTCTTCGAAGTGCCATATTCTTGCAGAAATTCGATATCGTCAAATAGCAATTTAGTTTCACTAGGCGAAGTTGGATTTTTTTGTGTGACTTTATTCCGAATCCTAAACAATTGACGTTTTATTTTCGGATAAGCAACTGAATGTGCAGTTTCTCCACTCTTTTGACACTCTTCATAAAAGATTTCACGCTTTCCTTTTCTTTTTAAATTTTTTTGCTCACAATGGCTTTTTACATTATTTATTAGTTCGAGCTTTTTTAATAATTCTTGAGAAGTCGAATAATTGTGGTTGTATTCGAGACTCAACTGAGTTCAAACTCCAGCATTGGACAAGCTCACGGTCACATTACAGTGTTTTATATAACATATATAGTCTTTGAAGTACTTTTAATTTTAAATATTTGTTGCTGGCTTGTGAGAACCAATAGCTTAGAATTTTTTCGAAAGCACGCAACAAAATTATATTCAACTTGCATTTGAAGATTAATGAACAACTGGCGACAATTATTCCTAGCAAATGCGCCGAAAATGTGAGAAGCACGAAACAAAAGAGATAAACGGTACTTTTGGAACGGTTCTTTCAACGATTCATAATGCGCTTTGCAAGTTTTTGGAAGTTTCGGGGGTTATGTCTACTCGTATTTTACTTGCCTTCAGCAGCTTGTTCGCCAAATTCGTTATTGCCGTCTGTGTACCACTGTTAACTTTATTTATTTATTTACGTCAACTAACACAGCAGTCGACGAAAAAGCTTAAGCTAAAGACAGATAGTAATTAATTGAAAAAGATAGCTTAGCTATATACACAACTAAACATCCCCGGCCCGGTGGAGGTGTTTTATTTGCAGCTATGCCCCGATTCACAGCCAATGTGGTCAGGGATGAGTTGCAGCCAATCCAAGTCCAGAATATTTTCATTGGTTTCGCTGTAGATGATTAAAAAGTATAGCGCGAAGAGAAGTGACAGAAAGATGAGGAGAAATTAGGTGAGAAAGGTTGTTAAAAGATTGGCAAAGAACACGAAAAGGTTCGTGAAGAGAGTAGTTAGTCAGACATCTACTAAGGTAAATAGGAAAAAAGTTTCTGGTCCGACGTGAGGGAACACAAAAATATAGCGTACTTAGTAAATTAGTAGAAATGACTTCGCCGTTGACTAGTTTATGGAGAAACAGAATGCCAAAAACGAGCCTACGGTTGTAAAGTGAAGGGAGATTAATAAGAAGAAGTCTGTCAGAATAAGAAGGTAGGCGAAGACTCGGGTCCCAATTAAGACCGCGTAACGCAAACTTAAGGAATTGCTTCTGTACCGATTCAATACTACGCTGGTGAACATCATATTGCGGGTTCCACACTGGCGAGCAATATTCGAGAATAGGGCGAACTAACGAAGTGTATAAAACCTTTGTTACATAGGGATCATCAAATTCTTTGGCCCAACGTTTAATAAAGCCAAGAAGGCTGCATGCTCTATTGACAATTGAAGCAATATGAACATTAAAAGAAAGTTTTGGGTCAAACATAACGCCTAAGTCTTTAAAGGATGGTACACAATCTAACAGAACAGACTTAATGGAGTAATGAGCTAGGAACGGAGACAAACGACTGAAAGTCATAAAAGAACACTTAGAGGCATTAAGGTGTAATTTATTAACGTGGCACCAATCACAGAACGCATCGAGATCAGATTGCAAGTACTGTTGGAAAGAAGGATCATTATAGGAATAACAAATCTTGACGTCATCCGCAAACATGAGCACGCGTGAGTGAACCAAGGCCAAGGGTAAATCATTTATAAACAGGGTAAATAACAGTGGGCCCAGATGACTGCCTTGGAGTACACCTGACGTAACTTGAATAGTTTTAGATATTGAGGAACGAAAAGACACCTTTTGGGTTCTGCCAATAAGATACGACTTTAACCAAGCCAACAGTTTCGGGGAAAAACCCATGATGTTAAGTTTCGCGAGAAGCATAGAATGATCAACCGTATCGAAAGCCTTACTAAAGTCAGAATAAATAACATCAGTTTGACACTTTTTACGGAAGCCATGGTGTACAAGGGTAGTCAATTCTAAAAGGTTAGTAAGCGACGAACGACCTTTCATGAAGCCATGCTGACAACGAGAAATAGTGGATCTGGATAGGTGTTGAAGGGAAGACGTAATAGTTTTCTCAAACAGCTTTGGTATTGCCGAAAGTTTGGCAATGCCACGGTAGTTAGAAACATCCGATTTGCTACCCTTTTTAAAAAGCGGAATAAGACTCCTTCCAAATATCGGGAAAGCTACAAGTCTCACTCGATATAAAGAATAACCGAGATAAAGGCTTAGATAGGGAAATCGAACACATTTTAAGGATGCAACTAGGTATATTATCAGGACCGGGAACGAAGGAAGACGTCCTAATACTAGGAAAAAACATACAATTTAAATGTGGGATTGAAAAGGGATAGGTTGTGGGATCCGAAACAGTAGTAGAATAAGTCGACTGAAAGAATTTAGCAAACAGATCTGCAATATCTGAGTCATTATTAGCAGTCTGGTCATTAAGTCTGAAGGTGGAAGGTAGTACATTGGAGCGTCTTTTGGAATTAACAAAGTTGTAAAATCTTTTGGGGTTCTTATAAAATTCAACCTTACAGCGAACGATATAATTATTGTAGCATTGAGTGTTTAAAAGACAAAATTGAGATTTGGCTATACAGTAATTTGCATAGTCACGTCGCGAACCAGTTTTTTTAAATCTTTTAAAATATCTCGATTTAATATTGCGGAGATTAGAGAGCCTATGTGTGAACCAGACTGGCTCGCTGGAGACGGTAGAGACATTCACATAAGGAACGCATTTATCAATTAGAGAATTAAGAGCAGAGTAGAAAAACTTCACTGCACAATCTATATCGCAGCACTCAAATAGAAATGACCAATCAAAAAAGAAAATAAGGCTATTAAGAAGATTGAAATTTGTTTTACGAAAACATCTACGACGAGAATTTGCGATGTTATTAAGTGATTTAGTAACGGAATTGTAAGAAATAGTAACTTCAATGGTAGGGTGATAAGGATCTTCAGTTTTCACTAGGGGCTGTGTTCGGGATACAGCACTAACAGTGGGATCAGAGACAAAAACAAGATCAAGGATTCTTTTAGAAGAGTTAAGGAAAGAATTCAACTGATATAGCGGACATTCAAGTAGGCAATCAAGAAAAACATGTTGAGATGAAGGAATTAAGAAAGATAGATTATCATCAACAAGCCAAGAAATATTAGGCAAGTTGAAATCACCTAAAACTATAAGGAAATCACGATATTTAAGACTATTAAAAATAGTTTGCAAAGCATCAGCATGGTGCATATACGTCATGATATCAGAAGCTGGAGGAATATATGAACAAGAAATATATAAGCTAAAGATGGAACATGTAACTTCGACGCAAATAAACTAAACACCTAAGGGCAGATCAATCGGCACGACACTTGAACACAGATTCGAGTTAACAGCAATGAGTACTCCACCGCCACGACGACCAACACGATCAAGCCTATAAGAAATAACGTTATTTACGCATGCTTGTGTAGCATTCTGCCGCCAGGTCTTCGTCGATAAATTCCATGAAAACGCACAAAAGAGGCTACAGTATCGAATTCTGCGAGATCTTTTATTTCTATTATGGCCTTATCGCTGATCGCCAGTGTCTCCAAGCGCCTGTTTCCCTGCCTGCTGCAGTTTGCCGGTTGTTTCGTGTGCTGGATTGGTCAGCTGTAGTGTTGGTTGCTTCTGATCTTTCTGCTGCAACTGCTGATACTACGGGTAATGCTGCTGTTGTTCAGGTTTCTTGGAGTCGATCATGCTTGGCATAGTACAGTCTTCTCCGGTTTTTAATGGAAAAAGTTACAGGAAAAGGGAAGAGAGTATATCATGGTCGGATATTCGGAATCTTCAAAAGCGTATCGTTTATCCGATAAGAAAACTGGCGATGCCAAAATAAGCAGGGATGTATATTTCATTGAGAACTGTTAGACAAGGATTAGAGAAAACTCTGAAGTTACAATGGTACTGGATGAAGTAATAGATGAACCCAACAAAGTCGTGGAAGATCATGTTTCAACAGAAGACATTAGTTCTGAGGATACAGGTAATGGTAATCTGACAAATTGTGTAGGCGATGAGGCTGCAGATAATGATGTGGAGGTCTATGAGGAACCAAAAAGGGGCCCAGGCAGACCAAGAATAGTCAGAATGGGTCTACGAGGACGACCAACCAAACAATATAATGTTCTGAATGTAATGTTGGCAACTAACGTAGAAGTACCAGAAACAGTGCAACAAGCACTAACGGGTCAACAAGCAGAGAAATGGAAGACAGCAATGCAAGATGAATATGAAGCCTTACTGCGAAACAATACATGGGAACAAGTTAATTTACCAGCTGGTGTGAAACCCATTGGATGCAAATCGATATTTACTCTGAAAAAGAATGCAACTGGAGAAATCGAACGATACAAGGCAAGGCTCGTGGCGAAAGGGTGCAGCTAGAAATATGGAATAGATTATAAAGAGACTTATTCACCGGTGGTGCGCTACGATACAATACGGATGATCCTTGCAATGGCAGCGGAATATGAACTATACGTTCATCAAATTAATGTATCGACGGCATACTTGAATGGAGATCTTGGAGAAGAGGTCTATATGCAGCAACCGGAGTTTTACGATGACAAATCTGGCGGTGTGCTGAAGCTAAAAAAATCGTTGTACGGTCTAAAACAAGATGGCCTAGTTTGGAACACAACGTTGGATGCTGTACTGAGAAAGTTGGGATATGAGGCATGTGAAAGTGAGCCATGCCTATACACAAGATGTGCACTAGATAAGACGATTGACGTAATCGCTGTTTATTTTGATGATTTGCTGCTTGCGTGTTCAGACAAGGGTAAGATGTTAGCTACTAAACAGGCTATATCTTCTGAATTTCAGGTTGTCGACAATGGACCGATTACACACTTTCTGGGTCACGAAATCCAACGTGATGGCGACAAAGGGGCTATACGACTCAGCATATCAGGAGCCTGATGAAGGAACTGGGCATGGAGATTTGCCACACGGTATCCACCACATTAGAAGCTAATTTCCAGGTTAAGTGCGACAACAAGTCGTGCAACGGAGTATCAATCCGTAATAGGCTCTTTGATGTATATCGCGCCATGCTCACGACCAGACATTTTGCACTCGGTGTGCAAATTATCACAGAGGAATAAAGATCCCCATGGCGAGCATCTGCATCTGCGATGCTGCAAAAGAAAACTGATAAATGAGATGAAATTGTATTTTAAGCTTGATTGTATAACCTTACATGGCGATAATGTTGGTGCTTTAAATGTTGTAAAAAACCCTGTTTATCATGCTAGAAGGAAACATATTGATGTAAAGTACCACCATATAAGAAACTCATTTGAAGAGAATTTGATTAAGCTAGAATACTGTCCAACAACCGAAATGATTGCTGATATTCTTACTAAGAATCTATGTAAAGTTAATCATTTAAAATGTAAGGCGTTGCTTGGACTAAATAGGTATTAGAACCCTGAATTGAGGGGAAGTGTTGATATGGCAATTCTGTGCTGTATCTGTCAGCCCTGTACATGTGGCAACCCTAGTTAAGCTTATGAATAATAAAATTTGATCTCACTCTCATCTAAGCAAACGTTGTACTTCTACACTTTTCACAAACCAACAATAATAATAATAATAATAATAATAATAATAATAATAATAATAATAATAATAATAATAATAATAATTATAATAATTATAATAATAATAATAATAATAATAATAATAATAATAATAATAATAATAATAATAATAATAATAATAGACTAAAAGACTTGTAAGAGATTCGTTTTGTTAATTAAAGTTTGTGATTAACTAATTTGTTCAAGATGAGTACACAATTTTCAATCGAAAAACTAGATCGTGAAAATTATAGTGTATGGTCAAAACAGATGAGAAGTCTGTTGATTCATTCTGATTTGTGGTCAGTGACATGTGGTCGGTTAAAAAGAGAGGCGTCTGATACGGCTGAACAAAAGGCGTTGTTTGACAGTAAAGACGAGAAAGCTCTCGCAAGTATATTGTTGTGCGTAAGTCCGTCGCAGATCAACGGTATAAAACATTGTAAAACCGCGAGCGAAGGGCAAAGTTGTCCGCGATTCACATGCCCTCCGGTCCGGCTAGAAAAATACAGTTGTTTAAGCAATTATTGTATACTAAAATGTTGGCTACAGACAGTATTCGAGAGCATTTGAATAATTTTTCTAATGTCGTAGAAAAATTAAATGAAATTCAGGAACAAGTGCCTGATAAAATGCTCGTTATAATTTTGTTGGCAAGTTTAACTGATGATTTCGAAAATTTTGTAGTTGCCATAGAAACGCGAGACTCGTTGCCATCGCTAAGCGCTCTAAAAATTAAATTGCTTGAAGAGGGAGAGAGACGCAAGATTGGCGAAGTAGCCGAGAAAAGTGAAAATAAAATGTATTCGTCGCTTCAAGAAAGCGGTAAAAAGAACAAAGCAATGAGAGAACCAAAAAACATTGAATGTTGGTTGTGCGGTCGTCGCGGGCATTTCGCGTCGAAGTGTGGTTCGAAAGAGAGAGAAGACAACGCAAGCGAAAAGAACAGTAAGAAGTCTTTTTCGGTGCTCTCTACTTCTAGAACACGAATAGGTTTGTCGAAAAATGCGTGGTGTGTAGACAGTGGGGCTACAGCTCATTTGTGTGCGGACAAATCAATGTTTACGAGTATGCGTGAGCACAAAGAGAAAATCAAGTTAGCAGGCGACAGTTATATAGAAGCCGAAGGTTGCGGTACAGTGGAACTAAAATGCAAAAATATCACGAT
Source organism: Drosophila insularis (assembly GCA_018903935.1). NCBI lineage: Eukaryota > Metazoa > Arthropoda > Insecta > Diptera > Drosophilidae > Drosophila > Drosophila insularis. Next base: position 78,362 of record JAEIFP010000054.1, read on the forward strand.
CGAATTAGTTGATGTGCTATATGTAAAGGACTTACAATGTAATTTTATTTCGGTATCAAAGGCAAAAGAAAATGGCTTAAGAGTAATTTTTGTCAAAAACAAAGTGTTTGTTAAAGACAGTAACAATCGTGATTTAATGATCGCAGAGAAAGACAACGGTTTGTTTTTGTTTGAAAGTAAAACAAAACCAGTTTTTTCTGCAGAAGCAAATGTAAATCAGCTGGTAAAATGGCATGATCGATTCGGACATTTAAATTTCGATAGTTTGAATAAAATTCCTCAATCAGACTGGTGATTGCGTTGGCGGTGGAGCACGAGATGCACTTGCACCAGATGGATGTCTCTGTAGCATACCTCAATAGTGAGCTACAAGATGACGTTTATATGCGACAACCTGAAGGTTTTGTCGATGCTGATCATCCCAAGCGTGTACTCAAGCTACATAAATCGTTGTACGGCTTGAAACAGAGTGGGCGTGAGTGGAACCAAAAACTGGATAGCGTTCTTTTGAAGATTGGTTTCGTTCCGTGTGCAAGCGAACCGTCTATATACACGAGCAAAGTATATGAGTATTTATGTATTATTGTTGTATATGTTGACGATTTTATACTTGCATGTACTAGAAAAGACGACGTGGCCTACACAAAGCGGCTCATATCAAACGAATTTGATGTGGTCGACGGCGGTGAACTCCGTCATTTTTTGGGGATGGAAATCGAGCGAGATGGCAAGACTGGCAATGTCTCCATAGGCCACGAGCAGTACATCGAAGGCTTGTTGCATGAATATGGTATGCAGGACTGCAAGCCGAACGTGACTCCTCTAAGAGTTGGGTTCCAGACAAAGTGCGATAGCGATGATTGCGGTCAGGTGGACAAGACACGCTATCAATCACTCATTGGTTCGTTATTGTATTTGGCGTTGACTACACGGCCAGATATAATACACTCTGTGGCTAAATTGGCGCAGAGAAATGCAGATCCGCACAAGGAACATGAGGTTGCAGCCAAGAGGGTATTGAGATATCTAAGAGGTACCTCAGATGTGAGACTTCATTATAGCAAAACTGGTGTTCCTATCCACTGTTTTGTTGATGCGGACTGGGCTGGCCATTGCAACGATCGGAAGTCGTTCACCGGTTGGTCATTTCTTATTGCTGGAGCGGCGGTGTCATGGGAATCAAAAAGCAAAATCTGGTTACCCTCAGTAGCACGGAGGCCGAGTACGTAGCACTTTCTAAAGCAGCCAAAGAAGCGATATACATCAGAAAGCTGTTCAACGAGATGGGATTCGGGCCGATGGCGAAGCTGCTAATTTATAGCGACAACCAGAGCGTACAATGTCTTGCTAAAAATGCTAAATTTCATTCACGTAGCAAGCATATTGAAATAAAATATCATTTTGTAAGGGAGGAAATCTATAAAGAAAATGTAATAGATATCAAATACATTCCCACATATATTCATATACATACATATGCATATACATATTCGCACACAAATCTATTTTTTCCGCGAAAAATCCCGCAATCCCTTGCAGCCTAGGTACATAAGTCCCGTTTAACCGCTGTATACAGGCACAGCTGCAAGCTCATGTGCAAAAAGACCGCCATAAACCAAACGTTCAAAAGTGACTGTGCTGGATGGCAGGCACTTTTTGGGGTATATATGTGAAGAGGTGTTGTCCGCATCAGAATGGTTATGCCCATCCCTGGTAACTGGGAGAGCGTCTACAAGAGCATTGAGAGAGCGAATTGGAGTCGTCAGTCGTCAGTTGCAGTTGAGAGTTGAAAGTTGAAAGTTGTCAGTCGAAAGTCGTCGCGAAGATCAAGCGAAGTTGCTCTCAGTTGTCTTTAATATAACCTAAACACTCAGAATTGTCTATAATATATACTTTAGTTAATAAACATAATCAATATAATAAACTTTACATATATGTTTAATAATTTTGGTTCCGCGTCATTTTATCCCATATCCAAATATTATAGATTCCGTTCCAATTCCATTTCGGTCGAATGAGCAATGCATAATTCTGTTCTTTCGGGATAATTAATTATTTACCAAATGTTTTATTTCGTCTTGTGCAGTTTATTTAAATTTCAAAGCTCTCTAAGCCATTCTTTGGCCTTTTTGTCAACGTTCCAAGTCGTGTTTGTGGATTTTATTCGCTTTTCAAAGCATTCCAGGCCATTAATTGGGCCTTTCGGTACCTTTCAGGGCGTTTAGACCATTTCTAGTGCTTTAGCTCTCAATTCCGCGCCATTAAGCACGACCTCTCAGCAGGCCACGTCAAAGCCACCAGAACCTTCTCCTCAATTTGTGGTAACCGCTCCAAGAGTTACTCGGTCCGAATCCAAAAGGGTTTTAGTTGCTTCCACCATGGCTTTGCAGAAGTTTGTCTCGATCAGCGATAAACTAAATCAGTTTGAAGTCGACACCCAAGTCACTTCATTGTCCGAGGTCAGCGTGTTTACTGTCCAGGTCCGTCGTGAACGAGCTCAAACGTTGTGGGAGAAGGTTAAGTAGGAATATGAGAAATGCGAGGCACACCCAGATATTAAAAACGTTAGCTCTGAGAATTTAGCCATCCAAGCTAAATATGATAAGTGCTACCAAGTTTACGAGCGATGCACGGCTCGATTAGACGATCTAATCCACGAAGCGTCTGCGCCTACTCCTCCAACTAGTCATGGGTCCACCTCTCCACCACCACCCATTGACAATGAGGTTGTTATGGCCAGCCCTGAGGCTATCGGTAGGGATCTATCGATAGTGACAATAGGGGCAGAAAATAGTGGGCAAGTCGGGAAATAGTGGGGGATCTAGTGTTGGGTAGATTGGAATTATAAAGGGATTTTTTTTGAATTTGAAAGTCGTTCAGCGGTCAAAAGGCTGTTGACCCAGGCTCGAGTCTAAGGAATAAACCGTAGGATCAGGCGATGAGTCGTCTGAATCTAGAAGGTTAAAAAGGTTAAAATCAGTTTAACGTGAACAGCGAGGTGCGGCGGTTGACAAAGAAAAAAAAAAAACAAGGAGAAAGAAGTGCAGTTTAAATATCTTAACAAGGAAGTATAATTAAGTGTAAATATATCCTTGAAGAAAATTAAAAAAAAAACAGCTCCTTCCATCAAGCCGAGGAGCTCAAGTTTGGCTAAGGGAGCCTAACAGCAAATTTTTGTATTTTTTTTTTTTGTGTGAGAGATTTTGTGTAATCTTGAGGCGCAGCGAGGCGAGACCGGCCGTAAAAATTGGGTAAGTGTTCGTGTTACCATGCAAGTTAGGGATTTTTTTTTTAAATTCAAAATAATTGCCCGGCCAGACGTTTTTTTTTTTGATTCACCCATCGCCCAGCATAAGAGCAGCAAAGTTTTGGGCTGATTGGGGGAGAAAACGATTTTGGCTCTCATCCCCGTCAATTTTGGTGCGGACTGCTCCAAAAACCCCCGATTTGTTGGCGAACTCCACCTGGCTGGAAAAAAACAAGATATTAGTCTTTTATTCCGTTTTTTTTAATGTAAATTTTGTTAATTTATTTATTTATTTAATTCACTAGTTTAATCACTTATTTATTTATTCCCTTATATATTTATTTATTCCCTTATTTATTTATCTACCTAATTAATACCTTATTTATTATTTTGTTTAGCGTTAAATATTTATTTTATCCTTTTTGGTTGCCCATGTGCGCATTCTTTTTTTTGTGGATTTCATTATTCCTAAGTCCCACGTTGTTCAGGACCCTTGGTGTGGTTTTGACAGTAGATACCTAAAAAGAAAAAAAAAAAAGAGAAAAAAGAAGAGAAAAAATGTGAAAAGAATACCAATAGAAGAGATAATTTTTCTTTCGATCTTGCCCCCCTAAAAGAGCTCTGATAGGTAGGTGGGAATCGGGAAGGGGAATCATCTTGATTTAGTGTAAAGAAAAAAATGTAATGTAATCTGTTGCGGACACCTGCTCAAATATACACCAGGGCAAGATAGTGTTAATAAATTCGTGTGTTAATTATAATTAAGAGTAATGAACAACAAAAAAATGAATTGCTGAGTGTTTTCCTAAAGGGGGGAATTGGGAAGAAAGGAGCACGACGACTCCAGGAGGAGTTGATGATTGGTGATGATGATATGTTGTAGGTAACGATTGTGATATATGTATATGGGGTGGCATACCTCATCGACATGCCACGAAGGTCAGGGAGGGCCCGTTCGACCTCGATAATCCGGAAGAGGAGGTCAGGTTCACATGGAGCGGCGGCGACGACATCATTCCTGTGAGGGGGTAAGAATAGATTATTAGTGAGTTTGTTAGAGATTTTGTGATTCGTGTAGTTTGTGTATCGTAAGTGTTGTCCAGTGGAGTGGCGACTGAAGTGATCCTCGTACTGCGTCGGGATTCTTTCAGACGAAGGGGTATTGGTGTTCATCTGTTCGTCAATTACCTGATTGTTTATTGTTGCGTGTATTGGGGATGGGTTGTAGGAACTCACGACCTTCTTTTCCGATAGCTAGCCGGAGTGAGCCCCTATCGATATACGCGGGACTAGGGTGAGAATATTGGTTTTTCATCGAGCAGGTCCATAACAAGGTCTTTACTGGAAATTACCTTAAATGGCCTACGTTCCGTAACTTGTTTACCGCCGTCAGCCAATTCAGAACACTTCTTGACCTGCCTCAAATATCCCTGGAGTCCGGAAAGGCATTACATGATCAATTAAACTGCTTTCACTGTGCGAACAATCTCTTGGCGATACGACTGCCATTCCAAAGTGGCAAACGATATCTTCGTACACTCGAAGCGGTTGAAAATACAACTGCAATGGCTATTTTAATTCCCACAACTAAGCGTTCACGAAATCCCATTCCAGTCACCCGAAAGCCAAATACATTTGAAGCCAAGGTGATCGCCAAATTCCAGTCCTGTGATTTCTGTTTGAATGAGAATCATCCGGTGCGTCGAAGTTCCCGCTTCCTTCAGATGCCGATGCTAGAGACGCTGGCATACATAAATAAAAAGTCCCTTTGTCTGAACTGTTTCGCAAGAAGGCATCAAGTAAAACATTGCCCGAGTCAACACAATTGCTTCACATGCAAGGGGCGTCACAATACGCTTTTGCACAAGGATGCCCGACCGGAGAAGAGTCCAACGCCGGTCCCAGCGCAGCCCAGTTCTCACAATATTGTCCGGATATACTTTATCTCTGAGGCAAGATCCTCACGAGATAAGTTGCTAGGTACAGCCATCGTGGACTTTTGGCACAAGGGCACTTATCCTTCACGGTCGTTATTAGACCCGGCTTCGGAAGCCAATTTTATATCCGAAAGAATGCTCCGCGTTGTTCACGCCAACGGGTGAGCAGCAGTGCGCGGTGAAGAGCAGTGAGGAGTGAGGAGGGTTTTTTGATCCTCGGCGGCTACGGTCACTCTGGGAGGCGTGACTTGATTTTTCTGATGGACATCGCCATATTTTTCAAGTACGAGACTTTGCCCCGAACACCCGCACTTTTGTTTCCAATTGCTAAAATATCCAGTCTACTTTTAACCAAACTTTTTCGTGAGTGAGATTGACTGTAAATAAAAATCATAGTTTTAAAAGAGGTTCCCGCGCGTTTTTTATTATTCACCAGCTCACCCACCCGAAGAAATTGGCACCCGCCAACTATTTGTATTTTTATCCGGATACTTCCGCCCCTCCACGAACATTGGTCCTTCGAGCCGGATATCCTTCCGCTCCTCCAGCTTGCATCGGCGGAATTCCTGATAAGTACAAAATTTCTTTATTCACATTTCATTTGCTCCTTCATACTAATAAAAGTGTGCGGTTTTCCCGCTCTTCCATAGCGACCTACACACTTTTATATATTTGTATGTACATACCTGACCTGTTCCAAGGTTACATGGTAGTTCCCAATCCTTAGTGTGTTTGTCCAACGTTTTTTTTCCATTCCACGACCACGCATTTTTTTTTCGCACTTGTCCAATTCCACTTTTATTCTCTCCATCTACCATACATACATATGTAAAACCCGTTTACACCCACATGTACATGTATTTTTCACAGCTGTTTGCCAAGTCCGCGTAAAAGTTTAAAAGACAAAAATTATTAAAATGTTATAGTAAAAAAAAAAAAAAAATTGTAATTAAAGAATGCACCGCGATTTCTTGTGTGTTCAAATTGTTTCAATTGCCTTATTAATTTCCTCACGCGCGTATCCGCAAAGCGGTGCACTTACTTACATACATACATACATCGTCATATATTGATGCACGCACATATGTACACATTTACATACACATAATCCATTTCGGTGTCGCAAATTTATTTAACAAAAAAGAATGGGAGAGGAAAGGAACCCAACAACCAGCTAAATAACAATTTACCTACTTTTTTGTAAACAACGCGCGTGCATACAGGTACATATACTTATCTGTGCACTTACGCAGGTATGTACATATATCAAAGCATTTGTCCAGATGCACTGATCGGTTTTTCTTTTCCTTTCGCGCACAACACTCGCGGTGTGTAAAAGCGTTCGTTTTTGTTTTTTTTTTCTCCGCACAACCACAAAAAAAAAAATATTATAACATAATTAATAAACAAAACCAAATATATAAACAGTGACCGGCAGCTGTTTTCGGAGTAGTGGTGACACGTGAGTGGAGTCGTGATATCGAAGGCGGCTCGAGCGCGCCAAATTCAAATTACACTATTTCCATATTTATAAATAAATTATACATACAATTTTTTCCGGCCAGTATTTTGCGCACATATATATATCCGCCCATATTTATAAATAAGCACTGCCCCAATTGCTTGGCACACGAGCACTCATCCGACGCGTTCCGGAGTCGCCATGGCTGCCGACGATGCGGGCAAAATCACCATACGCAAAATCACCAACGCTCCCTAGCCCGGGGTCGCAGCCAGTCACCCTCCCCCGGACGTGATGCACCACCGTCACAACCCCGTTCCCGATCATCTTCCGACCGCTTCGCTTCTCCAGAAGGCGCACCCGAGCTCTCTCTCTCCTCCCTGCTCCACGCCAGGACGACGACTGTCATGCCCACAGCAGTCCTCCGGTCCTCCTGAGAGCCGCATCAATCTTTCATTTGCTCGGTCCCTGGGGCTGGCTGTAACCAAGGTCGGGGTCGACCAAGCCTACACGACCGTCATCGAGTCGAGGTCGGACCGTACGTTCCGGCGGAATATTATATTTCGGATCGAAGAGGACCTGCGCATCCGCACTCCCATCCAGGAAGTGTCGGCGCCGGTCCGTGAGAAATTCGCCACCCTGATCCTGGCCGACCCCAATTTCTATCGGCCGGCGTCGGTGTCCGTGGTGCTCGGGGCAGACCTCTATCCTGAGGTCAAACAACCAGCCTCATAGCGGTACACTCTGGGAGGCGTGAATTTTGTTTCCCGCCCTTTTGTTTCCAATTGCTAAAATATTCAGTCTACTTTTAACCGAACTTTTTCGTGTGTGAGATTGACTGTAAATAAAAATCATAGTTTTAAACGAGGTTCCCGCGCGTTTTTAATTATTCACCAGCTCACCCACCCGAAGAAATTGGCACCCGCCAACTATTTGTATTTTTATCCGGATCCTTCCGCCCCTCCCCTCCACAGATAGAGATAGAAGCTTTTGTCCTGTCCCAAGTTGCCGATGATTTTCCTTTATGTACGATGAACCCTCCTTTAGATTAAAGGCGAAGATCGATCTGCTTCTCGGTATTGACGTCATACCAGCGGTAACCCTTTCCGGCATCCAGACCGAATTGTGCGGCACTTTAATGGCATCCACTACCATGGAGCAGCGGGTGGTGAAGGTCCATGTCGCAATCGCTAAACCACCCAACGAGATACTATCTCGTTTTTCCAATCTGGCACGTGCCTTACGAGTGGTAGCCTATGTGGTCCTTTTTGGCAGAAAGTGTAGGAAACTCCCAAATTACTACTAACGGGAAGTGACCTCTAGTGAGATCAGTCAAGTACCCTAGGCGTTGATCCAGTCAGAAGAAATCTCTGCCCACGTCTAGTGTAATGTTCGATTTGAATCCGTTCAATGACTCATCAGGTGTGATCCGAGCATGTGGGCGCGTGCAACAAGCAGCGTCTTTCCAACAAATATACTGGTTTCCAAGACTGCGGAATCTAGTCAAATCGGTGGTTAATTCATGCAAGGTGTGAGTGATCTATAAAAGAAGGCTGCTATCACAGATAAAGGGCACTCTTCCGACCCAGCGAACAACTTTCTCACGTCCCTTTACGACCACCGGGATAGAGTTCGCAGGTTCTTTCAACATCAAAAGTTTCACCGGCCGTGCCTGTCGCTTTTCAAAGTAATATGTGTGTGTATTTGTGTGTTTCGCTACCAAAGCCATTCACCTTGAGGTAGGTTTACGAAATATCTCTGTGCTAGATAGATGATTTGTAATATATTCATACCAAAAACCAGTTAATACAAAGAGCTCAACTTATAAAACTTTGTTTCAAATATATACAATTAAAAATGTACAATCTAAAATATAAGTGTGCACTTGACTATATTTATGTATATACATACATTGATGTATGCACATAAACATATACATATATTGATGGCACATACATATAATCACATAAATATATATCTTAGCATGTTCAAATCAAATGAACAGGGTGGTGCGCTACCTAACATTCAGGCATTTATCATCTAAGATTAATAACAACAATAATTACAACGACGAGCACCAACACAAAAGCAAATGTGTACAACAAAAATATAAATACACATCTACAAACCTCGAATGAACATTGTTGAAGATATTTCCTTTGCGAAATATGCTCCTATCAAGCAAAGGAACGTACCAATGCTAGAAGAAGCGTTAAAGTTATATTCCAACGATGGACCGCGCCCAAACACAATAGCTGAGGACCAGGCTCGACAGGACCACCCAATACTAAGCAAGAAGACAACGAAACGAGGAGGTCAGGTACGTAAACTACTCCAGCAGAAGACACTGAAAGTAGACTTACTGGCCATCTCACAGACGGATGAAGACCGACAACAACACTTTTGAGCTTCGCCAAAGAGCGAAGAAACGCAGGAAGCCGCAGAAATGCGCAAGCCTTAACTTGCCTTTATGTGATAAATATAAATATAAGCCTCTACAAGCAAGTTAATGGAGTACATTTTTTTTTTTTAAATTTTCTTTTCAATATAAACAATGAAATGTAGTTCTGAACTGTGAGCCAACCACAAACCCAAAAAAAATATATAATATATTTTTTTCTTTAATAATTCAAAACAGGTCTAAATGACCAAAGATAAAATATTTTAGTAAGACGGGTTCTCAAGAATCCAAAATAGATCACCCAACGGCTAATGTCGTAAATAGCGTAAATTTAAGGACATCAAATATTGGATTGTACACAATAGAAAGATTGAAGGAAGAACAGTAAAAAGGTCAATAGTAGAAGCATACAGCCGCCGAATGCGAAAAGACTATTCGAGCAACCCATAGAGACAATTGATCTCTCTGAGGGATAAGACAGTATTATTCGAACACTATAGCAAGCTAAATACAGGGCATAAAATAATACAATATTGATTTTAAACAAACAGCTGACTTGGAAATTTCAATAGTACTGGATGACCCAACTCAGTTAACGTCTGATAAGGCCATACCAGAAATAGATCAAGAAGAACCATCAGTGAGTTCAGATCAACCTAACATAATCTTTGGGAAACTAAACATCCTCAGGCTGCCCGAAGAAAATACCAAAATGACTCAAACGGTCACTGATTTCTTGACGCTAGCCTCAAACCCAATTCCAGAGTTTTATGGCAAGGCAAAAACCTCCAGAGGATCATGGACGCATTGAATTTAGTAAATTCACTAGAAGGCGACCATGAAGAAACAGCATGCCTTATAAAAACTACACTAGAAATCTAATATCTTTTGAGGAGACGATAGAAGCATTACTTGACCGTATTGCCAATAATGTCAAACAGAATCGGTAGCGTAACTAACTGCTAAATTTGAACAAAGAATTGTATAAACAATCAGGTACGTAACATACTAACAGCAGGCATATTTCGTGACATGAAGGAACTAACAACAAAGTTCGTAGACAGCTGCACATCAGAAACAGGACAGACAAACTCAGTCCTACACTACCGTCAGCAACAATACAACCGAAATGGACAAAATAATTACCGTTGCAGAGGTAATTACCAAAATAATGGTTTTAGGAATACCAATAATACAAATGGATATCGTGGAAACTCACGATACAATTACCGAAGAAGGAATAATTTCAAACGAGGTAATTCCAATAATGGAAATGGTAATGTAGAAATTACCCAAAGTAATTCGGAAACCAATCACTCCCTACATATATTCAGGTGAAAATATGAATGTATACACCAGAGAACTGCAACGAGTATGATTGAGAAGGATCAATCAAACTTCAAAAAATCAAATCATTCCGCTCAACACCTATGTTATAACATGTTTACTTCGTTCACTGGTTTGACCACCAATTGGTTTGAATCAGTTGCTATAATATTAGCTTCTCGAACAAGTCAGAACCTTGATTGTTGTAGCAAAAACGCTCACCCGAATTGATCGTTTGTAAAATTCGATTCAAGACAAATGAATAAACCCGAACTAACATCGGATTTTGTGCACATGATTTGAGTAGAGTTTGACATTTAAAATCGATATGAATTACGATATGACTGTGTACGTAATTATTACAGTTATAAGAAACAAGTTTAACTATGTGAACAAAAAAAAAAAAAAAAACACGAAAATAATAGACACAACCCTTTAATTTTATTAAATTTAGATTAGCCCATTTTTTTTCTATTACCTTAATCAGCAAAATTTAAATGCAGATTTCTTTATTGAAGTTTTATATATAAAAATACTTTAATTTAAAAAAGAGAATTAATTTTATAACTTCCATACTACATTATCCATTTTGGATCCAATGGAGTGGTTTGGAACAGTCAGTCTCATGATCTATGTATGTAAATACATTGAGTATTTCTCAAGCAGGAAATTCTGAAATTTCATTTTTTGTTGTTGTATTATTTCTCTTTTTTTTAAATTAAAATATATTAAAAGATTTCAAAACTGCCACTCAACTCAATATTTCACAGTCTTTCTGCATATTTCTAACATATCGGTGAGCTCTGCGGTGGCTGCAAACGACTTGTCTAACACATTCGAAAATAAATGACTGCTGCAGCTTAGACGTGTATTGTTCTCCAATGCTTTCACCATATTTGTTCCTCTGTCGGTAATGAATGTAATCTTTTGTATGTTATCCACACCGAATTCATTAAAAAGGCATCTTAGTTTTTGTAATACATTTGCACTTGTAGACCTTTTAAAATCCATAGATTTCATTCCCAAAACCAAGTCAATGTATTTAAAATTTTTTTGGTAGTGGAGTTTCACGCCTATGAAATTTCGCCTCACATAGTTGTCCGTCCACATGTCAATTGTTGCTGATGCACCTTCATTGTTCACAGTGTCTATTATTTCATCGTTAATTTTATTTTTCTTTTCATGGGCAGACTTTTGAACATGGCGTGATACTGTTGTGGGATCCGGTAGTAAGTCCTCCACATCCACATTTTCGCCATACTTTGACCAGTTTTAAAAAGCCAGCACCTCCAACTGAAGAAAACGGTCGGCAGTCTTCCGTGACCCACGCTGCACATCGTTCAACGGCTTCAGCCTTATCCAATGTGGATCCTATTTTTAGACATTGTGGTTGCTTTGCTGTTTTGCAACAGCCATGCCTAGCCAAATTGGATGTCTGATTCGCCGTGAATTTTAGAACAGCACAGCAAATGCGGCAAAATACAAAATTTGGCAATGTCGTATTATCAGACCTTATTATTTCCGACAATACTGACCAAATCGCACTGCGTCCTTTTCGTTTGGTGGACAGAGTAAAGTTTCCATTTTCGATTTGCTCTGTTATGAACTCCGAATTAATTTCCTCCATTTTTTCCAAGAACTTGTATTTTTTGTTTTGGCGATGACAAAAATTCGATAAATAATTCTTATAGTCAGTCAATCACACACAATCAGAAAGTGTAATTGTGAGCAAACAGACGATAAATCCTTCGAACAGATCATTTTCACTCGTTGCAGAGGACGGACGTGTTTTTTTTGCGCTTATCAACTTTTATTTTTTCTCGCGTTTAAATACTTTTCCACAACTTTTAAATTTATTATCGGTTAAATTAATTAATAATAATTTCAGCATCCGAATTTTATTTTCATTTTGCGAATACTTGCTGTCGCTTTTGTTTAAATTTAAATAAAATCAAAACTTACAACAATACTCGCATTAGCGGTGTTGTTGTTTTGCTTATCTCTTTTGCTTTTGTTTCTTTACCGTTTTTAAACTAACTCTCGCGCTATTGCGTACAAATTGTTGGTGCATGTGTTCAATTTGACGCGCTCTCCCGCTCTTTCCTATTCTTGATTGATTTGCGCTCTCGTCTTTTGCCTACCCGCGACTCTGTGATACGTGTTTTTGTTTTTGTGCTTTCATCTCTTTTAATTCTTTAGTTGTGAAGGCTTACTCTGCACATTAACCCTTGTGTCAGAACTGGTCAGTATATTCTTATTCACAGAATTTTTACCTCTAGAATTTCTATTTGTTATTTTTTGTATTTCCTTGTTGAAAATAAATTTAACTTTTTGATAAAATGGTTGTCTGCTCAAAAAATAATTGTATAGTTGCCACTAATGCGGTTGACTCCCATGATTATATTCTTTGTTGGTTGTGTGACAATGCGGTTCACGTTAAGTGTGCAGGTTACACAGGCAGAATCAAGGAGTCTATTGCTAAAGGTGGTGGCTTAAAATATGGATGTGATGCTTGCCGGGAGGTCGAGAATGAGATGCGCTCTTTCATGAGGCGGACTAGAGATAGTTTTGACACCTTAAGGGCAGGTTTTAATAAACTCCAAGCGGAGTTTACTGCGGTGGAGACTCAGTTCAGAAGTTTATCGCTTATGAATGAGTCTCCGAAACGTAAAAGGACCAGTCCTTGGGGTGTTTCTGTATCTGTAGATCCGCCAGCATCTCTTATCGTCCCCGACCGGTCTCATGCTCCGTCCACTCCTAATGTACAGCAATTGATATCGTTTAAGAGCCCGGTTGTGAATGCTATTAGTAAGGAATTACCGATATCACCTGGGAATGATCTCTTAAAAACGATGCCTATTGTAGTGTCCGATAAGTCCGGGCAATTACCCATTCCAATGGAAATTGCCGATAGTTCTAAAAGTATCGAGGGCCCCGTAAACAATTTGACTGCTGCAGTGGGTGACTTGCCCAACGTTACTGCTGCGGCTGACGCTTCGGGACCGCGGCCTCTCGTTGGCATACCACCAAAGAAACATAAATTTGTTTGTAGGCTAGACCCTGTTGTCACATCTGATGATGTAATAGCCTATATTCGGAAGAAAGTTAACGTCTCGAATATTGCGGTGGAGAAGTTTAAATTTTCTTATTCTCGGGACATTTCGTCCTTTAAAATTAGTGTTTCTGCCAATATCTTCGACACCATATGTCGAGAAGATTTTTGGCCGAAACATATAATAGTTAAGTATATACTGTAAAAAAGAAAAATCGGCAACCGATTCGCTTGCCAACAACAACAACTAATACTATTCCTGCCACATCAGCATCTGCTGGTGTGTATAAAAACTAGCTTCGTCCCTTAACCTGGGTTACCAGAACGTTAGAGGACTGAAATCTAAACTTCCTAATCTCTATGTAGATAGTCTTTCTTTTGAGCATATCATTCTAGCGTTTACAGAGACGTGGCTTAAACCTGATATTGCTGATGCATCGGTTTTTCCCACAAACTTTTCTATATTCAGACGTGACCGGATTTCTCGCATAGGTGGTGGCGTTCTGATAGCTGTTGACGCTGCTTTATCGTCTGAAATGATTCAATTTTCTAGTACCCAGGAGATTGAGTTTGTCGGTGTTAAAGTAAATTTTAAATCTTTTAATGCTTTTATTACTTGTTCCTATATTCCACCATTGTCAGACATGGTGGTATATTCAAATCATTTAGAGGCAATTCAGTTTGTCTCCTCTTTGGTTTCCAGTCAAGACATGTTCATAGTTTTAGGTGATTTTAATTTACCCGCTTTAGCATGGTCACAAACAGATGAATGTACCATGTTGCTGCCCTCTTTGTCACATGATTTTATTGATGGCCTTCTAGGCTTATCTTTATCCCAAGTCAATCCTGTCTTAAATTCTAATGGAAAATCGTTAGATCTTATTTTTGTATTGGATTCTTCTTATTGTGAGGTTTCTAGGATCGAACCATTTGTTCTTCCAGAAGACAAATTTCATCCTACATTAAATTTAAAAATTGATCTGCCCTTGCTTTCACCATTACTTGGTTCAAATGAGTTACCTCTAACTAGGTGCTTTCGTAAGACTGACTTTGCCAGCCTTAATGAAAGCATTGCTACTACCGATTGGTCTTATCTGTACAATTGTAGAGATATGGACTCAGCTGTTCGTTTTTTCTATGATACTCTGAATTCACTCTTTGATATTTGTGTGCCTCTTGGTAGGCTGGAGCGGCTTAACAAACCTCCCTGGTTCTCTCGTGAGCTGTGCAATTTGAAAAATGTGAAGACACGATATTATAAGAAGTTTCAAAAAACACGTCGTTCATCAGACTATGCTCTGTATACTCTCGCTCGTTCAAAATTCATGATGCTTAATACACAATGCTATAAGAATTATCTTCAGCGGTGTAAGCTTCAGTTTTCTTCTGACCCTAAACAATTTTATAACTTTGTTAATTCTAAACGTAAGACCTCTGTGCACCCATCTTTTTTGTCTTTTCAAAATAAAAAAGCGAGCACTGATCAGGCAATTGGCGATATGTTTGCGAGTTTTTTCAAAACAACTTATTCCTCAACGGAATATCGAGCAAGTCCGTATCCTTATCATTTAGAAAAGGCTAATTGCATTTTCAATCCAGTGATTGATAAAGGTTCTATTCTTAGCGAACTTAAATTAGTTAAACCCGTTTATTCTCCGGGGCCAGATGGTATTCCTGGATGTGTACCCAGGTTCTGTGCAAACGCATTATGTAAACCCATTTTAAAATTGTTTCTATTGTCTGTCGAATCTTTCTCTTTTCCATCTATTTGGAAGGAGTCGTATATCATTCCTCTGCATAAAAATGGCAAAAAGTCCGAAGCCACTAACTATAGGGGTATCTCAAAATTGTCCGCTATTCCGAAAGCTTTTGAGAAAATTATAACTTCTCAATTGCAACATTTTTGCAGCTCTATTATTTCGCCATCCCAACATGGGTTTGTGAAACGTAGATCTACAACCACTAACCTTTTAGAATTTACATCAATAATTATCAAGGGGTTCAAAAATGGTAAACAAACTGATGTCATATACACTGACTTCAGCAAAGCCTTTGATTCCATTAATCATACCCTATTACTTTCGAAGCTGAGCGACATTGGGTTTCCACCCCTTTTCCTATCTTGGGTTCGAGAATATTTAACAAATAGAAAACAGAAGGTACTTTTTAAGTCTTCTTTTTCCGTTTCCACTCCTGTGACTTCTGGTGTACCTCAAGGTAGTCATCTTGGCCCTCTGCTTTTCACATTATTCATTAACGATCTTCCACCAGTCATTGTTCATTCGCGTGTGCTTATGTATGCTGACGATGTCAAGCTTTGTCTTACGTATAAAGATACAGATTCATTTAGTCGGCTACAAGCTGATCTTAAAAACTTTCAATCCTGGTGCCAGTTTAATCTACTAAATCTTAACACTACCAAATGTAAGGTAATGACTTTTTTTCGTAACTCTCCTCAACTGGTCACTTATTTTCTAAACAATAATCCGTTAGAACGTCTAAATAATATGAATGATTTGGGCGTACTTATGGACCATAAGTTAAATTTTAACACCCATATTTCCACCACGGTCTCAAAGGCCATGAGTGTCCTGGGTTTCATTAAAAGATGGTCAAAAGAATTCGATGACCCCTATACAACTAAAGTTCTTTTTACTTCGCTTGTCCGTCCTATTTTAGAGTATGGATCTTGCATTTGGTCACCTCAATATGAGTCGCACCAGATTAGACTTGAATCCGTTCAAAAGCAGTTCTTGCTATTTGCTCTTCGTGGCTTAAGCTGGGATCGCAATGTCAATTTGCCTTCGTATTCTAGTAGACTTCTCTTGATTAACCTTCCTTCTCTAACTAACCGTAGAACTATGCTTGGTGTCATTTTCATGCACAAGCTCCTAATTGGGGATATCGACTCGCCTGAGTTATTAGCTCAGGTTAATCTGTCGGTACCATGTAGACGGAGTAGACATCCTTTGATACCTTTATCCCTTAGTCGTTGTTCTTCTAACTATGCCATGCATGAACCTTTTAGGGTCCTCTGCTCTGATTACAACCTTCTATTCCCTGTAATCAGCTCAGAGTTTTCTATCAATATGCTTAAAACATCTATCCTATCCAATTTAGTTAATAGATAACTATAGTATTATTTGTTTGTCTGTTTTTTCTCTTGTGTATTTGTCCACGCGATTCGTGCCGTGCGTTATACGGCTGCACCCCTCGGTCGGTCGGGTGGGAGGTGGGCAGTTAACTGCTTGGGCTCGCGCGTAACAGGCTTTGTCCTGGTGTCGTAGGGGCCACTTGAACGTACTGCGCATAGTATCGTCAACGTCCACTAAAACAAAAATCTTCGGTCACTCCCATTTGCCTAAGCAAAAGATTCGTTTCGCTCAATCAAGTTGTAGGAAAATATGCGGTCATACAGAATGAACTACTAGCAATACTTTTTTGAGCGTACGTGAGCGTTCGATTCGAACCGATCACTCAATACATAGGACCGCATCGAACAAAATCAAACTCAATGATTGGGTGCACCGTAAAATTTATTACTCATTGCAGTTCTCTGGTATACACCTTCAATCTTAGCCTTAGTATTTTCTGGTTTACTGGTGCAGACATAGCAATAATAAAAGAAAAAACAGATACCTTTTAACATATAGATACTTCAGACACAATTGAAATATCAGGAATTGGTGAAGGTTCAATTATTTTCAAAGGTCTCTCCCTTAAAAAACTCCTGCAAAATAAATTCATAATTGCACACAACGCACAGTGGGCGATTTGGCTGATCTAGCGTAACGAAATACCAATTTTCAACATTTAAAATCATGCGAAATTTGTTTTCCCTCCGATACTAATATGTTCATTTAGCAAATCGATAGCATCTATATCGATAATATGTATATCGTTAATCAGCCCTGTGCTCACAAACACAAAATATCGAAACACAGCTTTTCGTTGCACTTTACCCACGTGTTTACACCGATCTTAGATTGTTTTAAAAAAACGTTTTATTTATTTTTAATCCAGTTTTTTTGTATTTCACAAAGTGAAGGTAAGTATTTTAAGAATTTAAATGTTTTATGACCTGTGAATATATGTTGTGTTGTTTAATTGTATCTTTAACCATCTGTCTCTCTATTACCCTATTGTTAACCAATTTCATCTTCTGTAGAATAAAAAATTATGAGGCCCGTATTGGCCCGTAAAAATTTTATTTTTGTGATATTATATTATTCGTCCACCATGTGAATTATCCAATATTAGCTGCCCTGAGCTGCCCATTCTAACAATGTAGCTTTTTTTAGGAACCATGTCGGTCTGCAAGCGGCAACTTTTTATAGTGTGGCATGAGGAAAAATGCGCTTCAAATAAGTATTCCGCACTTGTCGACTACATTTTTCCTAATGTTCTCAAGAAATCGGACTGTAGTGAGCAGGACTACCATTCAATTATGGATAAACTCAAAATTTTCCACAAAAAATTGGAAGAAAAGCAACAGAGATAAGAATCGATTGGAGAACAACAACGCAGCCTGGCGCAACGACGATTTGGTTCTTCTGAGCCCTGAAGAAAAATTGGCCCCAGGGCGAAAACCAAAAGATATTGAAAATTGCCACCCCAACCGTCAGTGCACAAAATTATCACATCTTGTGGAAAACAATTCTTGCAACGACCTTATGAGAGCAACACGTATAAGCCTATATTAATGTGCTATCCGGATTGCATCAGAACGCTTTAGAAAATATACTGGAAATTGCGAAAATATTTGTCCAAGAATATCGTTGGTTTTACATGCCCAGCTCATTGCACAAAATATTAATTCACGGAGCCGAAATTATAGAATATGTACCACTTCCGATTGGCATGATGTCGGAAGAAGCTTTGGAAGCAAATAACAAAAATTTACGCAATTTTCGGCTCAAGCATATACAAAAAAAAAGGATTTAATGAATTCATTATTAGTTGCTTCAGACCCACTTATAACAGTAAAGAAATAGTGTTTGATAAGGAAGTTCGAAGTCTGCTATTAAATTACCCTTCAGATTCAGAAAATTCCGATTCGGAATCGGATAACTAATATTATTTATAATAATAATAGTTAAAATAATAGTTAATAATAGTTTATAATAGTTAAAAGAAAAGAAGAAAAGAAGACAATAAAAATGTTAAAAACATGTAAATAAAAAAAAAAAGCATAACAAAAATTTTTAAGTTGCAAGAAGTTATTAAATATTGTGCTTCGAAGGGTCCAAATAATATAAAAATTACCATTATTGCAAAATTGTTTTTATTTTTTGAGTAATCAATTTCGTTACGCTAGATCAGCCAAATCGCCCACTGTGCAACGTCCACATAGTAAATAAAAATTTTCATATACCAGTTGATGGAAGTTTAGGACTATATTTTTTCAAAACATTTAATTGCCAACTAGATTTTTAGTGAACCAAACGATTCACTAATATTAAGACCAAATAATTTAGATTTTGCAATAACAACATTAATAACATTCCAATATTACACACCTGTCACAGTAATTCCACAATCCTCCCCGCAAGATCTAAAGTAATCCGACAACTAAATATTCCAAACGAAACTACAAATATCCTTATCTTAAACCAAGAAATCGAAATGGATTATTTATTAAATATTCGATCTCAAGTCCGAATCAAACATTTGTCTGAATTTTAAATACAACCAATAGAGTAAAAATTTGAAATGTGAAAAAAATCAAATACGAATCATTACAGAATAATGAAATAGTACAGAAAACTTATGTCCAAAGAAGTCAATTAGTAATGGAAAAACTGAAACCAAACTTCCCACCTATGTTCAAAGACTCACTAGAAGAGCTCTGCACCAAGTAAACGGATATTGTTGGTATTTGGATTATATAAAATAAGATAACAATAAGACAATCATAAGGCCTGTAATAACCCGTTACTTTCCAATAAAACATGTTACTTCCAAATTTATAAACACATGTATATTTTTCCGCTTCGATGCGGCCGCTTTGATTGTCATAAATATACTAAAAACATATATACTAATTAGAACCAAGAGAGAGAGGTAATAATGGATCATAGAGAGAGAGAGAGAGTTAGAGAGTTAAAGGGCTTTGCTTTGTAGGCGTCGATTGCCGCTTAGCATCTCGGTGCTGGTTCCCACATCCCTCCTTTTCTCACGAGCTTAAGCTTTAATCCCTCGGTGGAGTTTTCGTAATCCTCTTCTGGTGCTTGCTCCTCGAGTTGTGCGGCTGGCTGTGGACTTTGGTTTGTGGCAGGTATTGGAAACGACCCTTTTAAGGTGATTTGCATTTCTTATGAAGGTTTTGCCTCCCCCACATACTTGTACTATATTCCCTTCTTTTTTCAAGACTTCGTATTCAGTAGTGTCAAAATTTGGTGCTAGTTTGTGGGGAAAAAATACATTCTTAAGAACCACCTTATCTCCTACATTGATATTTACTTCCTTTGCTCCTCTCCTTTTGTCTGCAGTTTCCTTTCTCTTTTGTTTATTCATGCCGTCGTTATCCCTTTCCACTGAGTCTGTAAACACTCCCACTAAATTTTGTATTCCCGTGATTTTATCCCTAATGACTCGATTGAACATCAGCTCTGTAGGAGCGGAGCCTGTGGTAAAAGCTTGAATTTCATCCTTAAGATTTTTCTTGTTTTGATGAGCTATCTTCAACCGCTTGACAAATGCCTTGTTCATATTCTCGACCTCGCCGTTAGCCTGTTGCCAATAAGGGGGTGTTGTTATTTGCTCGATGCCGCATGATTTACAATAGTTTCGGTTCGTAACTATTTCGGGTAACCTAGCCTACTGAAAATTTCCCCACACGCCCCAATTAGTGATTCCGATGTAATGGAGCGAAGGAATTTAAACTCCATGTATCTAGAGTAATAGTCTATTACGACTAAAATATATTCATTGTTTGGTAGTGGCCCTAAACGATTTGTAGCGACCGAAATCCATGGCCCATTCGGAAATTCTGTTCTCTTCATAGGCGGTGGATGTGTCGCTTGGGATACTAAAAAACAATCAAAACAATTCTTTACAAATTTCTCGGTATCTCTGTCAATTTGGGGTCACCAGACTTTGGACCTCAATCTTCGCTTCATGTGCCAGCGCCAACACTTTCTGTCTCAATGTTGCCGGAACAACAATCAGAACTCCTCTTAGCATGATTGTTCCAATAGTTGACAGTTCATGTCGAAATGGGTATAATTTATTTGACATTGCCGAGTCCCAAGAACCTTGCTGAAGGCACACCATTGCGTCCAAAATTTCCTCATCCTGTGTGCTGTTTTTAGCTATTTCAGATATCGATATTGATATTGGTGTAGCGTTTTCAATAATTCGCTATATGCTATCCTCACCCTTGATTTCGTAAGAACTGGATGGCGTTTGCTCACACAAACGGGACAAACTGTCAGCTATGTTTTCCTTTCCTGATTTGTAAATGACTTTAAACTTATACGCTTAAAGACGCATAAGCCTAAAAAGCTAAACTCTCCTTTTCCGTTTGGGAGTATCGCTTTTCTATATTTGTTAAGCTTCTACTAGCAAATGCAATTATATTGGGCTCGCCCTAATCGTTAAATTGCAACAGTACTGCACCTAGAGCAACCGGACTAGCATCAGTGATTAGTCGCGTTTTATTTTTAGGGTTAAAATATGAGAGACTCGGGATTTTAGTTAAAGCTAACTTTAGCTTTTGAAACCCATTTTCTTCAGCTGGTCCCCAAATAAACTTCGGATCTTTCTTTAAAAGCTCACGTAAAGGCTCTGTTTGGTCCGCTAGGTCTGCAATGAACTTGCCCACATTGGTAACTAGTCCTAGGAAACTACGAGTCTCTTCCTTATTTTTGGGTGGCCGAAATAATCTAATAAAGTCAATTTTATCAGGATCTACTTCCATTCCTTTGTCTGTTAAAATGTGTCCCAAAAATTTAATTCTATTTGTCTCCCAAATGCATTTCTCATTGTTTAGAAGAACATTATTAGTATTGAAAACGCTTTGAACCTTTTCCAGTACTTTATCGTGCTCTTCTTTGCTACTTCCAAAAATTATTACATCGTCTATATAATTCATCAGGTTGTTGCACGGTGCTAAGAGTTCTTCCATTCGTCGTTGGAAGATTTCCGGCGCCCCATTTATACCAAACATTAGCCCTCGCAGTGTAATAAAAGTTGTTATCTGCCTACTTCTTTCTTTCCAATTGATGGTACGCGTCCTTTAGATCGAGTCGTGAAAACATTCTGGCATTTCTTAATTTAGTCATAAAAGATTGAAATGTCGGCAAAGGGTAGTTCTCACGAAGAATCGCACGGTTGGCTTGCCTCATATCCAAACATATTCGAATATCACCACTTTCTTTAAACAAATTTCTTCTATTTCGGCTTTCGTAGATCCGAACTTACATTTTTGGATTTGTTGGCGCAAACGCAAAATAAACTTCCCAAATGTTTCACCTTCTTCAGGAGAGATTTTACTAAAAAGGTGTCTTTCAAAAGTCGAGATTTGCTTGGGTGAGAAGTAAGCTGTCAGTTTATCGACTAGCACAGAAAAAACATAATTTTGATCGGCCTCGTTAAATTCTACTATGGCACCCCGCAATGCGTATGCAACCGTCTGCAATTGGATACCACCCAAATGTAACAATTTTGTTCTTTTCTGAATTACAGATTTGACTTCTTCCACTTCCAGATAAATTTAAAAGCGCGCAGCCACTTTTCCCATTCATTTTGGAGCAATGCGTTCCCCAAACTTTCAAACAGAAAAGGTTTTATGACGCTTTCGGTCATTGCGAATAAGTATAGATGTTTGTCTGAAAACAAAAATCAACCATTCATTAAATGCTTCTGTTGAGCAAGTTGCGTTTTATCGAATATTCCCAACACATTTGTTTTATTAATTTTTCATCGGCAGACTGCCACTGCCACTGTCAGATCATATCTTAACTTTTTGTTAAACATTTGTTTAATTTCTTATCGGCTTTTAGCCTCTGACCTTTGACAGATAGTTTTTGTCATTAACACCTAATCGGCTTTTCGCCCCTGACCTTTGTCAGATACTTCTTTATTAAACATTTGTTTAATAATTAATCGGCATTTCGGCTCTGACATTTGTCAGATTTCTCTTCGCTTTCTTCTCTTTCTTTTTCTATTATGAGTGAAAATGCATTTTACTTTTTTTATGTCCATGCATACGCGTACGTATGTATGTGTTTTACGTGTTTTTCTCTTAAAAATATTTCTCCTTCTGTTTTTCTCTTTGAACTCGAAAGCACAAAGAACGCAAAACGAAAGGAAGAAAAAAAATAAAAAAAACTAACGGATCGTAGCAAGGCATTGGAATTCCACTGTTATGCGACCGTGCACTCCAATGCTGGAGTTTGCACTCAACTGAGTCTCGAGTACAACCACAATCATTCGACTCCTCAAGAATTAATTAAAAAGCTCGAACTAATCAATAATGTAAAAAGCCATTGTGAGCAAAAAAATCTAAAAAGAAAAGGAAAGCGTGAAATCTTTTATGAAGAGTGTCAAAAGAGTGGAGAAACTGCACATTCAGTTGCTTATCCGAAAATAAAACGTCAATTGTTTAGGATTCGGAATAAAGTCACACAAAAAACTCCAACTTCGCCTAGTGAAACTAAATTGCTTTTTGACGATATCGAATTTCTGCAAGAATATGGCACTTCGAAGCACAACCAGCTACCCTTTTATAAAACGACAATATTAGAAGAGAAGTTTGCATTGTGAAGATTATTGAAGAGGAGGAGGAGGAGAGCGTCACTTTTTGATAGATGGAACATTTAATATAACCCCTTCATGCGGCTTCACCATGTAAGTACATAAATTAAAATTAGTTGCTGTTAATTTTCATATAATTTTATTCTTGTTACAGACCTTTCCATTTTTATACATTTTGATGACAAAGAAAACAACTGATGCTTACGAACACTTATCTACATTTTTGAATGCAAACTACTTTAAGTTTCACCCAAAAAGCTTTACAACTGACTATGAGATGGACTTAAGAAAATCGTTGAAAACTGTTTTCCCAACGGCAACATTAAATGGCTGTTGGTTTCACTATTGTCAAGCATTGAAGCGCAATAGTTTGAAAATTTCAAATTTTAGAGCAACAATGGAAAATGGGGACTGTTATAAATGGTACACAACTTTTCTTAGCCTCCCATTAATTCAGCCTTGGCAAATTACTGAAATGTTCACTATTTTGAAAGACCAGTTGCTTGAACTGCCAAAATCTAAGCATCAAACGGTTTTTGAAATATTATGAAATGGAATGGATGTTCAAAGTAAGAATAATAATCTCGTTTCATTATCCTCCGTACATTTTTCATCATTTAACAAAATATATTTTCCCAGATCACACCTGATGTTTTCTCTGTGCGCTTACAGATTATGCGAACATCTAGCTCTTTAGAATCCTTCAACGCGGTATTATCGAGACAATTAAAGAAGCATGTCCGATTTCATAAATTTCTTGAAGTTATTCGAGATGGGGACTATGCATCGTCCGCTACGCTAGCCAGTGCTATTGATGGCGATATATCCGTTCTTTGCTCAAAGCGCAAAAGGCAAAGAGCAAAAGAGAATAAAATTGAAGACATTCTTAAGGATTTGGAGAGTTAAAATATATCCGTAACAGAGTTTTTTAGTTGTCTTTTGAACAAAAACAATGACCTAATTAAGTGGGACACCAGCTTCGAAAATGAAGAGTTATCTTCAGATTCTGAGGATTAGAAAACTGACATTAATTTGCAATTAAGTCAAATGACAGATGTTTTAAAATGCATCATTTGTATTGACAAGCCTAAAGATGTGGTATTTTTGCCTTGCAACCAGTTTAAGATATGTTTTGAGTGCCACACAAATTTAAAAAATTGTTTTGTTTTCTTAGGGCGCTATGACAAAAATGAAAAGTGGCCGCAGAAAATACAATGCTTAAATTCTGTGTGGCACCAGCAGAATCTCAGCCTAAATTGCAATCGATACAATAATTGCAACTGCCCAAAATTCACATTCCAAAATTTTATGGGGATTATTTGAAATGGCAACAATTTCATGATATCTATAAAAATGTGGTTCATGAGTCAAATGTATCTACGATAGAGAAAATGTGAGATTGACACTGTACCTGCAATGCACCAGAAGTCAATTACAACACTGCTTGGTCAGTACTGCAGAAACGGTTTAAAAATAAACGAGGTCTAATAACAGCCATACTGACAAAGCTGTTTGATCGTCCAAATATGGGAAATGATGCAGCTTCTATAAAGAAATTGCATGATAATATTTTTGAATCGTTGCAAGTTTATGGTTTTATATGACAAGGAAATTAGACAGATTTAACCAAGCGTTATAAGAGTAATCTCTTTCTAATACAAGGGACCTGCAGGATGTACAGGATTTCCTATCATTCTTAAAACAGCGCTTCCTAACATTAGAAGCGATTGGGAAATCAAGAAAAAAAAATCTCAGCATTGAAAAACTGAATCCAAAGAAAACATGCGCAACAACATCTGGGACAAACAGTACTTTATGTGCTTTTTGCAAGAAATCAAATCACAAACACTTCCTATATAAAAACTTTAAAATGAAATCCGCAGCAGAGCGGCTTAATTGGGTGCAAAGACACAAATTGCGTGTCAATTGTTTCAAGCTGGACTTGAAGGCTTTATCCCTTAAAGAATATCGTCTTCATGTTTTTAGAGCGGCGAATGAACCCTGACATAAAAGAGCAAATCCCCACTAACCATTACTTTGTCCGGCATCACTGTGTACTAAAATCAAAAAGTACCCCCATCAAGCTAAGGGTGGTATTTAATGCATATAAGTTCGACAGGATCTCCAGTTAAAATCAGAAAGTGTTAAGACAGTTTGGTTAGTGTTACTCTCTTGGATTAATTCATGGGCATCACATTTTCACACGTTTGTGGCAAATCGGTTGACCAAAATACACGCAGTTGCACATTCAAGGCAATGGCATCATGTGTCATTATCACTCAATGAAGCTGATGTTCTGTCTCGAGGAGTATCAGCAGCCCAGCTTAGCACGCATATATTATGGCTATATGGACCACTATTTTTGCATGGACCACAACGTGGCTGGCCAGCACCATTGAAGCCAATTGAGCATACGATAGATACCGCTGAGAAGAAAACCAAGGTATTGAGCAAGGTGACTACCACTGCCAACAACACGAATGAGTGGATATATACGGTAAATTACAGAAATTTATTTTACCGGCAACAGGGAATAGTGGTGTATGTGAGCAGAACAGGAAGGACCAAGCAAGCAATTTCAAGAAACAGAATTTGCATATGAATTTAAAGAAAATGCCCGATCAACCGTTGGATCGCAGAAGCGCGGTGGCATCATTGCCACTAATACTTGACGAACATTCTATTATTCGAATAGCAAATCGACTACAACAACCACCAGTATCAACGGAAACAAGAAATCTATACCTCTTACCGTATTATGATTGGGTGATAAAAATGATACTACGGAAACTTCATAAAAAGAATCTTTATTGTGGACTAGGGGCAGTACGCGGAATTGCTCGGCAACAGTACCACATCATTAAGATGAAGCCTCAGTTCTTTAAACAAGCCATGTGCGACTTACCTGAGCACCGCGTATCTCAGAATAGACCCTTTCTAAACGCCGGAGTAGACTATTGTGGACTATTCTGGATCTACCATAAGGTTCGAGGAAAAAGATCTGATAAAGCTAACATTGCAGCACTTGTATGCTTGGCAGCCAAAGCAGTCCACCCGGACTTGGTAGCAGACCTGTCCACATCCTCATTTGTAGGTGCGATTCAGCGCTTTAATGGGGGGAGAGGAAGATGGCAGACGTTATACTGCGATAAGGCAACGATTTTTGTTGGAGCAAACAATTAATTGAAGGAACTGGCACAATACACTCAAAAAATACAGCGTTCTGGACACAATGGTGTCACGCGTACCTTCAAGAATTGCAAGGTAAATCCATCAAACAATGTCAAAGAACGCATGATGGTAATTTTAAAAGTGGATAAGCGCCAATCTTGCAGTGTCCGATTGGATGAATTGCAAAACTATATCCTGGCCTGGATGGATTTGTCTGTATGGTGGACGTAAAGACATCCAGAGGAACCTACAAGCGAGCTATCCATAAGTTGGCTCCCTTTTATAGAGACAGGGATAAAACGTAAAATCGAGGCAAATGACACAGGATCCAATTCCCAAGAAGACCCTGGAGGCACAATCGCAAACAACCATGTGATATTCAAAGTAACGTTTACATTAGTAGCAACACAGCCAGTGCAACTATACAACCTGGTACCCATTCCAGCAATTGAACCCCACTGTTGTTATTATGAACATTAAAATTCCCATTTTAGCCGTCAACAAAGAACAGAATCAATACATAAAATAATATAACAATAAAACGATCATTATATAGAACAACTTGATTATAGTTATCGATGGCTCATCGGTCAAAATTAGACCTAGTTAATTAAGCTGCTATGGTTAGCTGTTTTCAATTAAAACCTAAACCCATGTCGAACTATGCACTGGTGAGCTCTCTATTTTTAATATAAAAGAGATGCATTATTTTTAGTAAGATCAGATACTAATTGTAGTTACATCCGGTGTGCATCGCTGTGTCTTTGTCCCCCCATCTCTACCTTTGTATTTACGCTCCGAAGTCCATCCAATAGTTTATGTGCTATAAATAAACAAACAAACATAAAGTCAAATCAAAAAATACTAACATCTTTTATTGAACATACACCTTTCCATTATTTGCCGCCGATTCGGCGTTGGCGTTGACAGCGGAAATTAAAATCCTTGGTCAGGATGTATAATTTATCACTTCCTTCTTGATAATTGGAGGCATCCAAATGAATTTTTCCCTTACTTCCTTTTTAAAAAAAAAAAAAAATTGGCAGGCATATATATTTTGTCGATTTAATGAACTTTAGTAGAGTACTAATCTAACTTTAGTCTAAGAGCGAATTCTAGGCCCCGCTTGGAGAGCAGTGTGGGGTATTGTTTCTATGGGGAAAACGGTGTGCATGGTAGGAAAAACGGTGCTTGAAATCGCTAAGAGGATGGGTTCAGTTTTTCGCGAACATCTGCGCTTCTCCTTCGATGATTTTGTTGAACGTGGTCTTAGAGCCATGAAGTCGAGAAGTGCGAGACGGGTAACAGAGAGCTGCCGGAACAAAAATTTAAAAAAACGGACTAACAACACAGACATTAACTATTGCAACTCAGACCATTTGAGAGAGTTTGAATTCTTTCTTCTGAAGCAATAAACATCAGCTTCGCGACTGGTCGTTTCAGAACACAGCGAACGGCGAGCAGGTCAACGACACAAACGTTGTTGTCACTGCTGGGATACGTGTGGTGGATTCGCCCGAGACGCCATTTGTTGAATGGAAGGTTGTTCAAGATTTTTACAAAGAAATCGCCATTAATTCCGTTTGTGTAACTCTTTTAGATACTTATCTTTCCCCCTAGCGCAGAAATGCTGTCTCATGGCCTTCAGACGCTGCCGGTTAATGAATTATGGAGCCTGGTCCTTGTTCTCAGGTTCTGTGACGGATACTAACGTGCCGCCTAATAGATAATGACCCTGGGTCAAAGCCAAAGAATCGGTGGGGTCTTCGGACATAGCAGAAATCGCCCACGATGAAGACAAGCCTCTAGCTTAGCAAGCAGAGCTAAGAACTCCACAAAAGTATACTTTTGCTTGGAAGTGGCCTTGTAGAACAAGGTTTTAAAAATCTTAACTCCAGCCTCCCACAACCCTCCAGGACCGATTCTGATGGCTATAAAGGGACCCGATTTTCTGCTGGGTAGACCTTAAGAAATCTTTTTGGAGAACTCTGAACGCGCCACGAAGTTTTTCTCATTGTCGTACTGCACTTGCTGAGGACAAGCTCGATACAAACCGAACGATTGCTGCCAAGAACGTCTCAGTACTTAAGCCCGAAGTTGCTTCGAGGTAGATGGCTCTGGTGGTCAAACACAATTTTCAATAGTTGTAATTAATAACATCGTTTGAATTGGCGCGCCAAAAAAATTAAACTTTTAAATACGTGGCAAAAACAAGACGATTTGGCAACGCCAAGATCCATTCAAAAATGTGTTCACCAACACTAAACACAAAAAAAAATCCTAAACAACTCATTTTAGTTTTGAAAAATTTTAATTATAGTAACATCGATAAAAATCTTGCCCAATATATGAAAATTCACTTAGACCATTGAGAAAGGTCTAAAGAAGTAAAAATCGCTTTATTTGCGATTCGAATTTTAAGTTTACCGTAGTGTATGCTCAATCACATATTAATAATACTATACAAAAAATGCTTATACTATATGTGCACATAGTGACACATTGTTACCATGCATAAACTTGCATAACATAAACAATTGAAATACGATCAGCCACTTATGTATGGCCTGACCATCAGCGTGGGATCTACAGCTTTTTTTATATATATGCCCTTTGCATATTTATATACATATACATACTACGCTCTCCCGTTCTGTCGCTGCTCTTAGCGACGGAACTTTATATACATAATGTATTTAGGCAAAACGTACTTCATAAATAAAGAATCATTCGATGTCAAACTTTAATACTGTGCAGACGCTCATCTATTTATTTATTTATATAAAAAACTAAAAGATATCCACTACAGTGGTCAAATGCTGAAGTTGCACGCATATTCAGTCAAATAAATATTATTAAAACAATACTAATGACTGTTAAGTCTTTAGACTTAATATTAAATGTAAGTTTTGTTTCAGAAATAATGAATTTTTTTATATATACTAATAAACTTCTTTGAAAAAATTACAGAAGCGGATCGCGTCGTCATGGCAAATGCTGCCACAACTACCAACTACTACTGACGTTTTTGATTTTATTAAGTTCCGATAAATATACCGATTCTACGTAATAATAGCGAATCGGATAAAATAATAACACCGTTACAAATGTTAATATTTATGTGTTACTTGAGCCTGTTTGTATTTTTGTAATATCTATCATATTTTACCAACCGCAACCGCAAACTTGGGCGATGCAGCGACCATAACTACAAGCAGCAGCAACAGCAAAAAACAAGTATCAGGCTCAACCGGGACTAGAGGAAGCACACCTTAAAATGATTTCCATTCACTCAGATACTGATACTGAATCAGATGCATTAAAAACCGGAGAAGACTGGACTATGCCAAGCATGATCGACTCCAAGAAACCTGAACAACAGCAGCATTACCCGTAGTATCAGCAGTTGCAGCGGAAAGATCAGAAGCAACCAACACTACAGCTGACCAATCCAGCAGACGAAACAACCGGCAAACTGTAGCAGGCAGGGAAACAGGCGCTTGGAGACACTGGCGATCAGCGATAAGGCCATAATAGAAATAAAAGATCTCGCAGAATTCGATACTGTAGCCGCTTTTGTGCGTTTTCATGGAATTTATCGACGAAGACCTGGCGGCAGAATGCTACACAAGCATGCGTAAAGTTAACAGTAGTACACAGACGGCAATAACGAATTTGGCGAAACAAGCTGCTGAAGGCAAGTAAAATACGAGTAGACATAACCCCCGAAACTTCCAAAAACTTGCAAAGCGCATTATGAATCGTTGAAAGAACCGTTCCAAAAGTACCGTTTATCTCTTTTGTTTCGTGTTTTTCACATTTTCGGCGCATTTGCTAGGAATAATTGTCGCCAGTTGTTCTTTAATCTTCAAATGCAAGTTGAATATAATTTTGTTGCTGGCTTTCGAAAAAATTCTAAGCTTTTGGTTCTCACAAGCCAGCAACAAATATTTAAAATTAAAAGTACTTCAAAGACTATATATGTTATATAAAACACTGTAATGTGACCGTGAGCTTGTCCAATGCTGGAGTTTGAACTCAGTTGAGTCTCGAATACAACCACAATTATTCGACTTCTCAAGAATTATTAAAAAAGCTCGAACTAATAAATAATGTAAAAAGCCATTGTGAGCAAAAAAATTTAAAAAGAAAAGGAAAGCGTGAAATCTTTTATGAAGAGTGTCAAAAGAGTGGAGAAACTGCACATTCAGTTGCTTATCCGAAAATAAAACGTCAATTGTTTAGGATTCGGAATAAAGTCACACAAAAAAATCCAACTTCGCCTAGTGAAACTAAATTGCTATTTGACGATATCAAATTTCTGCAAGAATATGGCACTTCGAAGAACAACCAGCAACCCTTTTATAAAACGACAATATTAGATAAAGTTTGCCTATTGTATTTTTTGTCGCCAAGCATTGTGAAGATTATTGAAAAGAGAGGAGGAGAGCGTCACTTTTTGATAGATGGAACATTTAATATAACCCCTTCATGCGGCTTCACCACGTAAGTACATAAATTAAAATTAGTTGCTGTTAATTTTCATATAATTTTATTCTTG
This sequence comes from Drosophila insularis, assembly GCA_018903935.1. Taxonomy (NCBI): domain Eukaryota; kingdom Metazoa; phylum Arthropoda; class Insecta; order Diptera; family Drosophilidae; genus Drosophila; species Drosophila insularis. Next base: position 109,278 of record JAEIFP010000054.1, read on the forward strand.
TTACAGACCTTTCCATTTTTATACATTTTGATGACAAAGAAAACAACTGATGACTACGAACACTTATTTACATTTTTGAATGCAAACTACTTTAAGTTTCACCCAGAAAGCTTTACAACTGACTATGAGATGGACTTAAGAAAATCGTAGAAAAATGTTTTCCCAACGGCGACATTAAATGGCTGTTGGTTTCACTATTGTCAAGCATTGAAGCGCAATAGTTACTGAAATGTTCACTATTTTGAAAGACCAGTTGCTTGAACTGCCAAAATCTAAGCATCAAACGGTTTTTGAAATATTATGAAATGGAATGGATGTTCAAAGTAAGAATAATAATCTCGTTTCATTATCCTCCGTACATTTTTCATCATTTAACAAAATATATTTTCCCAGATCACACCTGATGTTTTCTCTGTGCGCTTACAGATTATGCGAACATCTAGCTCTTTAGAATCCTTCAACGCGGTATTATCGAGACAATTAAAGAAGCATGTCCGATTTCATAAATTTCTTGAAGTTATTCGAGATGGGGACTATGCATCGTCCGCTACGCTAGCCAGTGCTATTGATGGCGATATATCCGTTCTTTGCTCAAAGCGCAAAAGGCAAAGAGCAAAAGAGAATAAAATTGAAGACATTCTTAAGGATTTGGAGAGTTAAAATATATCCGTAACAGAGTTTTTTAGTTGTCTTTTGAACAAAAACAATGACCTAATTAAGTGGGACACCAGCTTCGAAAATGAAGAGTTATCTTCAGATTCTGAGGATTAGAAAACTGACATTAATTTGCAATTAAGTCAAATGACAGATGTTTTAAAATGCATCATTTGTATTGACAAGCCTAGAGATGTGGTATTTTTGCCTTGCAACCAGTTTAAGATATGTTTTGAGTGCCACACAAATTTAAAAAATTGTTTTGTTTTCTTAGGGCGCTATGACAAAAATGAAAAGTGGCCGCAGAAAATACAATGCTTAAATACTGTGTGGCACCAGCAGAAAATGTAGTGATAGAATCTCAGCCTAAATTGCAATCGATACAATCATTCCAATTGCCCAAAATTCACATTCCAAAATTTTATGGGGATTATTTGAAATGGCAACAATTTCATGATATCTATAAAAATGTGGTTCATGAGTCAAATGTATCCACGATAGAGAAAATGTGAGATTGCAGAGACATTGATACTGCACCTGGAATTAACAGAAGCCAATTACAACACTGCTTGGTCAGTATTGCAGAAACGGTTTCAAAATAAACGCTGTCTAAGAACAGCCATACTGACAAAGCTGTTTGATCGCCCTAATATGGGAAATGATGCAGCTTCTATAAACAACTTGCACGATAATATTTTTGAATCGTTGCAAGTTTATGGTTTCATATGACAAGGAAATTAGACAGATTTAACCAAGCGTTATAAGAGTAATCTCTTTCTAATACAAGGGACCTGCAGGATGTACAGGATTTCCTATCATTCTTAAAACAGCGCTTCCTAACATTAGAAGCGATTGGGAAACCAAGAAACGAAAATCTCAGCATTGAAAAACTGAATCCAAAGAAAACATGCGCAACAACATCTGGGACAAACAGTACTTTATGTGCTTTTTGCAAGAAATCAAATCACAAACACTTCCTATATAAAAACTTTAAAATGAAATCCGCAGCAGAGCGGCTTAATTGGGTGCAAAGACACAAATTGCGTGTCAATTGTTTCAAGCTGGACTTGAAGGCTTTATCCCTTAAAGAATATCGTCTTCATGTTTTTAGAGCGGCGAATGAACCCTGACATAAAAGAGCAAATCCCCACTAACCATTACTTTGTCCGGCATCACTGTGTACTAAAATCAAAAAGTACCCCCATCAAGCTAAGGGTGGTATTTAATGCATATAAGTTCGACAGGATCTCCAGTTAAAATCAGAAAGTGTTAAGACAGTTTGGTTAGTGTTACTCTCTTGGATTAATTCATGGGCATCACATTTTCACACGTTTGTGGCAAATCGGTTGACCAAAATACACGCAGTTGCACATTCAAGGCAATGGCATCATGTGTCATTATCACTCAATGAAGCTGATGTTCTGTCTCGAGGAGTATCAGCAGCCCAGCTTAGCACGCATATATTATGGCTATATGGACCACTATTTTTGCATGGACCACAACGTGGCTGGCCAGCACCATTGAAGCCAATTGAGCATACGATAGATACCGCTGAGAAGAAAACCAAGGTATTGAGCAAGGTGACTGCCACTGCCAACAACACGAATGAGTGGATATATACGGTAAATTACAGAAATTTATTTTACCGGCAACAGGGAATAGTGGTGTATGTGAGCAGAACAGGAAGGACCAAGCAAGCAATTTCAAGAAACAGAATTTGCATATGAATTTAAAGAAAATGCCCGATCAACCGTTGGATCGCAGAAGCGCGGTGGCATCATTGCCACTAATACTTGACGAACATTCTATTATTCGAATAGCAAATCGACTACAACAACCACCAGTATCAACGGAAACAAGAAATCTATACCTCTTACCGTATTATGATTGGGTGATAAAAATGATACTACGGAAACTTCATAAAAAGAATCTTTATTGTGGACTAGGGGCAGTACGCGGAATTGCTCGGCAACAGTACCACATCATTAAGATGAAGCCTCAGTTCTTTAAACAAGCCATGTGCGACTTACCTGAGCACCGCGTATCTCAGAATAGACCCTTTCTAAACGCCGGAGTAGACTATTGTGGACTATTCTGGATCTACCATAAGGTTCGAGGAAAAAGATCTGATAAAGCTAACATTGCAGCACTTGTATGCTTGGCAGCCAAAGCAGTCCACCCGGACTTGGTAGCAGACCTGTCCACATCCTCATTTGTAGGTGCGATTCAGCGCTTTAATGGGGGGAGAGGAAGATGGCAGACGTTATACTGCGATAAGGCAACGATTTTTGTTGGAGCAAACAATTAATTGAAGGAACTGGCACAATACACTCAAAAAAATACAGCGTTCTGGACACAATGGTGTCACGCGTACCTTCAAGAATTGCAAGGTAAATCCATCAAACAATGTCAAAGAACGCATGATGGTAATTTTAAAAGTGGATAAGCGCCAATCTTGCAGTGTCCGATTGGATGAATTGCAAAACTATATCCTGGCCTGGATGGATTTATGGTGGACGTAAAGACATCCAGAGGAACCTACAAGCGAGCTATCCATAAGTTGGCTCCCTTTTATAGAGACAGGGATAAAACGTAAAATCGAGGCAAATGACACAGGATCCAATTCCCAAGAAGACCCTGGAGGCACAATCGCAAACAACCATGTGATATTCAAAGTAACGTTTACATTAGTAGCAACACAGCCAGTGCAACTATACAACCTGGTACCCATTCCAGCAATTGAACCCCACTGTTGTTATTATGAACATTAAAATTCCCATTTTAGCCGTCAACAAAGAACAGAATCAATACATAAAATAATATAACAATAAAACGATCATTATATAGAACAACTTGATTATAGTTATCGATGGCTCATCGGTCAAAATTAGACCTAGTTAATTAAGCTGCTATGGTTAGCTGTTTTCAATTAAAACCTAAACCCATGTCGAACTATGCACTGGTGAGCTCTCTATTTTTAATATAAAAGAGATGCATTATTTTTAGTAAGATCAGATACTAATTGTAGTTACATCCGGTGTGCATCGCTGTGTCTTTGTCCCCCCATCTCTACCTTTGTATTTACGCTCCGAAGTCCATCCAATAGTTTATGTGCTATAAATAAACAAACAAACATAAAGTCAAATCAAAAAATACTAACATCTTTTATTGAACATACACCTTTCCATTATTTGCCGCCGATTCGGCGTTGGCGTTGACAGCGGAAATTAAAATCCTTGGTCAGGATGTATAATTTATCACTTCCTTCTTGATAATTGGAGGCATCCAAATGAATTTTTCCCTTACTTCCTTTTTAAAAAAAAAAAAAATTGGCAGGCATATATATTTTGTCGATTTAATGAACTTTAGTAGAGTACTAATCTAACTTTAGTCTAAGAGCGAATTCTAGGCCCCGCTTGGAGAGCAGTGTGGGGTATTGTTTCTATGGGGAAAACGGTGTGCATGGTAGGAAAAACGGTGCTTGAAATCGCTAAGAGGATGGGTTCAGTTTTTCGCGAACATCTGCGCTTCTCCTTCGATGATTTTGTTGAACGTGGTCTTAGAGCCATGAAGTCGAGAAGTGCGAGACGGGTAACAGAGAGCTGCCGGAACAAAAATTTAAAAAAACGGACTAACAACACAGACATTAACTATTGCAACTCAGACCATTCTTTCTTCTGAAGCAATAAACATCAGCTTCGCGACTGGTCGTTTCAGAACACAGCGAACGGCGAGCAGGTCAACGACACAAACGTTGTTGTCACTGCTGGGATACGTGTGGTGGATTCGCCCGAGACGCCATTTGTTGAATGGAAGGTTGTTCAAGATTTTTACAAAGAAATCGCCATTAATTCCGTTTGTGTAACTCTTTTAGATACTTATCTTTCCCCCTAGCGCAGAAATGCTGTCTCATGGCCTTCAGACGCTGCCGGTTAATGAATTATGGAGCCTGGTCCTTGTTCTCAGGTTCTGTGACGGATACTAACGTGCCGCCTAATAGATAATGACCCTGGGTGGGTGGGGTCTTCGGACATAGCAGAAATCGCCCACGATGAAGACAAGCCTCTAGCTTAGCAAGCAGAGCTAAGAACTCCACAAAAGTATACTTTTGCTTGGAAGTGGCCTTGTAGAACAAGGTTTTAAAAATCTTAACTCCAGCCTCCCACAACCCTCCAGGACCGATTCTGATGGCTATAAAGGGACCCGATTTTCTGCTGGGTAGACCTTAAGAAATCTTTTTGGAGAACTCTGAACGCGCCTACGAAGTTTTTCTCATTGTCGTACTGCACTTGCTGAGGACAAGCTCGATACAAACCGAGCGATTGCTGCCAAGAACGTCTCAGTACTTAAGCCCGAAGTTGCTTCGAGGTAGATGGCTCTGGTGGTCAAACACAATTTTCAATAGTTGTAATTAATAACATCGTTTGAATTGGCGCGCCAAAAAAATTAAACTTTTAAATACGTGGCAAAAACAAGACGATTTGGCAACGCCAAGATCCATTCAAAAATGTGTTCACCAACACTAAACACAAAAAAAAATCCTAAACAACTCATTTTAGTTTTGAAAAATTTTAATTATAATAACATCGATAAAAATCTTGCCCAATATATGAAAATTCACTTAGACCATTGAGAAAGGTCTAAAGAAGTAAAAATCGCTTCATTTGCGATTCGAATTTTAAGTTTACCGTAGTGTATGCTCAATAACATATTAATAATTCTATAAAAAAAATGCTTCTACTGTACATATGTGCACGTAGTGACACTTTGTTACCATGCATAAACTTGCATAACATAAACAATTGAAATACGATCAGCAACTTAGGTATGGCCTGACCAGCAGCGTGGGATCTCCGCGTCTATATTTTTACTAAGCCTAATGCGCTTTTCTTATATATATGCCCTTTGCATATATATATATACATATGCATACTACGCTCTCCCGTTCTGTCGCTGCTCTTAGCGACGGAACTTTATATACATAATGTATTTAGGCAAAACGTACTTCATAAATAAAGAATCATTCGATGTCAAACTTTAATACTGTGCAGACGCTCATCTATTTATTTATTTATATAAAAAACTAAAAGATATCCACTACAGTGGTCAAATGCTGAAGTTGCACGCATATTCAGTCAAATAAATATTATTAAAACAATACTAATGACTGTTAAGTCTTTAGACTTAATATTAAATGTAAGTTTTGTTTCAGAAATAATGAATTTTTTTATATATACTAATAAACTTCTTTGAAAAAATTACAGAAGCGGATCGCGTCGTCATGGCAAATGCTGCCACAACTACCAACTACTACTGACGTTTTTGATTTTATTAAGTTCCGATAAATATACCGATTCTACGTAATAATAGCGAATCGGATAAAATAATAACACCGTTACAAATGTTAATATTTATGTGTTACTTGAGCCTGTTTGTATTTTTGTAATATCTATCATATTTTACCAACCGCAACCGCAAACTTGGGCGATGCAGCGACCATAACTACAAGCAGCAGCAACAGCAAAAAACAAGTATCAGGCTCAACCGGGACTAGAGGAAGCACACCTTAAAATGATTTCCATTCACTCAGATACTGATACTGAATCAGATGCATTAAAAACCGGAGAAGACTGGACTATGCCAAGCATGATCGACTCCAAGAAACCTGAACAACAGCAGCATTACCCGTAGTATCAGCAGTAGCAGCAGAAAGATCAGAAGCAACCAACACTACAGCTGACCAATCCAGCAGACGAAACAACCGGCAAACTGCAGCAGGCAGGGAAACAGGCGCTTGGAGACACTGGCGATCAGCGATAAGGCCATAATAGAAATAAAAGATCTCGCAGAATTCGATACTGTAGCCTCTTTTGTGCGTTTTCATGGAATTTATCGACGAAGACCTGGCGGCAGAATGCTACACAAGCATGCGTAAAGTTAACAGTAGTACACAGACGGCAATAACGAATTTGGCGAAACAAGCTGCTGAAGGCAAGTAAAATACGAGTAGACATAACCCCCGAAACTTCCAAAAACTTGCAAAGCGCATTATGAATCGTTGAAAGAACCGTTCCAAAAGTACCGTTTATCTCTTTTGTTTCGTGTTTTTCACATTTTCGGCGCATTTGCTAGGAATAATTGTCGCCAGTTGTTCTTTAATCTTCAAATGCAAGTTGAATATAATTTTGTTGCTGGCTTTCGAAAAAATTCTAAGCTTTTGGTTCTCACAAGCCAGCAACAAATATTTAAAATTAAAAGTACTTCAAAGACTATATATGTTATATAAAACACTGTAATGTGACCGTGAGCTTGTCCAATGCTGGAGTTTGAACTCAGTTGAGTCTCGAATACAACCACAATTATTCGACTTCTCAAGAATTATTAAAAAAGCTCGAACTAATAAATAATGTAAAAAGCCATTGTGAGCAAAAAAATTTAAAAAGAAAAGGAAAGCGTGAAATCTTTTATGAAGAGTGTCAAAAGAGTGGAGAAACTGCACATTCAGTTGCTTATCCGAAAATAAAACGTCAATTGTTTAGGATTCGGAATAAAGTCACACAAAAAAATCCAACTTCGCCTAGTGAAACTAAATTGCTATTTGACGATATCGAATTTCTGCAAGAATATGGCACTTCGAAGAACAACCAGCAACCCTTTTATAAAACGACAATATTAGATAAAGTTTGCCTATTGTATTTTTTGTCGCCAAGCATTGTGAAGATTATTGAAAAGAGAGGAGGAGAGCGTCACTTTTTGATAGATGGAACATTTAATATAACCCCTTCATGCGGCTTCACCACGTAAGTACATAAATTAAAATTAGTTGCTGTTAATTTTCATATAATTTTATTCTTGTTACAGACCTTTCCATTTTTATACATTTTGATGACAAAGAAAACAACTGATGACTACGAACACTTATTTACATTTTTGAATGCAAACTACTTTAAGTTTCACCCAGAAAGCTTTACAACTGACTATGAGATGGACTTAAGAAAATCGTAGAAGAATGTTTTCCCAACGGCGACATTAAATGGCTGTTGGTTTCACTATTGTCAAGCATTGAAGCGCAATAGTTACTGAAATGTTAACTATTTTGAAAGACCAGTTGCTTGAACTGCCAAAATCTAAGCATCAAACGGTTTTTGAAATATTATGAAATGGAATGGATGTTCAAAGTAAGAATAATAATCTCGTTTCATTATCCTCCGTACATTTTTCATCATTTAACAAAATATATTTTCCCAGATCACACCTGATGTTTTCTCTGTGCGCTTACAGATTATGCGAACATCTAGCTCTTTAGAATCCTTCAACGCGGTATTATCGAGACAATTAAAGAAGCATGTCCGATTTCATAAATTTCTTGAAGTTATTCGAGATGGGGACTATGCATCGTCCGCTACGCTAGCCAGTGCTATTGATGGCGATATATCCGTTCTTTGCTCAAAGCGCAAAAGGCAAAGAGCAAAAGATAATAAAATTGAAGACATTCTTAAGGATTTGGAGAGTTAAAATATATCCGTAACAGAGTTTTTTAGTTGTCTTTTGAACAAAAACAATGACCTAATTAAGTGGGACACCAGCTTCGAAAATGAAGAGTTATCTTCAGATTCTGAGGATTAGAAAACTGACATTAATTTGCAATTAAGTCAAATGACAGATGTTTTAAAATGCATCATTTGTATTGACAAGCCTAGAGATGTGGTATTTTTGCCTTGCAACCAGTTTAAGATATGTTTTGAGTGCCACACAAATTTAAAAAATTGTTTTGTTTTCTTAGGGCGCTATGACAAAAATGAAAAGTGGCCGCAGAAAATACAATGCTTAAATACTGTGTGGCACCAGCAGAAAATGTAGTGATAGAATCTCAGCCTAAATTGCAATCGATACAATCATTCCAATTGCCCAAAATTCACATTCCAAAATTTTATGGGGATTATTTGAAATGGCAACAATTTCATGATATCTATAAAAATGTGGTTCATGAGTCAAATGTATCCAGAGACATTGATACTGCACCTGGAATTAACAGAAGCCAATTACAACACTGCTTGGTCAGTATTGCAGAAACGGTTTCAAAATAAACGCTGTCTAAGAACAGCCATACTGACAAAGCTGTTTGATCGCCCTAATATGGGAAATGATGCAGCTTCTATAAACAACTTGCACGATAATATTTTTGAATCGTTGCAAGTTTATGGTTTCATATGACAAGGAAATTAGACAGATTTAACCAAGCGTTATAAGAGTAATCTCTTTCTAATACAAGGGACCTGCAGGATGTACAGGATTTCCTATCATTCTTAAAACAGCGCTTCCTAACATTAGAAGCGATTGGGAAACCAAGAAACGAAAATCTCAGCATTGAAAAACTGAATCCAAAGAAAACATGCGCAACAACATCTGGGACAAACAGTACTTTATGTGCTTTTTGCAAGAAATCAAATCACAAACACTTCCTATATAAAAACTTTAAAATGAAATCCGCAGCAGAGCGGCTTAATTGGGTGCAAAGACACAAATTGCGTGTCAATTGTTTCAAGCTGGACTTGAAGGCTTTATCCCTTAAAGAATATCGTCTTCATGTTTTTAGAGCGGCGAATGAACCCTGACATAAAAGAGCAAATCCCCACTAACCATTACTTTGTCCGGCATCACTGTGTACTAAAATCAAAAAGTACCCCCATCAAGCTAAGGGTGGTATTTAATGCATATAAGTTCGACAGGATCTCCAGTTAAAATCAGAAAGTGTTAAGACAGTTTGGTTAGTGTTACTCTCTTGGATTAATTCATGGGCATCACATTTTCACACGTTTGTGGCAAATCGGTTGACCAAAATACACGCAGTTGCACATTCAAGGCAATGGCATCATGTGTCATTATCACTCAATGAAGCTGATGTTCTGTCTCGAGGAGTATCAGCAGCCCAGCTTAGCACGCATATATTATGGCTATATGGACCACTATTTTTGCATGGACCACAACGTGGCTGGCCAGCACCATTGAAGCCAATTGAGCATACGATAGATACCGCTGAGAAGAAAACCAAGGTATTGAGCAAGGTGACTGCCACTGCCAACAACACGAATGAGTGGATATATACGGTAAATTACAGAAATTTATTTTACCGGCAACAGGGAATAGTGGTGTATGTGAGCAGAACAGGAAGGACCAAGCAAGCAATTTCAAGAAACAGAATTTGCATATGAATTTAAAGAAAATGCCCGATCAACCGTTGGATCGCAGAAGCGCGGTGGCATCATTGCCACTAATACTTGACGAACATTCTATTATTCGAATAGCAAATCGACTACAACAACCACCAGTATCAACGGAAACAAGAAATCTATACCTCTTACCGTATTATGATTGGGTGATAAAAATGATACTACGGAAACTTCATAAAAAGAATCTTTATTGTGGACTAGGGGCAGTACGCGGAATTGCTCGGCAACAGTACCACATCATTAAGATGAAGCCTCAGTTCTTTAAACAAGCCATGTGCGACTTACCTGAGCACCGCGTATCTCAGAATAGACCCTTTCTAAACGCCGGAGTAGACTATTGTGGACTATTCTGGATCTACCATAAGGTTCGAGGAAAAAGATCTGATAAAGCTAACATTGCAGCACTTGTATGCTTGGCAGCCAAAGCAGTCCACCCGGACTTGGTAGCAGACCTGTCCACATCCTCATTTGTAGGTGCGATTCAGCGCTTTAATGGGGGGAGAGGAAGATGGCAGACGTTATACTGCGATAAGGCAACGATTTTTGTTGGAGCAAACAATTAATTGAAGGAACTGGCACAATACACTCAAAAAAATACAGCGTTCTGGACACAATGGTGTCACGCGTACCTTCAAGAATTGCAAGGTAAATCCATCAAACAATGTCAAAGAACGCATGATGGTAATTTTAAAAGTGGATAAGCGCCAATCTTGCAGTGTCCGATTGGATGAATTGCAAAACTATATCCTGGCCTGGATGGATTTGTCTGTATGGTGGACGTAAAGACATCCAGAGGAACCTACAAGCGAGCTATCCATAAGTTGGCTCCCTTTTATAGAGACAGGGATAAAACGTAAAATCGAGGCAAATGACACAGGATCCAATTCCCAAGAAGACCCTGGAGGCACAATCGCAAACAACCATGTGATATTCAAAGTAACGTTTACATTAGTAGCAACACAGCCAGTGCAACTATACAACCTGGTACCCATTCCAGCAATTGAACCCCACTGTTGTTATTATGAACATTAAAATTCCCATTTTAGCCGTCAACAAAGAACAGAATCAATACATAAAATAATATAACAATAAAACGATCATTATATAGAACAACTTGATTATAGTTATCGATGGCTCATCGGTCAAAATTAGACCTAGTTAATTAAGCTGCTATGGTTAGCTGTTTTCAATTAAAACCTAAACCCATGTCGAACTATGCACTGGTGAGCTCTCTATTTTTAATATAAAAGAGATGCATTATTTTTAGTAAGATCAGATACTAATTGTAGTTACATCCGGTGTGCATCGCTGTGTCTTTGTCCCCCCATCTCTACCTTTGTATTTACGCTCCGAAGTCCATCCAATAGTTTATGTGCTATAAATAAACAAACAAACATAAAGTCAAATCAAAAAATACTAACATCTTTTATTGAACATACACCTTTCCATTATTTGCCGCCGATTCGGCGTTGGCGTTGACAGCGGAAATTAAAATCCTTGGTCAGGATGTATAATTTATCACTTCCTTCTTGATAATTGGAGGCATCCAAATGAATTTTTCCCTTACTTCCTTTTTAAAAAAAAAAAAAATTGGCAGGCATATATATTTTGTCGATTTAATGAACTTTAGTAGAGTACTAATCTAACTTTAGTCTAAGAGCGAATTCTAGGCCCCGCTTGGAGAGCAGTGTGGGGTATTGTTTCTATGGGGAAAACGGTGTGCATGGTAGGAAAAACGGTGCTTGAAATCGCTAAGAGGATGGGTTCAGTTTTTCGCGAACATCTGCGCTTCTCCTTCGATGATTTTGTTGAACGTGGTCTTAGAGCCATGAAGTCGAGAAGTGCGAGACGGGTAACAGAGAGCTGCCGGAACAAAAATTTAAAAAAACGGACTAACAACACAGACATTAACTATTGCAACTCAGACCATTCTTTCTTCTGAAGCAATAAACATCAGCTTCGCGACTGGTCGTTTCAGAACACAGCGAACGGCGAGCAGGTCAACGACACAAACGTTGTTGTCACTGCTGGGATACGTGTGGTGGATTCGCCCGAGACGCCATTTGTTGAATGGAAGGTTGTTCAAGATTTTTACAAAGAAATCGCCATTAATTCCGTTTGTGTAACTCTTTTAGATACTTATCTTTCCCCCTAGCGCAGAAATGCTGTCTCATGGCCTTCAGACGCTGCCGGTTAATGAATTATGGAGCCTGGTCCTTGTTCTCAGGTTCTGTGACGGATACTAACGTGCCGCCTAATAGATAATGACCCTGGGTCAAAGCCAAAGAATCGGTGGGGTCTTCGGACATAGCAGAAATCGCCCACGATGAAGACAAGCCTCTAGCTTAGCAAGCAGAGCTAAGAACTCCACAAAAGTATACTTTTGCTTGGAAGTGGCCTTGTAGAACAAGGTTTTAAAAATCTTAACTCCAGCCTCCCACAACCCTCCAGGACCGATTCTGATGGCTATAAAGGGACCCGATTTTCTGCTGGGTAGACCTTAAGAAATCTTTTTGGAGAACTCTGAACGCGCCACGAAGTTTTTCTCATTGTCGTACTGCACTTGCTGAGGACAAGCTCGATACAAACCGAACGATTGCTGCCAAGAACGTCTCAGTACTTAAGCCCGAAGTTGCTTCGAGGTAGATGGCTCTGGTGGTCAAACACAATTTTCAATAGTTGTAATTAATAACATCGTTTGAATTGGCGCGCCAAAAAAATTAAACTTTTAAATACGTGGCAAAAACAAGACGATTTGGCAACGCCAAGATCCATTCAAAAATGTGTTCACCAACACTAAACACAAAAAAAAATCCTAAACAACTCATTTTAGTTTTGAAAAATTTTAATTATAGTAACATCGATAAAAATCTTGCCCAATATATGAAAATTCACTTAGACCATTGAGAAAGGTCTAAAGAAGTAAAAATCGCTTTATTTGCGATTCGAATTTTAAGTTTACCGTAGTGTATGCTCAATCACATATTAATAATACTATACAAAAAATGCTTATACTATATGTGCACATAGTGACACATTGTTACCATGCATAAACTTGCATAACATAAACAATTGAAATACGATCAGCCACTTATGTATGGCCTGACCATCAGCGTGGGATCTACAGCTTTTTTTATATATATGCCCTTTGCATATTTATATACATATACATACTACGCTCTCCCGTTCTGTCGCTGCTCTTAGCGACGGAACTTTATATACATAATGTATTTAGGCAAAACGTACTTCATAAATAAAGAATCATTCGATATCCAACTTTAAAATTGTGCAGACGCTCATCTATTTATTTATTTATATAAAAAACTAAAATATATCCACTACAGTGGTCAAATGCTGAAGTTGAACGCATATTCAGTCAAATAAATATTATTAAAACAAAACTAATGACTGTTAAGTCTTAATATTAATATTAAATGTAAGTTTTGTTTCAGAAATAATGAATTTTTTTATATATACTAAAAAACTTCTTTGAAAAATTTTCAGAAGCGGATTGCGTCGTCATGGCAAATGCTGCCACAACTACCAACTACTACTGACGTTTTTGATTTTATTAAGTTCCGATAAATATACCGATTCTACGTAATAATAGCGAATCGGATAAAATAATAACACCGTTACAAATGTTAATATTTATGTGTTACTTGAGCCTGTTTGTATTTTTGTAATATCTATCATATTTTACCAACCGCAACCGCAAACTTGGGCGATGCAGCGACCATAACTACAAGCAGCAGCAACAGCAAAAAACAAGTATCAGGCTCAACCGGGACTAGAGGAAGCACACCTTAAAATGATTTCCATTCACTCAGATACTGATACTGAATCAGATGCATTAAAAACCGGAGAAGACTGGACTATGCCAAGCATGATCGACTCCAAGAAACCTGAACAACAGCAGCATTACCCGTAGTATCAGCAGTAGCAGCAGAAAGATCAGAAGCAACCAACACTACAGCTGACCAATCCAGCAGACGAAACAACCGGCAAACTGCAGCAGGCAGGGAAACAGGCGCTTGGAGACACTGGCGATCAGCGATAAGGCCATAATAGAAATAAAAGATCTCGCAGAATTCGATACTGTAGCCTCTTTTGTGCGTTTTCATGGAATTTATCGACGAAGACCTGGCGGCAGAATGCTACACAAGCATGCGTAAAGTTAACAGTGGTACACAGACGGCAATAACGAATTTGGCGAAACAAGCTGCTGAAGGCAAGTAAAATACGAGTTGACATAACCCCCGAAACTTCCAAAAACTTGCAAAGCGCATTATGAATCGTTGAAAGAACTGTTCCAAAAGTACCGTTTATCTCTTTTGTTTTCGTGTTTTTCACATTTTCGGCGCATTTGCTAGGAATAATTGTCGCCAGTTGTTCATTAATCTTCAAATGCAAGTTGAATATAATTTTGTTGCTGGCTTTCGAAAAAATTCTAAGCTATTGGTTCTCACAAGCCAGCAACAAATATTTAAAATTAAAAGTACTTCAAAGACTATATATGTTATATAAAACACTGTAATGTGACCATGAGCTTGTCCAATGCTGGAGTTTGAACTCAACTGACCATACACTATAATTTTCACCATCTAGTTTTTCGATTGAAAATTGTGTACTCATCTTGAACAAATATCAATATCAATTCAACTGCCGCCGTGTGCAGACGTGTTTTTTAATGCACTCCGCAAAAATTGAGTGTAATAAAAAAAAAAAAAAAAAGTCTGCGTTTGCAAAAAGTTGTGTAGGGCTCTTAGTCACCTCAGAGACGCCTATTTACAATCATATTGCTATTAGATTGCTCTAATAGCAATAAATACTAAGTTGCAACAACAAAGTGCGTAATTTTTACAAAAGCCATGTCCACCAATTCGGGCCCAAGCTCTCTCAATCCCCACCAGCAACAGCTACAAGAACTAATTGTACAACAACAACGTGAGCGTCGACACTCGATCCAACGCAACAACGCGTACTTTTCGGTGGTGTCGCCGACCCCACTGAATGCTACCGTAAGCAATAGCTCCGAAAGTGCCAGCGACTCAGCAATCAACAGCAATTTACCGTGGAGAGAGCAAAGTGCTTCTACATCAATATCGATAACTGGTTGCACCGATTGCACCGACCAGCACCGTCAGCTCGTTGACAACAACTACTGCAACGTCTGCCGAAGTATTGACCTGCTCAAGCCGTCAACGACAAGTCGCCCAGAGTCAGCAACAAAAGTAAACCCAACGACTTCTGTCCAAACTGGAATGGATAGATATATTAAAATAACTAAGCGGAAGCTAAGCCCGCAAAAGAAAAAAAGTGGCAATACGCCGAAAATAACCAAACCAAATGAACGAGTAACACCCCTTAGCGGGAATCGTTTTAAAATTCTTGCCGATCAGCAAGACGATCAAGCCGGCGCTGTAGATAAAGTTAAATCGGCTAAACCACCCCCTTTATACATCCGTGGAGCCAACTGCAGCGCCCTGATTTCGAAGCTAGTAGAAACAGTAGGGGCAAATAACTTTGCTGTAAGCCCTCTCAATAGGGGTAACATTAAAGAAATTAAATGTCAAACCCAAACTGAGGATAATTTCCGCATCATCGAAAAGTACCTCCGTAATGCTAACATCAACTTCTATACCTACCAACTAAAAAGCAGTAAAGGGCTCCAGGTTGTGTTAAAGGGGATTGAGCCATCGGTCCCTACTCAAGAAATAGCAGACGCGTTGGTCGAAAAAGGGTTTGCGGTCAAGTCCGTTGTCAACATCATCAACAGGAATAAAGTCGCACAACCGCTCTTTAAAATCGAGCTCCAACCAGATGCAAAGCGGTCGAAGCCAAATGAAGTGCACCCGATCTACAACCTACAGCTTATACTGCACAGAAGAATCACCGTAGAGGAGCCCCATAAGAGACGCCAACCACCGCAGTGTAAAAACTGCCAGGAATACAACCACACCTCTAACAATTGCAATCTTAGGTCAGTGTGTGTCGGCTGCGGCGAACATCATGAAGGTGGAATTTGCACCAAGGAATGGAATTTGGACCGCCTCCAAAACTACACCGGAGGTTTTCTTCGCCAAGGCTGTTAGATCATCCAACATGACTGCTACAACCAGTCCTAGTGTATCCTTCGCTAGTGTGCTCCGAACTGGACAGACGGAGCCCGCGAAAGAGACCCCGTCACTCCGCCATCTACAGAATCCGCAACCTAGCGCACCAGAGCTTGGCCAGCAAACTCCAAGTGGTCTAGAGGCCCTATTGATCTCACTCAATCAAAACATGACCACTTTTATGACGTTCATGCAAAACTGTATGCACGAACTAATGCGGAATCAAAACCTGCTTATCCAGAAGCTTATCGAGAATAAATAATGGCTTCCCTACGTCTATGTCTTTGGAATGCTAACGGCATCTCCAAGCACAAAAATGAACTGCAACTATTCCTAGACTCAAGTGAAATCGACGTTTTGCTGATTTCGGAAACACATTTAACATCAAAAAATAATTTTCAAATACCAAAATATACCTTCTACGCAACAAACCATCCAGACGGAAAAGCTCATGGCGGGACCGGTATCCTAATCAAAAACCGTATAAAACACTCGTTCCTCAACAGATTTGAAACACAGCACCTACAAGCAACTGCTATAACCGTCCAAACCAGCTGCGGCAACACTACATTGGTCGCCCTGTACTGCCCACCACGCTTCTCAATCTCTGAAAAGGAATTTACCGATTTCTTTAACACACTCGGAGATCGCTTCATTGCAGCAGGGGACTATAACGCCAAACATACGCACTGGGGATCTCGCCTGGTAAATCCTAAAGGAAAGCAGTTGTACAACACAATAGTCAACCCTCTCAATAAGATGGATTGCGTCTCACCGGGTAGGCCTACTTATTGGCCCACAGATCCACAGAAAGTGCCTGACTTGATTGATTTCGCAGTAACCAAGAGGATTCCACGTAATCGGATCACTGCGGAAACACTACTAGATTTAACTTCCGATCACTCTCCAGTGCTATTCACATTATTAACAAGACCTCAAGTACTTGATCGCCCATATAGGCTTACAAACAACAAAACAAATTGGCTTAAATTTAAAATGTACATGAGTGCCCACATTGACTGTTCGCCGAAACTGGATGCTGCAGAGGACATTGATATGTGCGTCTCTGCACTTGAGTCGATGATGGAGCTGCAGCAAGAGTATCTACTCCACATGCCTCTTCTTACACCAAACCTGTTGACAGGCCTACGAACCGGCGGATAGAACAATTAGTAACGGAAAAACGACGTCTAAGAAGAGAATGGCAGATTACTCGATCACCAGCAGCAAAACTTCGCCTAAGGCAAGCTAATCGCAACCTCTCCAAGGCGTTAAGACAAGAGGAAAGCTGGGCTCAAAGGAAATACATAGAAAAGCTCAGTCCAACCAGCACTAAACATCCTGTGTGGAAAGCCCACCCAACTTTAAGCGCTCCTACAGAGACAATTTCACCGATAAGGAGTCCAACCGGTGGATGGGCCCGCAGTGACGAAGAGAGGGCATCCGTATTTGCCACACATCTTAAAATGGTTTTCCAGCCAAATCCAACATCAAACTCATCTGTACTTCCCCCTTCGAACACATTAACGGATAGTGAGTACTCGGAACTCCAATCGGACGAGATCACTGCAGTTATTAAAAACCACATAAAGCCGAAAAAAAGCCCCTGGCCATGACCTAGTCACACCGAAAATGATCCTAGAACTCCCTATCATTGCAATACAATATATCTGCAAACTGTTCAACGCTATAATAAAAATTGGCTACTTCCCAAGAACATGGAAAAAGTCCACTATCATCATGATTCCTAAAGTGGGAAAGGATAAAACCCAGCCATCATCCTATAGGCCAATTAGTTTGCTGCCATGTCTTTCGAAGCTTTTTGAAAAGGTCCTGCAGATCCGCCTAAACTCATTTCTGGCATCGGAGAACACAATCCCTTCACACCAGTTTGGCTTCCGCGAAAAACATGGTACAATTGAACAAGTCAATCGCATAACATCCGAAATACGAACAGCATTCGATAGAGTTTGGCTGGAGGGTCTGATGTTCAAAATCCGTCAAAAACTGTCACAGTACACACACAAACTCATGGAATCTTACCTTTACAATAGGAAATTCGCTGTAAGATGTAATGGCTCCGTCTCCGCTGATTTTGAAATCAAAGCTGGTGTACCGCAAGGCAGTGTACTCGGCCCATTGCTCTTCCTGCTGTACACTGCAGACTTACCAACGAGTTTAGGACTTACAACGTCCACTTTTGCCGATGACACGGCAATCCTTAGCAGATCCAAATGCCCAATACAAGCCTCTGCAAAACTAGAGGAACACCTTAAGGTGGTAGAGGAATGGCTAGCAACCTGGCGTATCCGGGTCAACGAGCAGAAATGCAAACATGTTACATTTACGCTTAACAGAAGAAACTGTCCAGCTCTAATGCTAAACAACGTACCAGTTCCTCAAGCCGTGGATGTCACTTACCTTGGCATCCACCTAGACAGAAGACTAACTTGGCGCAAGCACATCGAAGCAAAAAAAGTCACAGCTTAAACTGAAAGCGAGTAGCCTACATTGGATCATCAATGCTCGGTCCCCTCTACGTCTGGAGTATAAAGTCCTCCTATACAACTCCGTACTGAAACCCATCTGGACTTACGGAGCCGTACTATGGGGAAATGCAAGTACCAGCAATGTCGATATTATACAAAGAGCGCAGTCGAAGATTTTAAGATCAATCACGGGGGGCCCCGTGGTATATACGAAACGACAACATTCAAAATGATCTAAATATACCTAGCGTAAAATCTGAAATAGGTACTCAACAACTAAAGTATTCTGCGAAACTGGATGCACACCCAAATGTTCTTGCCAATTCCCTTACGCGAACTAATAATAGAACTCGTCTTAAAAGAAAGGACAGACCAACCCAATAACAAGTGATTAGGGCCGCCTGCAATATCCCCAGGATTTATCTTAAGTACTAGTCTAAGAAAAATATCTCAAACTTGTTGTTAGGCTCTAATTTAAGAGTAGATTCAACAAATATATATTAAACGTTAAAAAAAAAAAAAAAAAATCTTGAACAAATTAGTTAATCACAAACTTTAACAAAACGAATCTCTTACAGGTCTTTCCGACCAACCCGCACAGTTTTACTTTCTGCTGCCTGGGCCCATAACCTATTAGAGTACAGGTTTATTAGAGACTAAACTTATGCGTAAGAATATTCGCTGCACCTCAGGCAGCAAGAAAATCAATGTAAAGCAGAAATGAAAGAATGTCCGTTACAATTCACAGATCGGATCATTCGAGAATGATAGAAAGAAGAAAGAAAGATAGACATACTGCGGTGGTTATATACATATTTTATTATTATTATTATTATTTTTATTATTATTATTATTATTATTATTATTATTATTATTATTATTATTATTATTATTATTATTATTATTATTATTATTATTATTATTATTATTATTATTATTATTCTCATTATTATTCTTATTATTATTATTATTATTATTATTATTATTATTATTATAATTATTATTATTATTATTATTATTATTATTATTATTATTATTATTATTATTATTATTATTATTATTATTATTATTATTATTATTATTATTATTATTATTATTATTATTGTTGGTTTGTGAAAAGTGTAGAAGTGCAACGTTTGTTTGCTTAGATGAGAGTGAGCTCAATTTTATTATTCATAAGCTTCACTAGGGTTGCCACATGTACACGGCTGACAGATACAGCACAGAATTGCCATATCAACACTTCCCCTCAATTCAGGGTTCTAATACCTATTTAGTCCAAGCAACGCCTTACATTTTAAATGATTAACTTTACATAGATTCTTAGTAAGAATATCAGCAATCATTTCGGTTGTTGGACAGTATTCTAGCTTAATCAAATTCTCTTCAAATGAGTTTCTTATATGGTGGTACTTTACATCAATATGTTTCCTTCTAGCATGATAAACAGGGTTTTTTACAACATTTAAAGCACCAACATTATCGC
Source organism: Drosophila insularis (assembly GCA_018903935.1). Lineage (NCBI taxonomy): Eukaryota > Metazoa > Arthropoda > Insecta > Diptera > Drosophilidae > Drosophila > Drosophila insularis. The sequence continues at coordinate 129,253 of JAEIFP010000054.1, forward strand.
CATGTAAGGTTATACAATCAAGCTTAAAATACAATTTCAAATACATTTATCAGTTTTCTTTTGCAGCATCGCAGATGCAGATGCTCGCCATGGGGATCTTTATTCCTCTGTGATAATTTGCACACCAAGTGCAAAATGTCTGGTCGTAAGCATAGCGCAATATACATCAAAGAGCCTATTACGGATTGATACTCCGTAGCATCGATGCGTTTGCACGACTTGTTGTCGCACTTAACCTGGAAACTAGCTTCTAACGTGGTGGATACCGTGTGGCAAATCTCCATGCCCAGTTCCTTCATCAGGCTCCTGATATGTATAGCCCCTTTGTCGCCATCACGTTATATTTCGTGACCCAGAAAGTGTGTAATCAGTCGATTGTATCGTTTCTCCAGTTGCATTCTCTTTCAGAGTAAATATCGATTTGCATCCAATGGGTTTCACACCAGCTGGTAATTTAACTTGTTCCCATGTATTGTTTCGCAGTAAGGCTTCATATTCATCTTGCATGGCTGTTTTCCATTTCTCTGCTTGTTGACCCGTTAGTGCTTGTTGCACTGTTTCTGGTACTTCTACGTTAGTTGCCAACATTACATTCAGAACATTATATTGTTTGGTTGGTTGTCCTCGTAGACCCGGTCTGCCTGGGCCCCTTTTTGGTTCCTCATAGACCTCCACATCATTATCTGCAGCCTCATCGCCTACACAATTTGTCAGAATACCATTACCTGTATCCTCAGAACTAATGTCTTCTGTTGAAACATGATATTCCACGACATTGTTGGGTTCATCTATTACTTCATCCAGTACCATTGTAACTTCAGAGTTTTCTCTAATCCTTGTCTGACAGTTCTCAATGAAATATACATCCCTGCTTATTTTGGCATCGCCAGTTTTCTTATCGTATAAACGATACGCTTTTGAAGATTCCGAATATCCGACCATGATATACTCTCTTCCCTTTTCCTGGAACTTTTTCCTTGGTCCCTTTTCTGCGACGCATCCAAATACTATTAAGTGCTTAACCACAGGCTTGTGTCCAGTAAACACTTCAAACGGCGTTTTGCCTTCAACTGATTTTGTTGGCGATCTATTTCTTAGATATGCAGCACAAACTATTGCCTCTGCCCAGAAGCTTTCTTTTAAACCTGCACCATTCAGCATTACTCTTGCCATTTCCACGAGTGTTCGGTTGCAGCGTTCTGCTACCCCATTTTGCTGTGGAGTGTAGGGGACTGTGAGCTGTCTCTTTATGCCATTGGACTTCAGATATTCATCTAACTCTTAATTGACATACTCCGTTCCATTATCACTCCTTATGGATTTCACTTTCCGGCCTGTCTGACGCTCCACCATGGTAACGTGTTCTTTAATTATTTTGGCCACCTCTGACTTATACTTCATGGGATAGACATGAATATATCGACTCAAATCATCGATCATTGTCATAAAATATTTGGCCCCACCATTTGATTCCTTGTTCATAGGCCCACATACGTCACTATGAATTAATTCCAGCAACTTGGTAGCTCTAGTTTGCGATTTTTCAAACGGTTGACACTTGTTTTTCATGCAATCTATGCAGTCTAGATTTTCTCCAGTAATGCTTTATGTCAAACCTCGAATCATTCCTTTGTTCTGCAGCTCACGCAAACTTTGCACATTTAAATGACCATATCGCATATGCCATTTTTCGAGCTCACCGGAGGCTTCAGAAACACACAGTCTCTCTTAATTTTTAGTTTCACACAGAAACAATCCACAGACCTTTTTGGCCATTAATATATTGATGCCCTTATCTTCATTAACTTTGGCAGTTCCCGAATTGAACAGTCAATTCAAATGCATCCATTTGAAACCGCTTTTCCCACCGATATAAAATTGCATTGCAAGCCTGGTACAAATAAAACGTCTCTGAGCGTTATTGTGTACCCAAGTTTGCTGTGTACAATCAACGTTCCTCTGCCTTGTGACGTCATAGAATAATTTCCTGCCAACTCAATAATTTCATTATTTTGTTCAAGTTGATTAAATTACTCACGGTGCGCACACATGTGTGATGTGGCGCCACTATCGATAACCCAATCATCGATATCCATCCGATTGTTAGTGGCAACTCCGGCAAATGATCGTTGCCCCTCTTTATTCTTCCAATATTCGCATCTTCCGCTCTTTTTCCCGCCTCTCACATTGGCGTTGTTTTCATTCTCTTCTTTCATCGCGCATTTTGCCGCGAAATGCCCTGGTTGGCCACATTTAAAGCATCGGCGCCTGTCTGACCCTGACTTGTTGTCTCGTCGCTTACCAATCTTACCGCCGAAAGAGCATGCTGCGAATGCCTGTACAACATCGTTTTGATTGTTCGTCTTTCGTCGTTCATTTTCTTCGGCTAGCATGCATTTTATGGCACTGAAACTCGGCAACTCATCACGAGCTTCCAAGGCCACGACAAAGTTCTCATAAGACATGGGCAAACTCGCAAGCAACAAAATTACGGTAAACTCTTCTCGCAAACTTACATCGAACACCGACAAATTTTCAATAATGTTTGAAAATTCCAATGTGTGTTTTTGCACGCTGTCACCTTCAGCCATTCTTTTGTTTAATAACTGCTTAAACAGGGTCACTTTTCTCACTGGACCTGTTGGTCGATGGCACTTTTCTAGTTCTTTCCATATCTCGCTAGCTCTTTCGCACTTTTTTATGGAGGTCAATTGCGGCGCACTTATTGACAAAAACAGCACCGCCATGGCTTTGTCGTTTTGACGTTTCCATGTTTCAAACGCTTCATGAGTTTTGGGTTCCACAAGTTCTCCTGAAACCTCTGACCACAAATCTTGATGTACCAACGCGCTTCGCACAAGTACGCACCACGTGTCATAGTTGGCGTCGTCCAACTTTTCAATATTGTACATCGAACTCATTTTTTTTGCAATGTCCGTTATGCCGAGAAAACTACACGAATAAGAATAAGAATAAGAATAAGAATAAGAATAAGAATAAGAATAAGAATAAGAATAAGAATAAGAATAAGAATAAGAATAAGAATAAGAATAAGAATAAGAATAAGAATAAGAATAAGAATAAGAATAAGAATAAGAATAAGAATAAGAATAAGAATAAGAATAAGAATAAGAATAAGAATAAGAATAAGAATAAGAATAAGAATAAGAATAAGAATAAGAATAAGAATAAGAATAAGAATAAGAATAAGAATAAGAATAAGAATAAGAATAAGAATAAGAATAAGAATAAGAATAAGAATAAGAATAAGAATAAGAATAAGAATAAGAATAAGAATAAGAATAAGAATAAGAATAAGAATAAGAATAAGAATAAGAATAAGAATAAGAATAAGAATAAGAATAAGAATAAGAATAAGAATAAGAATAAGAATAAGAATAAGAATAAGAATAAGAATAAGAATAAGAATAAGAATAAGAATAAGAATAAGAATAAGAATAAGAATAAGAATAAGAATAAGAATAAGAATAAGAATAAGAATAAGAATAAGAATAAGAATAAGAATAAGAATAAGAATAAGAATAAGAATAAGAATAAGAATAAGAATAAGAATAAGAATAAGAATAAGAATAAGAATAAGAATAAGAATAAGAATAAGAATAAGAATAAGAATAAGAATAAGAATAAGAATAAGAATAAGAATAAGAATAAGAATAAGAATAAGAATAAGAATAAGAATAAGAATAAGAATAAGAATAAGAATAAGAATAAGAATAAGAATAAGAATAAGAATAAGAATAAGAATAAGAATAAGAATAAGAATAAGAATAAGAATAAGAATAAGAATAAGAATAAGAATAAGAATAAGAATAAGAATAAGAATAAGAATAAGAATAAGAATAAGAATAAGAATAAGAATAAGAATAAGAATAAGAATAAGAATAAGAATAAGAATAAGAATAAGAATAAGAATAAGAATAAGAATAAGAATAAGAATAAGAATAAGAATAAGAATAAGAATAAGAATAAGAATAAGAATAAGAATAAGAATAAGAATAAGAATAAGAATAAGAATAAGAATAAGAATAAGAATAAGAATAAGAATAAGAATAAGAATAAGAATAAGAATAAGAATAAGAATAAGAATAAGAATAAGAATAAGAATAAGAATAAGAATAAGAATAAGAATAAGAATAAGAATAAGAATAAGAATAAGAATAAGAATAAGAATAAGAATAAGAATAAGAATAAGAATAAGAATAAGAATAAGAATAAGAATAAGAATAAGAATAAGAATAAGAATAAGAATAAGAATAAGAATAAGAATAAGAATAAGAATAAGAATAAGAATAAGAATAAGAATAAGAATAAGAATAAGAAGAATAAGAATAAGAATAAGAATAAGAATAAGAATAAGAATAAGAATAAGAATAAGAATAAGAATAAGAATAAGAATAAGAATAAGAATAAGAATAAGAATAAGAATAAGAATAAGAATAAGAATAAGAATAAGAATAAGAATAAGAATAAGAATAAGAATAAGAATAAGAATAAGAATAAGAATAAGAATAAGAATAAGAATAAGAATAAGAATAAGAATAAGAATAAGAATAAGAATAAGAATAAGAATAAGAATAAGAATAAGAATAAGAATAAGAATAAGAATAAGAATAAGAATAAGAATAAGAATAAGAATAAGAATAAGAATAAGAATAAGAATAAGAATAAGAATAAGAATAAGAATAAGAATAAGAATAAGAATAAGAATAAGAATAAGAATAAGAATAAGAATAAGAATAAGAATAAGAATAAGAATAAGAATAAGAATAAGAATAAGAATAAGAATAAGAATAAGAATAAGAATAAGAATAAGAATAAGAATAAGAATAAGAATAAGAATAAGAATAAGAATAAGAATAAGAATAAGAATAAGAATAAGAATAAGAATAAGAATAAGAATAAGAATAAGAATAAGAATAAGAATAAGAATAAGAATAAGAATAAGAATAAGAATAAGAATAAGAATAAGAATAAGAATAAGAATAAGAATAAGAATAAGAATAAGAATAAGAATAAGAATAAGAATAAGAATAAGAATAAGAATAAGAATAAGAATAAGAATAAGAATAAGAATAAGAATAAGAATAAGAATAAGAATAAGAATAAGAATAAGAATAAGAATAAGAATAAGAATAAGAATAAGAATAAGAATAAGAATAAGAATAAGAATAAGAATAAGAATAAGAATAAGAATAAGAATAAGAATAAGAATAAGAATAAGAATAAGAATAAGAATAAGAATAAGAATAAGAATAAGAATAAGAATAAGAATAAGAATAAGAATAAGAATAAGAATAAGAATAAGAATAAGAATAAGAATAAGAATAAGAATAAGAATAAGAATAAGAATAAGAATAAGAATAAGAATAAGAATAAGAATAAGAATAAGAATAAGAATAAGAATAAGAATAAGAATAAGAATAAGAATAAGAATAAGAATAAGAATAAGAATAAGAATAAGAATAAGAATAAGAATAAGAATAAGAATAAGAATAAGAATAAGAATAAGAATAAGAATAAGAATAAGAATAAGAATAAGAATAAGAATAAGAATAAGAATAAGAATAAGAATAAGAATAAGAATAAGAATAAGAATAAGAATAAGAATAAGAATAAGAATAAGAATAAGAATAAGAATAAGAATAAGAATAAGAATAAGAATAAGAATAAGAATAAGAATAAGAATAAGAATAAGAATAAGAATAAGAATAAGAATAAGAATAAGAATAAGAATAAGAATAAGAATAAGAATAAGAATAAGAATAAGAATAAGAATAAGAATAAGAATAAGAATAAGAATAAGAATAAGAATAAGAATAAGAATAAGAATAAGAATAAGAATAAGAATAAGAATAAGAATAAGAATAAGAATAAGAATAAGAATAAGAATAAGAATAAGAATAAGAATAAGAATAAGAATAAGAATAAGAATAAGAATAAGAATAAGAATAAGAATAAGAATAAGAATAAGAATAAGAATAAGAATAAGAATAAGAATAAGAATAAGAATAAGAATAAGAATAAGAATAAGAATAAGAATAAGAATAAGAATAAGAATAAGAATAAGAATAAGAATAAGAATAAGAATAAGAATAAGAATAAGAATAAGAATAAGAATAAGAATAAGAATAAGAATAAGAATAAGAATAAGAATAAGAATAAGAATAAGAATAAGAATAAGAATAAGAATAAGAATAAGAATAAGAATAAGAATAAGAATAAGAATAAGAATAAGAATAAGAATAAGAATAAGAATAAGAATAAGAATAAGAATAAGAATAAGAATAAGAATAAGAATAAGAATAAGAATAAGAATAAGAATAAGAATAAGAATAAGAATAAGAATAAGAATAAGAATAAGAATAAGAATAAGAATAAGAATAAGAATAAGAATAAGAATAAGAATAAGAATAAGAATAAGAATAAGAATAAGAATAAGAATAAGAATAAGAATAAGAATAAGAATAAGAATAAGAATAAGAATAAGAATAAGAATAAGAATAAGAACAAGAATAAGAACAAGAATAAGAATAAGAATAAGAATAAGAATAAGAATAAGAATAAGAATAAGAATAAGAATAAGAATAAGAATAAGAATAAGAATAAGAATAAGAATAAGAATAAGAATAAGAATAAGAATAAGAATAAGAATAAGAATAAGAATAAGAATAAGAATAAGAATAAGAATAAGAATAAGAATAAGAATAAGAATAAGAATAAGAATAAGAATAAGAATAAGAATAAGAATAAGAATAAGAATAAGAATAAGAATAAGAATAAGAATAAGAATAAGAATAAGAATAAGAATAAGAATAAGAATAAGAATAAGAATAAGAATAAGAATAAGAATAAGAATAAGAATAAGAATAAGAATAAGAATAAGAATAAGAATAAGAATAAGAATAAGAATAAGAATAAGAATAAGAATAAGAATAAGAATAAGAATAAGAATAAGAATAAGAATAAGAATAAGAATAAGAATAAGAATAAGAATAAGAATAAGAATAAGAATAAGAATAAGAATAAGAATAAGAATAAGAATAAGAATAAGAATAAGAATAAGAATAAGAATAAGAATAAGAATAAGAATAAGAATAAGAATAAGAATAAGAATAAGAATAAGAATAAGAATAAGAATAAGAATAAGAATAAGAATAAGAATAAGAATAAGAATAAGAATAAGAATAAGAATAAGAATAAGAATAAGAATAAGAATAAGAATAAGAATAAGAATAAGAATAAGAATAAGAATAAGAATAAGAATAAGAATAAGAATAAGAATAAGAATAAGAATAAGAATAAGAATAAGAATAAGAATAAGAATAAGAATAAGAATAAGAATAAGAATAAGAATAAGAATAAGAATAAGAATAAGAATAAGAATAAGAATAAGAATAAGAATAAGAATAAGAATAAGAATAAGAATAAGAATAAGAATAAGAATAAGAATAAGAATAAGAATAAGAATAAGAATAAGAATAAGAATAAGAATAAGAATAAGAATAAGAATAAGAATAAGAATAAGAATAAGAATAAGAATAAGAATAAGAATAAGAATAAGAATAAGAATAAGAATAAGAATAAGAATAAGAATAAGAATAAGAATAAGAATAAGAATAAGAATAAGAATAAGAATAAGAATAAGAATAAGAATAAGAATAAGAATAAGAATAAGAATAAGAATAAGAATAAGAATAAGAATAAGAATAAGAATAAGAATAAGAATAAGAATAAGAATAAGAATAAGAATAAGAATAAGAATAAGAATAAGAATAAGAATAAGAATAAGAATAAGAATAAGAATAAGAATAAGAATAAGAATAAGAATAAGAATAAGAATAAGAATAAGAATAAGAATAAGAATAAGAATAAGAATAAGAATAAGAATAAGAATAAGAATAAGAATAAGAATAAGAATAAGAATAAGAATAAGAATAAGAATAAGAATAAGAATAAGAATAAGAATAAGAATAAGAATAAGAATAAGAATAAGAATAAGAATAAGAATAAGAATAAGAATAAGAATAAGAATAAGAATAAGAATAAGAATAAGAATAAGAATAAGAATAAGAATAAGAATAAGAATAAGAATAAGAATAAGAATAAGAATAAGAATAAGAATAAGAATAAGAATAAGAATAAGAATAAGAATAAGAATAAGAATAAGAATAAGAATAAGAATAAGAATAAGAATAAGAATAAGAATAAGAATAAGAATAAGAATAAGAATAAGAATAAGAATAAGAATAAGAATAAGAATAAGAATAAGAACAAGAATAAGAACAAGAATAAGAATAAGAACAAGAATAAGAACAAGAATAAGAATAAGAATAAGAATAAGAATAAGAATAAGAATAAGAATAAGAATAAGAATAAGAATAAGAATAAGAATAAGAATAAGAATAAGAATAAGAATAAGAATAAGAATAAGAATAAGAATAAGAATAAGAATAAGAATAAGAATAAGAATAAGAATAAGAATAAGAATAAGAATAAGAATAAGAATAAGAATAAGAATAAGAATAAGAATAAGAATAAGAATAAGAATAAGAATAAGAATAAGAATAAGAATAAGAATAAGAATAAGAATAAGAATAAGAATAAGAATAAGAATAAGAATAAGAATAAGAATAAGAATAAGAATAAGAATAAGAATAAGAATAAGAATAAGAATAAGAATAAGAATAAGAATAAGAATAAGAATAAGAATAAGAATAAGAATAAGAATAAGAATAAGAATAAGAATAAGAATAAGAATAAGAATAAGAATAAGAATAAGAATAAGAATAAGAATAAGAATAAGAATAAGAATAAGAATAAGAATAAGAATAAGAATAAGAATAAGAATAAGAATAAGAATAAGAATAAGAATAAGAATAAGAATAAGAATAAGAATAAGAATAAGAATAAGAATAAGAATAAGAATAAGAATAAGAATAAGAATAAGAATAAGAATAAGAATAAGAATAAGAATAAGAATAAGAATAAGAATAAGAATAAGAATAAGAATAAGAATAAGAATAAGAATAAGAATAAGAATAAGAATAAGAATAAGAATAAGAATAAGAATAAGAATAAGAATAAGAATAAGAATAAGAATAAGAATAAGAATAAGAATAAGAATAAGAATAAGAATAAGAATAAGAATAAGAATAAGAATAAGAATAAGAATAAGAATAAGAATAAGAATAAGAATAAGAATAAGAATAAGAATAAGAATAAGGAAGAATAAGAATAAGAATAAGAATAAGAATAAGAATAAGAATAAGAATAAGAATAAGAATAAGAATAAGAATAAGAATAAGAATAAGAATAAGAATAAGAATAAGAATAAGAATAAGAATAAGAATAAGAATAAGAATAAGAATAAGAATAAGAATAAGAATAAGAATAAGAATAAGAATAAGAATAAGAATAAGAATAAGAATAAGAATAAGAATAAGAATAAGAATAAGAATAAGAATAAGAATAAGAACAAGAATAAGAATAAGAATAAGAATAAGAATAAGAATAAGAATAAGAATAAGAATAAGAACAAGAATAAGAATAAGAATAAGAATAAGAATAAGAATAAGAATAAGAATAAGAATAAGAATAAGAATAAGAATAAGAACAAGAATAAGAATAAGAATAAGAATAAGAATAAGAATAAGAATAAGAATAAGAATAAGAATAAGAATAAGAATAAGAATAAGAATAAGAATAAGAATAAGAATAAGAATAAGAATAAGAATAAGAATAAGAATAAGAATAAGAATAAGAATAAGAATAAGAATAAGAATAAGAATAAGAATAAGAATAAGAATAAGAATAAGAATAAGAATAAGAATAAGAATAAGAATAAGAATAAGAATAAGAATAAGAATAAGAATAAGAATAAGAATAAGAATAAGAATAAGAATAAGAATAAGAATAAGAATAAGAATAAGAATAAGAATAAGAATAAGAATAAGAATAAGAATAAGAATAAGAATAAGAATAAGAATAAGAATAAGAATAAGAATAAGAATAAGAATAAGAATAAGAATAAGAATAAGAATAAGAATAAGAATAAGAATAAGAATAAGAATAAGAATAAGAATAAGAATAAGAATAAGAATAAGAATAAGAATAAGAATAAGAATAAGAATAAGAATAAGAATAAGAATAAGAATAAGAACAAGAATAAGAATAAGAATAAGAATAAGAATAAGAATAAGAATAAGAATAAGAATAAGAATAAGAATAAGAATAAGAATAAGAATAAGAATAAGAATAAGAATAAGAATAAGAATAAGAATAAGAATAAGAATAAGAATAAGAATAAGAATAAGAATAAGAATAAGAATAAGAATAAGAATAAGAATAAGAATAAGAATAAGAACAAGAATAAGAATAAGAATAAGAATAAGAATAAGAATAAGAATAAGAATAAGAATAAGAATAAGAATAAGAATAAGAATAAGAATAAGAATAAGAATAAGAATAAGAATAAGAATAAGAATAAGAATAAGAATAAGAATAAGAATAAGAATAAGAATAAGAATAAGAATAAGAATAAGAATAAGAATAAGAATAAGAATAAGAATAAGAATAAGAATAAGAATAAGAATAAGAATAAGAATAAGAATAAGAATAAGAATAAGAATAAGAATAAGAATAAGAATAAGAATAAGAATAAGAATAAGAATAAGAATAAGAATAAGAATAAGAATAAGAATAAGAATAAGAATAAGAATAAGAATAAGAATAAGAATAAGAATAAGAATAAGAATAAGAATAAGAATAAGAATAAGAATAAGAATAAGAATAAGAATAAGAATGAAGAATAAGAATAAGAATAAGAACAAGAATAAGAATAAGAATAAGAATAAGAATAAGAATAAGAATAAGAATAAGAATAAGAATAAGAATAAGAATAAGAATAAGAATAAGAATAAGAATAAGAATAAGAATAAGAACAAGAATAAGAATAAGAATAAGAATAAGAATAAGAATAAGAATAAGAATAAGAATAAGAATAAGAATAAGAATAAGAATAAGAATAAGAATAAGAATAAGAATAAGAATAAGAATAAGAATAAGAATAAGAATAAGAATAAGAATAAGAATAAGAATAAGAATAAGAATAAGAATAAGAATAAGAATAAGAATAAGAATAAGAATAAGAATAAGAATAAGAATAAGAATAAGAATAAGAATAAGAATAAGAATAAGAATAAGAATAAGAATAAGAATAAGAATAAGAATAAGAATAAGAATAAGAATAAGAATAAGAATAAGAATAAGAATAAGAATAAGAATAAGAATAAGAATAAGAATAAGAATAAGAATAAGAATAAGAATAAGAACAAGAATAAGAATAAGAATAAGAATAAGAATAAGAATAAGAATAAGAATAAGAATAAGAATAAGAATAAGAATAAGAATAAGAATAAGAATAAGAATAAGAATAAGAATAAGAATAAGAATAAGAATAAGAATAAGAATAAGAATAAGAATAAGAATAAGAATAAGAATAAGAATAAGAATAAGAATAAGAATAAGAATAAGAATAAGAATAAGAATAAGAATAAGAATAAGAATAAGAATAAGAACAAGAATAAGAATAAGAATAAGAATAAGAATAAGAATAAGAATAAGAATAAGAATAAGAATAAGAATAAGAATAAGAATAAGAATAAGAATAAGAATAAGAATAAGAATAAGAATAAGAATAAGAATAAGAATAAGAATAAGAATAAGAATAAGAATAAGAATAAGAATAAGAATAAGAATAAGAATAAGAATAAGAACAAGAATAAGAATAAGAATAAGAATAAGAATAAGAATAAGAATAAGAATAAGAACAAGAATAAGAATAAGAATAAGAATAAGAATAAGAATAAGAATAAGAATAAGAATAAGAATAAGAATAAGAATAAGAATAAGAATAAGAATAAGAATAAGAATAAGAATAAGAATAAGAATAAGAATAAGAATAAGAATAAGAATAAGAATAAGAATAAGAATAAGAATAAGAATAAGAATAAGAATAAGAATAAGAATAAGAATAAGAATAAGAATAAGAATAAGAATAAGAATAAGAATAAGAATAAGAATAAGAATAAGAATAAGAATAAGAATAAGAATAAGAATAAGAACAAGAACAAGAACAAGAATAAGAACAAGAATAAGAATAAGAATAAGAATAAGTAATAAGAATAAGAATAAGAATAAGAATAAGAATAAGAATAAGAATAAGAATAAGAATAAGAATAAGAATAAGAATAAGAATAAGAATAAGAATAAGAATATAAGAATAAGAATAAGAATAAGAATAAGAATAAGAATAAGAATAAGAATAAGAATAAGAATAAGAATAAGAATAAGAATAAGAATAAGAACAAGAATAAGAATAAGAATAAGAATAAGAATAAGAATAAGAATAAGAATAAGAATAAGAATAAGAATAAGAATAAGAATAAGAATAAGAATAAGAATAAGAATAAGAATAAGAATAAGAATAAGAATAAGAATAAGAATAAGAACAAGAATAAGAATAAGAATAAGAATAAGAACAAGAACAAGAATAAGAACAAGAACAAGAACAAGAATAAGAATAAGAATAAGAATAAGAATAAGAATAAGAATAAGAATAAGAATAAGAATAAGAATAAGAATAAGAATAAGAATAAGAATAAGAATAAGAATAAGAATAAGAATAAGAATAAGAATAAGAATAAGAACAAGAACAAGAACAAGAACAAGAACAAGAATAAGAATAAGAACAAGAATAAGAACAAGAATAAGAATAAGAATAAGAACAAGAATAAGAATAAGAATAAGAATAAGAATAAGAATAAGAATAAGAATAAGAATAAGAATAAGAATAAGAATAAGAATAAGAATAAGAATAAGAATAAGAATAAGAATAAGAATAAAGAATAAGAATAAGAATAAGAATAAGAATAAGAATAAGAATAAGAATAAGAATAAGAATAAGAATAAGAATAAGAATAAGAATAAGAATAAGAATAAGAACAAGAATAAGAATAAGAATAAGAATAAGAATAAGAATAAGAATAAGAATAAGAATAAGAATAAGAATAAGAATAAGAATAAGAATAAGAATAAGAATAAGAATAAGAATAAGAATAAGAATAAGAATAAGAATAAGAATAAGAATAAGAATAAGAATAAGAATAAGAATAAGAATAAGAATAAGAATAAGAATAAGAATAAGAATAAGAATAAGAATAAGAATAAGAATAAGAATAAGAATAAGAATAAGAATAAGAATAAGAATAAGAATAAGAATAAAAAATAAGAATAAGAATAAGAATAAGAATAAGAATAAGAATAAGAATAAGAATAAGAATAAGAATAAGAATAAGAATAAGAATAAGAATAAGAATAAGAATAAGAATAAGAATAAGAATAAGAATAAGAATAAGAATAAGAATAAGAATAAGAATAAGAATAAGAATAAGAATAAGAATAAGAACAAGAATAAGAATAAGAATAAGAATAAGAATAAGAATAAGAATAAGAATAAGAATAAGAATAAGAATAAGAATAAGAATAAGAATAAGAATAAGAATAAGAATAAGAATAAGAATAAGAATAAGAATAAGAATAAGAATAAGAATAAGAATAAGAATAAGAATAAGAATAAGAATAAGAATAAGAATAAGAATAAGAATAAGAATAAGAATAAGAATAAGAATAAGAATAAGAATAAGAATAAGAATAAGAATAAGAATAAGAATAAGAATAAGAATAAGAATAAGAATAAAGAATAAGAATAAGAATAAGAATAAGAATAAGAATAAGAATAAGAATAAGAATAAGAATAAGAATAAGAATAAGAATAAGAATAAGAATAAGAATAAGAATAAGAATAAGAATAAGAATAAGAATAAAGAATAAGAATAAGAATAAGAATAAGAATAAGAATAAGAATAAGAATAAGAATAAGAATAAGAATAAGAATAAGAATAAGAATAAGAATAAGAATAAGAATAAGAATAAGAATAAGAATAAGAATAAGAATAAGAATAAGAATAAGAATAAGAATAAGAATAAGAATAAGAATAAAGAATAAGAATAAGAATAAGAATAAGAATAAGAATAAGAATAAGAATAAGAATAAGAACAAGAATAAGAATAAGAATAAGAATAAGAATAAGAATAAGAATAAGAATAAGAATAAGAACAAGAATAAGAATAAGAATAAGAATAAGAATAAGAATAAGAATAAGAATAAGAATAAGAATAAGAATAAGAATAAGAATAAGAATAAGAATAAGAATAAGAATAAGAATAAGAATAAGAATAAGAATAAGAATAAGAATAAGAATAAGAATAAGAATAAGAATAAGAATAAGAATAAGAATAAGAATAAGAATAAGAATAAGAATAAGAATAAGAATAAGAATAAGAATAAGAATAAGAATAAGAATAAGAATAAGAATAAGAATAAGAATAAGAATAAGAATAAGAATAAGAATAAGAATAAGAATAAGAATAAGAATAAGAATAAGAATAAGAATAAGAATAAGAATAAGAATAAGAATAAGAATAAGAATAAGAATAAGAATAAGAATAAGAATAAGAATAAGAATAAGAATAAGAATAAGAATAAGAATAAGAATAAGAATAAGAATAAGAATAAGAATAAGAATAAGAATAAGAATAAGAATAAGAATAAGAATAAGAATAAGAATAAGAATAAGAATAAGAATAAGAATAAGAATAAGAATAAGAATAAGAATAAGAATAAGAATAAGAATAAGAATAAGAATAAGAATAAGAATAAGAATAAGAATAAGAATAAGAATAAGAATAAGAATAAGAATAAGAATAAGAATAAGAATAAGAATAAGAATAAGAATAAGAATAAGAATAAGAATAAGAATAAGAATAAGAATAAGAATAAGAATAAGAATAAGAATAAGAATAAGAATAAGAATAAGAATAAGAATAAGAATAAGAATAAGAATAAGAATAAGAATAAGAATAAGAATAAGAATAAGAATAAGAATAAGAATAAGAATAAGAATAAGAATAAGAATAAGAATAAGAATAAGAATAAGAATAAGAATAAGAATAAGAATAAGAATAAGAATAAGAATAAGAATAAGAATAAGAATAAGAATAAGAATAAGAATAAGAATAAGAATAAGAATAAGAATAAGAATAAGAATAAGAATAAGAATAAGAATAAGAATAAGAATAAGAATAAGAATAAGAATAAGAATAAGAATAAGAATAAGAATAAGAATAAGAATAAGAATAAGAATAAGAATAAGAATAAGAATAAGAATAAGAATAAGAATAAGAATAAGAATAAGAATAAGAATAAGAATAAGAATAAGAATAAGAATAAGAATAAGAATAAGAATAAGAATAAGAATAAGAATAAGAATAAGAATAAGAATAAGAATAAGAATAAGAATAAGAATAAGAATAAGAATAAGAATAAGAATAAGAATAAGAATAAGAATAAGAATAAGAATAAGAATAAGAATAAGAATAAGAATAAGAATAAGAATAAGAATAAGAATAAGAATAAGAATAAGAATAAGAATAAGAATAAGAATAAGAATAAGAATAAGAATAAGAATAAGAATAAGAATAAGAATAAGAATAAGAATAAGAATAAGAATAAGAATAAGAATAAGAATAAGAATAAGAATAAGAATAAGAATAAGAATAAGAATAAGAATAAGAATAAGAATAAGAATAAGAATAAGAATAAGAATAAGAATAAGAATAAGAATAAGAATAAGAATAAGAATAAGAATAAGAATAAGAATAAGAATAAGAATAAGAATAAGAATAAGAATAAGAATAAGAATAAGAATAAGAATAAGAATAAGAATAAGAATAAGAATAAGAATAAGAATAAGAATAAGAATAAGAATAAGAATAAAGAATAAGAATAAGAATAAGAATAAGAATAAGAATAAGAATAAGAATAAGAATAAGAATAAGAATAAGAATAAGAATAAGAATAAGAATAAGAATAAGAATAAGAATAAGAATAAGAATAAGAATAAGAATAAGAATAAGAATAAGAATAAGAATAAGAATAAGAATAAGAATAAGAATAAGAATAAGAATAAGAATAAGAATAAGAATAAGAATAAGAATAAGAATAAGAATAAGAATAAGAATAAGAATAAGAATAAGAATAAGAATAAGAATAAGAATAAGAATAAGAATAAGAATAAGAATAAGAATAAGAATAAGAATAAGAATAAGAATAAGAATAAGAATAAGAATAAGAATAAGAATAAGAATAAGAATAAGAATAAGAATAAGAATAAGAATAAGAATAAGAATAAGAATAAGAATAAGAATAAGAATAAGAATAAGAATAAGAATAAGAATAAGAATAAGAATAAGAATAAGAATAAGAATAAGAATAAGAATAAGAATAAGAATAAGAATAAGAATAAGAATAAGAATAAGAATAAGAATAAGAATAAGAATAAGAATAAGAATAAGAATAAGAATAAGAATAAGAATAAGAATAAGAATAAGAATAAGAATAAGAATAAGAATAAGAATAAGAATAAGAGAATAAGAATAAGAATAAGAATAAGAATAAGAATAAGAATAAGAATAAGAATAAGAATAAGAATAAGAATAAGAATAAGAATAAGAATAAGAATAAGAATAAGAATAAGAATAAGAATAAGAATAAGAATAAGAATAAGAATAAGAATAAGAATAAGAATAAGAATAAGAATAAGAATAAGAATAAGAATAAGAATAAGAATAAGAATAAGAATAAGAATAAGAATAAGAATAAGAATAAGAATAAGAATAAGAATAAGAATAAGAATAAGAATAAGAATAAGAATAAGAATAAGAATAAGAATAAGAATAAGAATAAGAATAAGAATAAGAATAAGAATAAGAATAAGAATAAGAATAAGAATAAGAATAAGAATAAGAATAAGAATAAGAATAAGAATAAGAATAAGAATAAGAATAAGAATAAGAATAAGAATAAGAATAAGAATAAGAATAAGAATAAGAATAAGAATAAGAATAAGAATAAGAATAAGAATAAGAATAAGAATAAGAATAAGAATAAGAATAAGAATAAGAATAAGAATAAGAATAAGAATAAGAATAAGAATAAGAATAAGAATAAGAATAAGAATAAGAATAAGAATAAGAATAAGAATAAGAATAAGAATAAGAATAAGAATAAGAATAAGAATAAGAATAAGAATAAGAATAAGAATAAGAATAAGAATAAGAATAAGAATAAGAATAAGAATAAGAATAAGAATAAGAATAAGAATAAGAATAAGAATAAGAATAAGAATAAGAATAAGAATAAGAATAAGAATAAAGAATAAGAATAAGAATAAGAATAAGAATAAGAATAAGAATAAGAATAAGAATAAGAATAAGAATAAGAATAAGAATAAGAATAAGAATAAGAATAAGAATAAGAATAAGAATAAGAATAAGAATAAGAATAAGAATAAGAATAAGAATAAGAATAAGAATAAAGAATAAGAATAAGAATAAGAATAAGAATAAGAATAAGAATAAGAATAAGAATAAGAATAAGAATAAGAATAAGAATAAGAATAAGAATAAGAATAAGAATAAGAATAAGAATAAGAATAAGAATAAGAATAAGAATAAGAATAAGAATAAGAATAAGAATAAGAATAAGAATAAGAATAAGAATAAGAATAAGAATAAGAATAAGAATAAGAATAAGAATAAGAATAAGAATAAGAATAAGAATAAGAATAAGAATAAGAATAAGAATAAGAATAAGAATAAGAATAAGAATAAGAATAAGAATAAGAATAAGAATAAGAATAAGAATAAGAATAAGAATAAGAATAAGAATAAGAATAAGAATAAGAATAAGAATAAGAATAAGAATAAGAATAAGAATAAGAATAAGAATAAGAATAAGAATAAGAATAAGAATAAGAATAAGAATAAGAATAAGAATAAGAATAAGAATAAGAATAAGAATAAGAATAAGAATAAGAATAAGAATAAGAATAAGAATAAGAATAAGAATAAGAATAAGAATAAGAATAAGAATAAGAATAAGAATAAGAATAAGAATAAGAATAAGAATAAGAATAAGAATAAGAATAAGAATAAGAATAAGAATAAGAATAAGAATAAGAATAAGAATAAGAATAAGAATAAGAATAAGAATAAGAATAAGAATAAGAATAAGAATAAGAATAAGAATAAGAATAAGAATAAGAATAAGAATAAGAATAAGAATAAGAATAAGAATAAGAATAAGAATAAGAATAAGAATAAGAATAAGAATAAGAATAAGAATAAGAATAAAGAATAAGAATAAGAATAAGAATAAGAATAAGAATAAGAATAAGAATAAGAATAAGAATAAGAATAAGAATAAGAATAAGAATAAGAATAAGAATAAGAATAAGAATAAGAATAAGAATAAGAATAAGAATAAGAATAAGAATAAGAATAAGAATAAGAATAAGAATAAGAATAAGAATAAGAATAAGAATAAGAATAAGAATAAGAATAAGAATAAGAATAAGAATAAGAATAAGAATAAGAATAAGAATAAGAATAAGAATAAGAATAAAGAATAAGAATAAGAATAAGAATAAGAATAAGAATAAGAATAAGAATAAGAATAAGAATAAGAATAAGAATAAGAATAAGAATAAGAATAAGAATAAGAATAAGAATAAGAATAAGAATAAGAATAAGAATAAGAATAAGAATAAGAATAAGAACAAGAATAAGAATAAGAATAAGAATAAGAATAAGAATAAGAATAAGAATAAGAATAAGAATAAGAATAAGAATAAGAATAAGAATAAGAATAAGAATAAGAATAAGAATAAGAATAAGAATAAGAATAAGAATAAGAATAAGAATAAGAATAAGAATAAGAATAAGAATAAGAATAAGAATAAGAATAAGAATAAGAATAAGAATAAGAATAAGAATAAGAATAAGAATAAGAATAAGAATAAGAATAAGAATAAAGAATAAGAATAAGAATAAGAATAAGAATAAGAATAAGAATAAGAATAAGAATAAGAATAAGAATAAGAATAAGAATAAGAATAAGAATAAGAATAAGAATAAGAATAAGAATAAGAATAAGAATAAGAATAAGAATAAGAATAAGAATAAGAATAAGAATAAGAATAAGAATAAGAATAAGAATAAGAATAAGAATAAGAATAAGAATAAGAATAAGAATAAGAATAAGAATAAGAATAAGAATAAGAATAAGAATAAGAATAAGAATAAGAATAAGAATAAGAATAAGAATAAGAATAAGAATAAGAATAAGAATAAGAATAAGAATAAGAATAAGAATAAGAATAAGAATAAGAATAAGAATAAGAATAAGAATAAGAATAAGAATAAGAATAAGAATAAGAATAAGAATAAGAATAAGAATAAGAATAAGAATAAGAATAAGAATAAGAATAAGAATAAGAATAAGAATAAGAATAAGAATAAGAATAAGAATAAGAATAAGAATAAGAATAAGAATAAGAATAAGAATAAGAATAAGAATAAGAATAAGAATAAGAATAAGAATAAGAATAAGAATAAGAATAAGAATAAGAATAAGAATAAGAATAAGAATAAGAATAAGAATAAGAATAAGAATAAGAATAAGAATAAGAATAAGAATAAGAATAAGAATAAGAATAAGAATAAGAATAAGAATAAGAATAAGAATAAGAATAAGAATAAGAATAAGAATAAGAATAAGAATAAGAATAAGAATAAGAATAAGAATAAGAATAAGAATAAGAATAAGAATAAGAATAAGAATAAGAATAAGAATAAGAATAAGAATAAGAATAAGAATAAGAATAAGAATAAGAATAAGAATAAGAATAAGAATAAGAATAAGAATAAGAATAAGAATAAGAATAAGAATAAGAATAAGAATAAAGAATAAGAATAAGAATAAGAATAAGAATAAGAATAAGAATAAGAATAAGAATAAGAATAAGAATAAGAATAAGAATAAGAATAAGAATAAGAATAAGAATAAGAATAAGAATAAGAATAAGAATAAGAATAAGAATAAGAATAAGAATAAGAATAAGAATAAGAATAAGAATAAGAATAAGAATAAGAATAAGAATAAGAATAAGAATAAGAATAAGAATAAGAATAAGAATAAGAATAAGAATAAGAATAAGAATAAGAATAAGAATAAGAATAAGAATAAGAATAAGAATAAGAATAAGAATAAGAATAAGAATAAGAATAAGAATAAGAATAAGAATAAGAATAAGAATAAGAATAAGAATAAGAATAAGAATAAGAATAAGAATAAGAATAAGAATAAGAATAAGAATAAGAATAAGAATAAGAATAAGAATAAGAATAAGAATAAGAATAAGAATAAGAATAAAGAATAAGAATAAGAATAAGAATAAGAATAAGAATAAGAATAAGAATAAGAATAAGAATAAGAATAAGAATAAGAATAAGAATAAGAATAAGAATAAGAATAAGAATAAGAATAAGAATAAGAATAAGAATAAGAATAAGAATAAGAATAAGAATAAGAATAAGAATAAGAATAAGAATAAGAATAAGAATAAGAATAAGAATAAGAATAAGAATAAGAATAAGAATAAGAATAAGAATAAGAATAAGAATAAGAATAAGAATAAGAATAAGAATAAGAATAAGAATAAGAATAAGAATAAGAATAAGAATAAGAATAATAATAAATAATTCTTGCGATCCGCTAATAAGGAGGGCCCGAAATTCTCTTTTCAGTTCCCTTTACCAGTACTTTGGCTGTTGCCAATAGAGTGTATTGGAAGATTTTGTGGTTTGATATCTTAAAAATATTATCATGTAAGTTCTTTATAGAAATTGAGTCATATCCTTCATTAGGGTGATTAAACAGCTTTGTGAGTATGGCTGTTTCTAGAACTCTATTATTATCAAAACGACTTTAGTTAATTAGATGTGCCTACTCAATCTCTCCGCTTCTCCAGAAAGGTTTGATTTTCTCTATTGTGAATACATTTGATTCATGAACCACCCTTTCTATAAATGTCATGAAATTGCTGCCATTTGAGATAATCCCCATCAAGTTGTGGAATGGAAATTTTGGGCAGTTCATATGATTGATACATTGTCTGCTGGCGCCACACAGAACTGAAGCATTGTATTTTCCGCGGCCTCAAACGTAGTTACATCATATCCAGCATAGGCTGGATTTTCTGCTAGCCGATGAATCTCATTTCCTCAATTCGTATCCATTGTTTATCGACTACAGATTTGTAGTTCATTTTTTCCCCAGGCTTTATATGCCTTAAGGTTGTGGATAATGCCTCTAGCAGCGCAAATAAAAATAAGAAATGAGTAATAATAGTGTATTTTTTTTTTAATTTAGTTGGTTTTTAGGTTTTATTTCCGGTATTGTAATTTTTTTGCACTGATAATAAATTTATACATAACATTTTTTGGATTTATTTTATTTGAATTATTGATATCTTTTTATCAATTGTTGACTGATGCAAAAATTATATTACCAAGCTTCCTAGGTCAGAATCTGCTGACGCTAGAAATTTATTCATGGGAATGCAAACAGAGTTGTTGAGTTGAACAAACTTTATTTATTTATTGATCGCCTTGTTAACACACATCGTTGTTAAATGTTTGGTGAAAGTGATCACTTAGTTGATCAACTTTTAACATTGGATATGCACTGCTTTTCCCGTTATGGAAAGTCAACTACTAATTTTCCAAATAAACCTTTCAAGTCGCCAAGCTGACTTGAATACACCAAGCAATGATTGCCAAGTTAATCAATAGCTATGATAATGTCGTGACCCCAGATTGATGTGTAATGATCATCAATTTGTGCCCAAGCTGAGGAGTAAACTTGTTCCAAAGCGTGCAAAGAAAGCAGTAGCCTAGTTGACCAGTTTCCTACTCTTCATTGTAGAGAAATTCGTCTGAGTTGCGGGATCATCAAAATGTTAAATGAAAGACGTTAGTATTTCTTGATTTTTCATTAATGTTTATTTATTTATCTATAAATAGCCACTAGCATATAAACCAGTGACTGGTAGTTGTCGCAACAAACACATATATTTAGTGGACTTCGAAACGAATATACAATGCTAGGGATGGGGGCGAAAGGCAAAGCGATGCACACCCGCTGCAATTGGCTACAATTGGTATATGATTTAATTATTTATTTTTTTTATAGCAAAAATATAGGCCACCAACTAGGTCTGCTAACCATATCAGGTCTACTTATGACTAAGGAGCCATCGATATATATAATCTATGTTCTACTTAATTTTAATATTTATTTCCCTTGTTTTTTTTATAATGATATAATGACTATGATTGTCTTATTGTTATATTATTTTATATAAGCTGAACACCAACATACTCGAAGCCGTTAAATACCTGTTCAAGTTATTCAACGATGACCTCAAAATTTCTGGGGGCGGGGTTTTCTGCAGTAGAACTCGGCATAGGGTTGACGATCTTCACGGTTGCCTGCTCTTGACTTTTGTGCCTATGAGCATCTCCTTATTCCATGGGCCATCAAAAAAATCAATGGCCACATAGAAGACGATAACTCGGTGTGCCGGCGGGATGGGGTGTTTTGGCAAGTTTCCGATTTGCTTAGCTCTCAGTTTCCATTGAATGTTGCTTAGCTAAGCTGCAACTTCATGAATTGCGCTGTTGTAGAAGCTGGTTTTGTTGGGTCAATGCTGAAGTTGCTAAACCGTACAACTGACAGTTTTAATGTGTCTGTCGTAGGCTGACGATGACCTGTTATTTGGACAGCAGTACTCCTGGGCATACACGTCAGGACTAGAGTTAACAATCCAAGTACTGTAGTGGCAAATATCTACTTATTTTTATGATACATGTTGTACCAAACAAATGATCTGTTTGTGTGTTCATTGTTTAGCTGATGAAATTGTTCCAAATCTGCTCTTAAAAACTCAGTGTGTTGATTCTGTTGTTTGTTGCGGCTATGATGAGAATTTGAATGATCATAATTACAATCCCATGAGTTCTAATTGGAGTTGGGTGCAAGCCGAGAGCGTGAAAGTTGCATGGATCGAATTCGAAAATTACCTTTGAAAGGGAGCGCATTCTTTTTATTTCGAAATCACGTCAGTTAACACTTATATAAATACATACTTATACATATATAAAAAAAAATTAATATACATAGTAAATACATACATACATATATATACATTGATACATACATCAAATAAAAAGAGTCACATGTGTTGGTTAAATTTGGTAATATTTTAATGCCAATTTAATTATTTGAGTGCGTCGCATCGGAGTGCAAATTAATTGTTTCTAACTGGACCACACCCTTTGTTTAATTCGACGAAAGAATCGATGGAAAGTTGATTCCAAACCGGAAGTCCCAGGTAAAGTGTTAAAAATGTCTTTGGTATTTATGCTGTCCATCTTGAGCACAGGCTTTCAATTTATAGCACAAAAAGTAAAAAAAAATAAAAATTGCATATACATATTTATGTATAAAATTACTCATGTACATATACTTACATATACAATTTATGAATAACTAATTACTAGCAAATGAATCGCTAAACTTAATTCCTTTTGCATTGTTTAGAAGCGAAATTTCGAATCGTTAGATTCCAATTTTTTGGTTAAGCTACTACCATAAAAATTATTCGTCGGTGTTTGTAGCAAAAAATCTGAATTTCTTTTCTTGTTGACAAGCACAAAAAATTATGTTTTGTCGACCCTCTCTCCCCCGTTGTGTTGTTGTTACTGGCATCGGTGGCGCGCTTACAACTCGTGGCGCGCTTACAACTGGTGTCGCGCTACCCGATTCCGAATTGCGAACCCTGCTTAAGGCGAAGAGCAAATAGCAAGAACTGCTTTAAAACGGATTTAAGTCGGATGGTGCGACTCATATTGAGGTGACCACATCCAAGATCCATACTCCAAAATAGGACGGATAAAAATAACTTTAGTTCTATAAGCATCGTCAAATTCTTTTGACCATCTTTTAATGAAACCGAGAACCCTAATGGCCTTTGCGACTGTGGTGGGCCAAAATGACTACCTTGCGGTACACCCGATGTCACATGAATGGAAAGGAAAAGAGGTAAAAACCCAATTCGTTCAGTAAGAAAGTAATAGGGTATGATTAACAGAATCAAAGTCTTTGCTGAAGTCAGTGTATATAACATCAGCTTGTTTAGCATTTTTGAACCCCTTGATAATCAGAGAAGTAAATTCTAAAATTTTAGTGGTTGTAGTTCTACGTTTCACAAACCCATGTTGTGATAGCGAAATAATAGAGCTGCGAAAATGTTGCAATTGCGAAGTTATGATTTTCTTAAAAGCTTTTAAAATACCCCTATAGTTAGAGGCTTCGGAGTTTTTGCCATTTTTATGCTGAGGAATAAAATACGACTACTTTCAAATAGATGGAAAAGAGGAAGATATAAAAGCAATTTTAAAATGGGTTTACATAAAACATTTGCACAGAACCTGAGTACACATCCAGGTATACCATCTGGCCCTTTAAAGAGGTTTAAAGTTAATCGGCAATGGCCTGATCAATGTTAGCTTTTTTATTTTAAAATGACAAAAAAGGTGGGTGTCCATTAATTATTAAAATTGAAGCTTACAACGCTGAAGATAATTCTTATAGCATTGCGTATTAAGCATCATGAATTTTTAACAAGCGACTGTATACAGAGCGTAATCTGATAAACGACGTGTTTTTTGAAACTTCTTATAATATCGAGTCTTCACATTTTCCAAATTGTATATTTCACGAGAGAACTAGGGCGGTTATTAAGCCGCTTCTACCTACCAAAAGGCACACAAATATCAAAAGGTGAATTTAGAGTATCATAACAGAAGCGAACAGCTGAGGTCATATCTCTGCAAATATACAGGTAAGACCAATCGGTAGTAATAATGATTTCATTAGGGCTGGCAAAGTCAGACTTACGAAAGCACCTATTTAGAGGTATCTCAGTAGAGCCAAGTAATGGTAATAGAGAGGGCAGATCGATTTTTCAATTAAATGTAGAATGAAATTTGTCTTCGAGAAGAACAAATGGTTTAATCCTAGAAACATCACAATAAGAAGAATCCAATACAAAAATAAGATCTAACGATTTTCTGTTAGAATTTAAGACAGGATTCACTTGAAATAAATACTAGAAGGCCATCAATAAAGTCATGTGTTCATCAGTTAGTGACCATGCTAAAGTTTGTAAATTAAAATCACATAAAACTATGAGCATTGCCTCTAAATGATTTAAATAGACCACAATGTCTGACAATGGTGGAATATAGGAAGAAGTAATAAAAGAATTTGTTCACGCCACCGATGAACAGCAGTGAGCGGCGAACAGCAGTGAGGAGTGAGGAAGGTTTTTTGATCCTCGGCGAACACGGGCACACTAAGGAGGTGACCAGAATTGTAATGGGAATCGCCATTATTTTTTAGTCCGAGAATTTTGCACGACCACCCGCACTTTTCTCTTTATACAAATATCTAGTTTCCTTTAAGCCGAAGTTCGTGTGTGAAGTTTTTCTGAAAATAAAATCATAGTGTTAAATGAAGTATACTGCGCGTTTTAGTTCACCTTCACACACCCCCATCAACTCACCCATACCAGAGGAAATTGACACCCGCCATATTTCTGGTATTTATCTGGATCCTTCCGCCCCTGCACAATTATTGTTCCTTTGAGCCGGACATTCTTCCGCTTTTCCAGCTTGTTTCGGCGGAATTCCTGATAAGTACAACATTTCGGATTAAAAATCTTATTTACATTATATCCCATTACATACTACAATTGTACATGCCTGACCTGTCCCATAGTTTACATGGTATTTTCCGATCCTATTTCCAGCGTTTTTATATTCCATTTAACCTCGCTTCCGATTTTTTTCTCCATCCACATACATATGTACATATATGTGTGGGAATGGAACGAATCACAAGAAGCGGACGATTGTATTAAACCAGTACTGAGGGCCATAAGTTTGAATTTAACAATGTAATCGATAAGAAAAAAGAATATATAATAGAAGAGAGTAAAATGAAGTCTTGATGACGGGTGTGTTCCTCGTGGCTGCTCGACAATAAAATAGAATGTTTTGAAAAAATAAAAGGCAATCCAACAAATTTGGTCTCAGAAGTGAGATGCAATTATATTGTGCATCGAACGAACTTGCATGCAGCAAAACAATGTTGTTAAATAAAGAACACTAATAATTGAAATAAATAAGTTCCAAGTAATTAACATTACGCTCACAGAGAGAAAGAAGGTATAATTCAAATTGGATTGATGCAATCATTAAAGTAAATCAATACAAATTAATGTCAAAATTAAAACGAATTAAAAGATTGGCTTGAATAAAAGTAAAGTAAAGTCATTTTGAAATATTGGAAAAGAAAATATTATATTTTGTAATTGCTGAAACAGAGACAAAGACAAATTACTAACAATAGAATAAGATTAAATTATTGTGAAATATTTCTGCTGTAACGAGTAAGCTACGACGAATGCAAAATGAATCGAGAACATTTCGGTTTGGTGGCTGACGAAGTCGAGGTTGAATCGGAAAATGATGATGCAGTATCATTTCATACAGCACCAAATGTAGTTAGAAATAATTTTACTTTGCGAGACATTGAGGATTCTCTTTCTTCGTTCAGTGGGTCTGGTCAACCGTCAATAGAGAATTGGTTACGGGATTTTGAAGATAATGCAGAAGCAGTTCAATGGTTGTACATAAGTTGCTGCTAAACAGACGCAAACGCACAAATGAAGATTTTCATGAATACCTTTATAGTCTGAAGGAAATAGGGAGTTCCATAAATTTAGATGAAGCTAGTCCTATAGAATATTTCACAAAAGGAATACCCGATTCAAAAGCTAACAAAAGTAACTTGTATCAGGCAAAGTCAGTCATTCAGCTGAATGAACAGATTACAATTTACAATTGGCTCACAAGTGGCCAATGTAAACAAAAAGCATAATGAGAGGGATAATAGAAAAGACGAAATATTTAAACAGCCGAGAAAATGTTTTAAGTGTGGCGAAGTATCTCATTTGTCGAGTGAGTGTCCGAAGATAAAATGCTTTAAATCAGTATGTCGGACACGTAATATAGATACTAAAAAGGAGTACAATAGGGCTAACGCCATGTCCAAGGAAATTAATGTAAATGGTAAATCTATTTCTAAACCATATCACGTGGAAACGTTGAGCTGTGGGCACTCATAGATACAGGATCTATGTGATCTATGTTTAATGAGAGATGACATTGTCAGAAAACTTCATGGTATAGAATTAAGCAATGAACCAAACCGTTTATTTGGAGTGTGTAAAAGTGAGTTAAATACTGTAGGTAGTTTCAAAAGTTTCAAAGCGCAGGTGATCTTTGATGGTCTTCAATGGCCCTTAACTTTCCATGTTTATAGCAAAGAGGATATTGACTATGAAGTAGTAATTGGAAATGAGCTTTTAGAATTAGCTGACATGGTTATCACGAAAGGAAATGTTACTTTTAAGGCTAGAGAAGAAGTGAAAGAAGTGGAAACTCAGACGAGTATAGTATACACGAATTCGAGGGTTTGTGCTTATCAACCGAAGAAGAAAAGTGTGAAATGGATTTGTGACATTTTAAGTCAAGAAACTTATTGACAGTTATGTACCACAGTCGTCAAAAGAGAGTCCAGTCGAAATGAAAATTTTATAAAGTGACGAGTGCCCAGTATACGAGCGACCGAGGCGGTTATCTTTCGTTGACAAGGGCATTGTGCATTCGACAGTAGAGAAATGTCTGCTATAGTTCTTGTTCTAAAAAAGGATGGAGAAAAAGACTTTGCTGTGATTATAGACGTTTGAATGCTAAGATTGTAAGAGAACATTTTCCAATGCCATTAATAAACGATGTAATTGAGAGTAACAAGGTAATAAAGTGTTTACAACTTTGGATCTTGAGAATGGATATTTTCATGTTCCGGTCGAACCCAACTCAAGAAAGTATACTGCATTTGTGACACATAGCGGTCATCAAAGGGCATCAAAGTTTGGTTTGCGCATTAAATGGCAGAAGTGTCAGTTCATAAAAGAAAGTATAGAGTTTTTGGGATACATTGCTGAAAAGGATACCATAAGGCCTTCTAAAGCAAAAACGCAGGCGGTGAAAAACTACCCAAAACCGCAGAACTGTAAGAGTATGCAAAGGTTCCTGGGATTAACTTCATATTTTCGTCGTTTCATAGAGTCTTACGCATTAATAGCGAAGCCACTGTCAGACTTGCTTAGAAAAGATGCAACGTTTGCAAATCGCATTTGAACAGCTAAATTCCTTTATTAGCGCGACAGTTTTATTTATTTATTTATTTACGTCAACTAACACAACAGTTGACGAAAAACCTTAAGCTAATAGACAGATAACAACTTATTGAAGAAGGTAGCTTAGCTTTATACACAACTAAACATCCCCGAAGAGGAGGTGTTTTATTTGCACAAGGTGCCAACTATGCCCCGATTCACAGCCAATATGGTCAGGTATGAGTTGCAAGAAATCCAAATCCAGTCCAAGTCCACAATGTATTTAGCGGTTTCGTTGTAGATGATTGAAAAGTATAGCTCGAAGAGAAGTGACAGACAGATGAGGAGAGATAAGGTGAGAAAGGTTGTTAAAAGATTGGCAAAGAACACGAAAAGGTTCGTGAAGAGAGTAGTTAGTCAGACATCTACTAAGGTGAATAGGAAAAAAGTTTTTGGTCCGACGTGAGGGAACACAAAAATATAGCGTATCTAGTAAATTGGTAGAAATGACATCACCATTGACTAGTTTATGGAAAAAGAGAATGCCAAATACGAGCCTACAGTTGTAAAGTGAAGGAAGATTAATAAGAAGAAGTCTGTCAGAATAAGAAGGAAGGCGAAGACTCCGGTCCCAATTAAGACCGCGTAACGCGAACGTAGGGAATTGCTTCTGAACCGATTCAATACTACGCTGGTGAACATCATATTGAGGATTCCACACTGGCGAGCAATATTCGAGAATAGAGCGAACTAACGAAGTGCATAAAACCTTTGTTACATAGGGTTCATCAAATTCTTTGGCCCAACGTATTATGAAACCAAGAAGTCTGCATGCTCTATTGACAATTGAAGATATATGAATATTAAATGAAAGTTTTGGGTCAAACATAACTCCTAAGTCTTTGAATGATGGCACACCATCTAACAGAACAGACTTAATAGAATAATGATATAGGAATGGAGACAAACGACTGAATGATAGAAAAGAGCACGTACAAGGATCCCATTATGGATTTAATTGTAGTCCCATCACTGATGGAAGAGGAATTAATTAAAATTGCACATAGAAAGGGTCATTTTTCTGTTAAAAGAAAGAAAGAACTTGAGAGAAAGTTTTACGTACTGAAGTTTTTCCAAAAAGCCAATAATATTGTAAAAAAACTGTATCGAATGCATTGTCTCGGAAAGGAAGGCAGGCAAGAAAGAAGGTTTCTTAGCTCCAATAAATAAAGAAGATAACCCTTTAGGGACTTATCATGTGGATCATGTAGGACATATGGATCCGACAGCGAAAAGTTATAATTATCTAATTGTAGTTGTCGACGTGTTTTCGAAATTTGTTTGGCTCTATCTAACAAAGAACACCGCATCCGAAGCTGTATTAGATAGACTTAGGCATCAAGCATCAGTTCTTGGAAATCCAAGGCTATTATATCAGATAGAGAAGCTGTATTTGTTTCTCACAAGTTCGGAAATTATTGTAAAGAGCAAAACATTCAACATTTAATGATAGTTACTGGAGTACCGAGGGGAAATGGTCAAGTAGAACGTATCCATAAAATAAATATTCCTATGTTAATTTTGTTATGAAAATTCGACTATGTGGTATATGTACGTTGAAAGAGTACAACAAGAAATTAATAGTACCCCCCCAGAAGCACAAACGTGTCGCCGTTCAAAATATTAACCGGTGTCGAAATGACGACTAATAGTTTCCCTAAATTACAAGAACTTTTGGAAGAGTGTGAGGAATATTATAAATCATAATAATATCCCACACAACAAACCAACAGCGAGGCAATACAAAGGTGTGAATAACGCACCAGATACAAGATATAGCCAAGACACGAACCAGATGTACGATATACGATACAAGACATAGCCGAGACACGAACCAGATGTACGATATACGACCAATATTGGCACTGGTCGATCGAACCAGTGCAACGCAAATAAGTTACGATCAAATGCAATGGATCGAACCACACGCAACCGCGAGCAATTTCGTACAAGCGGGAAGATGCGTGGGAAGCATAATGTGAGAAGTTGGAAATTACACGACATACGACACGGCTACGATCAAACACGACCGATCGGACCGCACGCAACCGCGAGAGATTTCGTACAAGCGGGAAGATGCGTGGGAAGCAGAATGCAAAAAAAACCAATATGCATACATACGACGGGCAACCAGGTCCAACATGGCTCGATCGAACCTGTGACGTACGATCGAGCATGATGATCGAGCCGCATACGACCGATGGCAAATTTCGTACAAGCGGGAAGATGCGTGGGAGGCATAATGTATAAAATCGGCTATGTAAGAGCAAATAAGGGCAAGCGAAAAAGGGCATTGGCCCAGTGAGACAATTTAAGAGCACAGAGAGGCCACAATAGAAATGCATGCATTGACGTACAATGCATGTACAAGCATACACTCACAATACATGTATGCTATGCGTGTATGACCGCGAGAGGGAGTACCGGTGGCTTATGGGTGCTCTCTGCCTACGTCACACACAAGAGATCAAAGCAGTGAGAGCATGAACTGCCGAAATTATGAGAACAAAGTGAGGGCCAAGCAAGCCCACGAGACGGGTGCGGGGCATGCATGCATGTATGAAACGATAATGGTTTGTGGATTGGATAGGGGAATATGCGAACCGAAGGGGGAGGGATGAACAATGGGGAAGCCCTCTATCTGATAGATACGATATGCGGATGAATGTGCATTGTATGGGAAATTAAACGATTTCGTATGTTAATTTAATCAATATGATTATCGTTAAACAATAACTTAAGTTAATATAATTGTCATATATATGTATGTAAATATAATAAGGAGAGAATATGTGTGAAATTGGGTATGACAAGTGGATCAAAGGGAGCGACGGGCAAAGGCAGCGATGAAAGCAGAGAAAGTCAACGGGATACGATGGGCGGCCAATAGAAAGGCGACGCCGGCATAAGAAAGGGATGCAAGTCGATATGTACAAATGAGAAAGACAGGGACAAGGAATAAATGGGCGCGCAGCCACAAAGAAAGTGGACATATGCGCCAAAGATTTACGGGACTTTCACCACGCATAGCAACAAGTGGATGCGTGGGTGAAAGCAGAGGGCCGATGGAAATGTACCAGCTGTATAGCGGTACTACACCAAGCTATTCCTGAGGCCGCGGGAGTTGCCTATATAAAGGCAACGCCCGTCATTAGGAGATTATGAAGTCATCAAGTCATGAAGTCATCAAGTAGTGATCAAGTAACAAGTAATTAAGGCCTTACGAGTAACCTTAAGAACTTATCAAGGAAACAGAAGGAGCAAAGGAAAAACAAGGAACTATACAGGCCTTACGAGTAACCTGTACAGTTCATTTCGACAGCAACAAATCCTTAAATAAGGATAGTAAACACCGTACCCAAGCTAGAGTGAGTGGGAGAGAAGCCAAGCATTTCCAGGAGTATCCAAAGTCAATGGTAGGCACGAGGATATATCCTACTGCCGAAATTCCAGGATCTATATATCCTGACGAATACCAATTATTGAGGAACATCCTGCCAAAGCCATAAAACAAGGGCCATCTCAACGAGCATAGCGAAAGGGTGCAGAGGTGTGGAGCACAACTCAAGCATATGATACAGACCGAGACAATAATCGGCAACAGAAGCAAGAGGAAGGCAAGAAGCGACGACGAGGGATTTAAAGTAACTCACCAACGCTGTCCAAGTCCAGACCTACCGCAGAGAAACTTGTCATAACCAATCAAGCCCATAACGATCGCAAATAAACGTATTATAAAAAATCAAATCAATAAACAAACTGTTCTGATTTCACCGGGGCACAAAATAAATTTTGTTGTGCCGAACCTAGCCCAAGAGATATTATAAATATCCCGAAGGACGAGAAAGGATCGTTACAACTGGCGCCCAACGTGCTATACTGGTGAAATTTAGAAATAAAAATACAGTTTATAAATCATAAAAAGATCAAAAATGGGAAAAGGATGGATTTACCACATGAAGAAGGAGGATTTGGTACAGACAGGCCAAAGGATCGGGACCGAGATAACCGGCACAGTGGAGGAAATGAGGAAACAGCTAGGCGAGTGGGTAGAAAGGAATGAAACGGACCCAGACTGGAAGGAGGAAATAAATAGATTGGAAACAAAGTACTCGAAAAATATAAAAATGAAAACAATAGCAAGCACATCAAAAACATGCGAAAGTGAGGCTGAGGAATTCCAGAAAATAAACATCGCCACACTAGCAATTACCACCAAGATGGGGAAGCGAAGGAGCCCTAGATAGCGCAGAGACAAAAAGGGACATAAGGAGACAAACAATAGACCCCAAGAAAACGGCACCACATACAACAAACAAGACCACCGAATACGCCAAGGTGGCAAAACAAGTGAGGGAGTGGAAATTCAGGTTCGACGGCAATTCCAGACCACTAGAGTTCATAGAACAGATCGAGTGGTCAGCAGACATGTATGGCATCGAACTGGACATGATCCCGAGAGCGATGCCAGAGCTACTGAAAGATAGGGCACTCAAATGGTACGTCGCAAACAATAAGCAGTGGCGAACATGGAAGGAATTTGTTGAGGGCTTCAAGAAATATTTCTTGCCGAAAGGATTCTTCAACAAATTGGCTGATCAAGTGAAAAATCGCAAGCAAAACAGAAACGAGTACTTCAAGGACTATATGGTGGATATGCAAACATTGATGAGACCCCTAAAAATACCAGAGTACGAACAATTGGAGGTCATATTGGAAAATTGCACTCCAGATCTAAAAATATTCGTTCGGCCGCACAGGGTCAGAGATCTAGATGAGCTGATGCAGTTGGCAGAAGAACACGAGATGCTCGAACAAGAGCGATTCGAGTTCCATCGCGAAAACAATGCTCAAAGAACACATAACAACCAATCAAACCACAGAGGAGGAAATAATCACGGGCCACCAGTCACACAGTGCCGAAGATGCCAGGACAATAGCATGGAGAATCATTCGAGACCAAACCAAGAAAACAAGAACGTCCGAGACGGAAAAGTCTTGAACCCGAATCAGGCATGCCGCAGATGCGGGGGAGCCGGACACTGGGCCAGGGAATGCAACAATCAGAGACTCAATTTCTGCTGGCAGTGTGGAAAAGTGGGCAAAAGGACGAAAGAATGTTGTTGGAGTCCGGGAAACGAAAGGCGGTTCCAGCCTATCAGGGGCGAGCAGGGACCCAGCCAACAAGCTCCGCACCACTAATA
The DNA here is from genome assembly GCA_018903935.1 of Drosophila insularis. Classification (NCBI taxonomy): domain Eukaryota; kingdom Metazoa; phylum Arthropoda; class Insecta; order Diptera; family Drosophilidae; genus Drosophila; species Drosophila insularis. Next base: position 162,869 of record JAEIFP010000054.1, read on the forward strand.
GGCCAAGTAGTAGAAGAAGAGGATCAATTGTCAGCGATTGTCGAGATAGCAGGAATACAGATGAAAGCGACAATTGACTCCGGAGCCACGAGTAGCTTCATCAGCAAGCAGATATTGGAAACAGTGAGGAATAAGGGAAAATGGGAGAACACACACAAACAGGTATACATGGCAGACGGAAAGGTGCGAGACATTGAAGAGCAATGGACAGGATGCGTGAGATTCGGACACAAGGAAATCCACATGCCATTTCTGGTCATGCCAGAAGGAATGGATGCGCTAATATTGGGGTGGAATTTCCTCCGGATTATGAACACAGAAATATCGTGTGGTGGCCACAAAGTGCAAATACCGACAGTAAGGCGAATACAGGGCAGGCGCGTAGAAAGAATATCCATCATGGTCACTCAGAAGAGTGACCAGCAAGAAATACAAAGCTTTCTGAGTCAGGAATTGAAGGAATTAGGGAAAGTTAAGGGACTGTCAAAGGTGGGGATACATCGCATAACGATGAAGGACGATATCCCAATAAAACAAAGGTATTACCCGAAAAACCCGAAAATACAAGGAGAAATCAATGCAAAGGTCGACGAACTGTTGACAATGGGATGCATAGAACCATCACAAAGCCCATATAGCTCACCCATAGTGATGGTGAGAAAGAAACAGACAGGCAAATGGAGATTATGCGTAGATTTTAGACAGATTAACGCAAAATCTATAAAGGATGCATACCCAATGCCACGCATCGATTACATCTTGAATCAACTACGCGAAGCAAAATTCATAAGCAGCTTAGATCTGAAGGACGGATACTGGCAGATTCCGTTAGAAGAGAAAAGTAGACCAATGACGGCATTCACAGTCCCAGGGAAGGGGTTATTCCAATGGAAAGTAATGCCATTCGGTTTACACTCAGCATCAGCAACTTTCCAACGCGCACTGGACCAAGTCATTGGCCCAGAAATGATACCAAACGCATTCGCATACCAAGATGACATTGTGATAGTGAGCAAAACAATCGAAGAACACATGAATCATCTACAAGAAGTGTTCAGGAGATTGAAGGAAGCAAACTTGAGAATTAATGCCGAGAAGTGCCAATTCTTTAGAAAAGAGCTAAAATTTCTAGGCCACTTGGTGACAGAAAACGGTATTGCAACGGACCCAGAAAAGGTGGCCGCAATAGCCCAATTAGAACCACCAACTTGCACAAAGGAATTACGCCAGTACTTAGGAGTGGCATCCTGGTACAGACGGTTCGTACCAGGTTTTGCAGCACTAACACACCCATTGAACGAACTACTAAAGAAGAGAACAAAGTGGCACTGGAGCGAGGAGCATCAGGCAGCATTCGATGCTGTAAAGGAAAGGCTGACGAGTGGCCCAGTATTGGCATGTCCAGACTTCACAAAAACGTTTGTGCTCCAGACGGATGCAAGTAACATGGGATTAGGAGCCATATTGGTACAAAACACTGAGGATGGAGAGAGAGTGCTATCATACCTGTCAAGAGAATTAAACCCAGCGGAAAAGAACTATTCGGCAACAGAAAAGGAATGCCTAGCGATAGTATGGGCAATACGCAAACTAAAACCATACCTTGAAGGATACCGATTTAAAGTGGTAACAGATCACATGGCGTTGAAGTGGTTGAATAGCATAGAAAGCCCTACGGGCCGTATAGCCCGATGGGCACTGGAACTGCAACAATACGACTTCGAAATAGCATACAGAAAGGGCAAATTAAACGTTGTCGCAGACGCTTTGTCAAGGCAACCAATGGAAGGGTGCAAAAGAATAATAGATAATGGTGCCAGATTAAGACAAGCAAACAACGATTGTGGGTGGATTCAAGACATAATGGGAAAAATAAAACAACAACCACAGAAATATCCGGATTACATTATAGAAAATAGTCAGGTATACAGAAACATTCCGCACAGAGCAGGCCAAGAAGAAGTGGTAGCTTGGAAACTATGTGTGCCAAAAACACTACGTAATCAAGTAATGGCCGAAAACCACACGGCAACAACAGCAGGGCATACAGGGAGCAGGCGAACTACTGCCAGGACCGCAGCAAGATATTACTGGCCAGGAATGCAACGAGATATCAGGACATTTGTAGGAAAGTGTACGATATGCCAACAATATAAACCCAGCCAACAGCAGGCAGCGGGAAAGATGCTAACACAAATACCGGAAGAACCATGGGCTACAGTATGCGCTGACTTTGTAGGACCGTTGCCAAGATCGAAACACGGAAATTCGATGCTACTAGTAATCATTGACAGGTTTTCGAAATGGACAGAACTGATACCGATGCGGAAGGCAACGGCAGAAAGTCTAGTTAAGGCCTTTCGAGAGAGGATACTATCTCGATTCGGAGCTCCAAAAATGGTGATAACGGACAATGGAGTTCAATTCACTAGCAGGATATTCAAAAAAATGTTAGAAGAATGGGGATGCCAACACCAACTGACAGCACCGTACACGCCACAAGAAAACCCAACCGAAAGTGCAAATAGAACAGTAAAAACAATGATTGCTCAGTTTACGGGGGAAAATCAACGCAACTGGGATGAAAGTTGGCCAGAAATAACTCTAGCAGTGAATACAAGCCAATCAGAGGCAACAGGATTCACGCCAGCGTATGTAATACAGGGGCGTGAACCAAGAATGCCGGGTGCACTATACGATAATGTCACGATAGGCACAGGAAAGCAAACGATACCACCAGACGCGAAGGTGAAACAAATGCAAGAGCTGTTCGAATTAATACGGCGAAATCTGGAAACGGCTGCACAGGATCAGGCCCGCCATTACAATCTGAGACGAAGAGAATGGAGACCAGTGATTGGAGCAACGGTATGGGCAAAAGAACACCACCTTTCAAATGCTGCAGAAGGATTCGCAGCAAAGCTGGCACCAAAGTTTGGAGGCCCATATGAAGTGATAGGCTTTGCGTCTCCGGTCATATGCAAAATACGGCACAAAGAAACGAAAAAAACCAGACAAGCACACATCAGCCAATTGAAGCAACAAGTATGCGAGGAAGAGGATGGCATGAAAATTGATGAGCAATGAGTATGGACGACTCTAATGACATGGCGGCGAGAAATCTGCACAGACCGGCCGGCTGAACAGAGCACTCAAAAACATGAAATTAGAGCTGAAAATCTCAAAGTACATCGTATCGAAAAACTAGCAAAGTCACAAACCGCATCTCAGAGTAAGAGAAAGATATAATAAGTAGGGTAAATAGATGAAAGACACTGATAAAAAAAAAAGATGCGGAACGGGCCAAGAAAAAAAAAAGGAACAAACAGTGAAAAGATGCCCTAATCCGACAACATTTAAGAAAAGATACTCAGTAATCGCCAACATTAGAAGATGCCAATTGGCCAATAAAAGATGCGAGCTGAGTCCAAAAAAAAAAAAAGGCACAAAACAAGCACAAGACAAGCCAAAACCAAAGAAAAACACAAAATAAGCAAAACACACAAAACAAGCAAAAGACAAGCCAAAACCAAAGAAAAAAAAAACACAAAACACAGGCCAAAGCTACAAATGCAAACATATAAAATGCACAAATTCGCAGATGAAAAAATTAACATGCATGAAACAAACACAAGGTACAAGGGACAGGGGAGGGCAAATCACTCCCGAAGAAGGGGGAGTGTGAGGAATATTATAAATCATAATAATATCCCACACAACAAACCAACAGCGAGGCAATACAAAGGTGTGAATAACGCACCAGATACAAGATATAGCCAAGACACGAACCAGATGTACGATATACGATACAAGACATAGCCGAGACACGAACCAGATGTACGATATACGACCAATATTGGCACTGGTCGATCGAACCAGTGCAACGCAAATAAGTTACGATCAAATGCAATGGATCGAACCACACGCAACCGCGAGCAATTTCGTACAAGCGGGAAGATGCGTGGGAAGCATAATGTGAGAAGTTGGAAATTACACGACATACGACACGGCTACGATCAAACACGACCGATCGGACCGCACGCAACCGCGAGAGATTTCGTACAAGCGGGAAGATGCGTGGGAAGCAGAATGCAAAAAAAACCAATATGCATACATACGACGGGCAACCAGGTCCAACATGGCTCGATCGAACCTGTGACGTACGATCGAGCATGATGATCGAGCCGCATACGACCGATGGCAAATTTCGTACAAGCGGGAAGATGCGTGGGAGGCATAATGTATAAAATCGGCTATGTAAGAGCAAATAAGGGCAAGCGAAAAAGGGCATTGGCCCAGTGAGACAATTTAAGAGCACAGAGAGGCCACAATAGAAATGCATGCATTGACGTACAATGCATGTACAAGCATACACTCACAATACATGTATGCTATGCGTGTATGACCGCGAGAGGGAGTACCGGTGGCTTATGGGTGCTCTCTGCCTACGTCACACACAAGAGATCAAAGCAGTGAGAGCATGAACTGCCGAAATTATGAGAACAAAGTGAGGGCCAAGCAAGCCCACGAGACGGGTGCGGGGCATGCATGCATGTATGAAACGATAATGGTTTGTGGATTGGATAGGGGAATATGCGAACCGAAGGGGGAGGGATGAACAATGGGGAAGCCCTCTATCTGATAGATACGATATGCGGATGAATGTGCATTGTATGGGAAATTAAACGATTTCGTATGTTAATTTAATCAATATGATTATCGTTAAACAATAACTTAAGTTAATATAATTGTCATATATATGTATGTAAATATAATAAGGAGAGAATATGTGTGAAATTGGGTATGACAAGTGGATCAAAGGGAGCGACGGGCAAAGGCAGCGATGAAAGCAGAGAAAGTCAACGGGATACGATGGGCGGCCAATAGAAAGGCGACGCCGGCATAAGAAAGGGATGCAAGTCGATATGTACAAATGAGAAAGACAGGGACAAGGAATAAATGGGCGCGCAGCCACAAAGAAAGTGGACATATGCGCCAAAGATTTACGGGACTTTCACCACGCATAGCAACAAGTGGATGCGTGGGTGAAAGCAGAGGGCCGATGGAAATGTACCAGCTGTATAGCGGTACTACACCAAGCTATTCCTGAGGCCGCGGGAGTTGCCTATATAAAGGCAACGATCCTTTCTCGTCCTTCGGGATATTTATAATATCTCTTGGGCTAGGTTCGGCACAACAAAATTTATTTTGTGCCCCGGTGAAATCAGAACAGTTTGTTTATTGATTTGATTTTTTATAATACGTTTATTTGCGATCGTTATGGGCTTGATTGGTTATGACAAGTTTCTCTGCGGTAGGTCTGGACTTGGACAGCGTTGGTGAGTTACTTTGAATCCCTCGTCGTCGCTTCTTGCCTTCCTCTTGCTTCTGTTGCCGATTATTGTCTCGGTCTGTATCATATGCTTGAGTTGTGCTCCACACCTCTGCACCCTTTCGCTATGCTCGTTGAGATGGCCCTTGTTTTATGGCTTTGGCAGGATGTTCCTCAATAATTGGTATTCGTCAGGATATATAGATCCTGGAATTTCGGCAGTAGGATATATCCTCGTGCCTACCATTGACTTTGGATACTCCTGGAAATGCTTGGCTTCTCTCCCACTCACTCTAGCTTGGGTACGGTGTTTACTATCCTTATTTAAGGATTTGTTGCTGTCGAAATGAACTGTACAGGTTACTCGTAAGGCCTGTATAGTTCCTTGTTTTTCCTTTGCTCCTTCTGTTTCCTTGATAAGTTCTTAAGGTTACTCGTAAGGCCTTAATTACTTGTTACTTGATCACTACTTGATGACTTGATAAACTTTCTTGACGGGCGTTGCCTTTATATAGGCAACTCCCGCGGCCTCAGGAATAGCTTGGTGTAGTACCGCTATACAGCTGGTACATTTCCATCGGCCCTCTGCTTTCACCCACGCATCCACTTGTTGCTATGCGTGGTGAAAGTCCCGTAAATCTTTGGCGCATATGTCCACTTTCTTTGTGGCTGCGCGCCCATTTATTTTCTTGTCCTTGTCTAGCTCCCTTGCATCTATGTGCTTCCATCACTTTCCTACAAATGTCCTGATATCTCGTTGCATTCCTGGCCAGTAATATCTTGCTGCGGTCCTGGCAGTAGTTCGCCTGCTCCCTGTATGCCCTGCTGTTGTTGCCGTGTGGTTTTCGGCCATTACTTGATTACGTAGTGTTTTTGGCACACATAGTTTCCAAGCTACCACTTCTTCTTGGCCTGCTCTGTGCGGAATGTTTCTGTATACCTGACTATTTTCTATAATGTAATCCGGATATTTCTGTGGTTGTTGTTTTATTTTTCCCATTATGTCTTGAATCCACCCACAATCGTTGTTTGCTTGTCTTAATCTGGCACCATTATCTATTATTCTTTTGCACCCTTCCATTGGTTGCCTTGACAAAGCGTCTGCGACAACGTTTAATTTGCCCTTTCTGTATGCTATTTCGAAGTCGTATTGTTGCAGTTCCAGTGCCCATCGGGCTATACGGCCCGTAGGGCTTTCTATGCTATTCAACCACTTCAACGCCATGTGATCTGTTACCACTTTAAATCGGTATCCTTCAAGGTATGGTTTTAGTTTGCGTATTGCCCATACTATCGCTAGGCATTCCTTTTCTGTTGCCGAATAGTTCTTTTCCGCTGGGTTTAATTCTCTTGACAGGTATGATAGCACTCTCTCTCCATCCTCAGTGTTTTGTACCAATATGGCTCCTAATCCCATGTTACTTGCATCCGTCTGGAGCACAAACGTTTTTGTGAAGTCTGGACATGCCAATACTGGGCCACTCGTCAGCCTTTCCTTTACAGCATCGAATGCTGCCTGATGCTCCTCGCTCCAGTGCCACTTTGTTCTCTTCTTTAGTAGTTCGTTCAATGGGTGTGTTAGTGCTGCAAAACCTGGTACGAACCGTCTGTACCAGGATGCCACTCCTAAGTACTGGCGTAATTCCTTTGTGCAAGTTGGTGGTTCTAATTGGGCTATTGCGGCCACCTTTTCTGGGTCCGTTGCAATACCGTTTTCTGTCACCAAGTGGCCTAGAAATTTTAGCTCTTTTCTAAAGAATTGGCACTTCTCGGCATTAATTCTCAAGTTTGCTTCCTTCAATCTCCTGAACACTTCTTGTAGATGATTCATGTGTTCTTCGATTGTTTTGCTCACTATCACAATGTCATCTTGGTATGCGAATGCGTTTGGTATCATTTCTGGGCCAATGACTTGGTCCAGTGCGCGTTGGAAAGTTGCTGATGCTGAGTGTAAACCGAATGGCATTACTTTCCATTGGAATAACCCCTTCCCTGGGACTGTGAATGCCGTCATTGGTCTACTTTTCTCTTCTAACGGAATCTGCCAGTATCCGTCCTTCAGATCTAAGCTGCTTATGAATTTTGCTTCGCGTAGTTGATTCAAGATGTAATCGATGCGTGGCATTGGGTATGCATCCTTTATAGATTTTGCGTTAATCTGTCTAAAATCTACGCATAATCTCCATTTGCCTGTCTGTTTCTTTCTCACCATCACTATGGGTGAGCTATATGGGCTTTGTGATGGTTCTATGCATCCCATTGTCAACAGTTCGTCGACCTTTGCATTAATTTCTCCTTGTATTTTCGGGTTTTTCGGGTAATACCTTTGTTTTATTGGGATATCGTCCTTCATCGTTATGCGATGTATCCCCACCTTTGACAGTCCCTTAACTTTCCCTAATTCCTTCAATTCCTGACTCAGAAAGCTTTGTATTTCTTGCTGGTCACTCTTCTGAGTGACCATGATGGATATTCTTTCTACGCGCCTGCCCTGTATTCGCCTTACTGTCGGTATTTGCACTTTGTGGCCACCACACGATATTTCTGTGTTCATAATCCGGAGGAAATTCCACCCCAATATTAGCGCATCCATTCCTTCTGGCATGACCAGAAATGGCATGTGGATTTCCTTGTGTCCGAATCTCACGCATCCTGTCCATTGCTCTTCAATGTCTCGCACCTTTCCGTCTGCCATGTATACCTGTTTGTGTGTGTTCTCCCATTTTCCCTTATTCCTCACTGTTTCCAATATCTGCTTGCTGATGAAGCTACTCGTGGCTCCGGAGTCAATTGTCGCTTTCATCTGTATTCCTGCTATTTCGACAATCGCTGACAATTGATCCTCTTCTTCTACTAGTTGGCTTATTAGTGGTGCGGAGCTTGTTGGCTGGGTCCCTGCTCGCCCCTGATAGGCTGGAACCGCCTTTCGTTTCCCGGACTCCAACAACATTCTTTCGTCCTTTTGCCCACTTTTCCACACTGCCAGCAGAAATTGAGTCTCTGATTGTTGCATTCCCTGGCCCAGTGTCCGGCTCCCCCGCATCTGCGGCATGCCTGATTCGGGTTCAAGACTTTTCCGTCTCGGACGTTCTTGTTTTCTTGGTTTGGTCTCGAATGATTCTCCATGCTATTGTCCTGGCATCTTCGGCACTGTGTGACTGGTGGCCCGTGATTATTTCCTCCTCTGTGGTTTGATTGGTTGTTATGTGTTCTTTGAGCATTGTTTTCGCGATGGAACTCGAATCGCTCTTGTTCGAGCATCTCGTGTTCTTCTGCCAACTGCATCAGCTCATCTAGATCTCTGACCCTGTGCGGCCGAACGAATATTTTTAGATCTGGAGTGCAATTTTCCAATATGACCTCCAATTGTTCGTACTCTGGTATTTTTAGGGGTCTCATCAATGTTTGCATATCCACCATATAGTCCTTGAAGTACTCGTTTCTGTTTTGCTTGCGATTTTTCACTTGATCAGCCAATTTGTTGAAGAATCCTTTCGGCAAGAAATATTTCTTGAAGCCCTCAACAAATTCCTTCCATGTTCGCCACTGCTTATTGTTTGCGACGTACCATTTGAGTGCCCTATCTTTCAGTAGCTCTGGCATCGCTCTCGGGATCATGTCCAGTTCGATGCCATACATGTCTGCTGACCACTCGATCTGTTCTATGAACTCTAGTGGTCTGGAATTGCCGTCGAACCTGAATGTCCACTCCCTCACTTGTTTTGCCACCTTGGCGTATTCGGTGGTCTTGTTTGTTGTATGTGGTGCCGTTTTCTTGGGGTCTATTGTTTGTCTCCTTATGTCCCTTTTTGTCTCTGCGCTATCTAGGGCTCCTTCGCTTCCCCATCTTGGTGGTAAATATGGTGGGATTGCTAGTGTGGCGATGTTTATTTTCTGGAATTCCTCAGCCTCACTTTCGCATGTTTTTGATGTGCTTGCTATTGTTTTCATTTTTATATTTTTCGAGTACTTTGTTTCCAATCTATTTATTTCCTCCTTCCAGTCTGGGTCCGTTTCATTCCTTTCTACCCACTCGCCTAGCTGTTTCCTCATTTCCTCCACTGTGCCGGTTATCTCGGTCCCGATCCTTTGGCCTGTCTGTACCAAATCCTCCTTCTTCATGTGGTAAATCCATCCTTTTCCCATTTTTGATCTTTTTATGATTTATAAACTGTATTTTTATTTCTAAATTTCACCAGTATAGCACGTTGGGCGCCAGTTGTAGGAAGATGCAGTAGAAGAGCTAGAAGTTGAACACTCTAACGTTCGCCAGGAAGTTTAGCGATATATTGAGAGAATCCAAGAGGAGAACCTTAAAGGGTATAATAAAAAACGCAAGAAAGAAGCTGAGTATGAGGTAAATGATTTAGTAGATATTAAACGAACGCAATATGATGCAGGATTAAAACTTACAGCGAAATATTTTGGGCCATATAGGGTTGTGAACGTTAAGTCTCATGGACGTTGAGAAGGTAGGGGATCACGAAGGTCCTGGGAAAACCTCAACTGTCGCAGAGTATGTGAAACTATGCTTGTATTCCCTCACATTTATCCATACATTGTCCATACTTATTTATATATCAATATATATTTTTTAATCCGTTGTTTGTTTCTATATATACATAGATATCCGTTCATCTTAAATACTCCTGTTGTCACAAGGCCTTGACGACCCAAAAAGACGAGGAAAGTCTAGCAAATAATAACCACCACATCAAGGCGAAGCACGAATCTGCTGCGGAGAACGCATCGAACAGCTCTGGGCTCAGACTGCGAGTCTTGTGCGTCAGCCAACAGCTCCGTCGGGGCCTCCGGGCCATAGAATTCGTCCGTGTGAGATCGAAACGTTTGATGGCGACAGCCTGGCATGGCCTTCCTTCCGCGACTTGTTTGCTGCCATTTATATCGCCAAAGCGTACATGTCGCAAGTCGCTATACCACTTGAACGCCAAGACACGAGGGGAAGCGAGAACCATCATGTCTAAGTCCCCCCTGACGAATGAGGGCTTCCAAGCCGCGTGGGAGAGCCTCACCGCGTGGTATGAGAATAGCTGTCTGCTTGTCATGACTTAACCCAGACAACTCCTTCAGATTCCCAAGGTGATACAAGAGTTGGGCAAAGCCTTGAGAGAGCTGCAAACGGCGTTTCAAGAGGGTTTAACCGCTCTTAAGCGCTCGGGTGTTAGTACAGAGAATTGGGATGTCCTGCTCATCACGATCTGTACTAGCAAGTTGCCAAATCCTACTGTGGAAACAATGGGTGCCAAATAAGACTGTTGTCTCCACTTGGTACGACTTGAACCAATTCCTCACAGATCGATATCGTGTCCTGGATGCCACTGAAGACCATAAGTCAGCCCCAAGTGTCCAAGCCATCCCCATTGGCACCTCCGCGACTATAAAAGTCCAAGCGTTTCCCGCGAAAGCCCAGCTCAAACCGTCCTCTTGCAAGCTTTGCCATCGGGAAAATCACTCAACTCATCACTCATCACTTTGCCCAAGTTTCCTTGACATGTCCCGAGGCGTACGGAATCTAATAGACAGCAGGGCCTTTGAACTGTTTCTGCTCGCGGTCATAAAGTGAAAGACTGCTCAAGTGCGCATAATTGTCATAAGTGCAAGGAGCGTCATCACACTTTGTTGGATCCTAGCAACGTGTCCGTGTCCCCATCGTCCGCTGCGCAAGTCCCGCCATTCAGGGCTACCGAGCGTCCCTCCACGAGCGGCCAGCTCACAAATGCACACAGTTATTTTGCATCCACCCCAGACAGAGGGCCCTTAGTCACCGCGATTCTCACCCTCCACCATCGTGGTGTGGAACACCATATTCGTGCGTTGATCGACTCGGGGGCCGATTACACCTTCCTATCCGAACGGGTCTTCAACACGGTCCAGCCCCCTTCTCATCTAGTCGACGCCGCAGTTACTGGCATGGGCCAGTGACGCCTTCTCAGGATGGGAAAAACTTCTATCTCCCCCATAACGCTGTATTTATGGCCGACAGCACAACCACCAAGGTATGCGTGGTATTTAATGCATCGAGCCAATCCACACAAGGGATCGGCCTTAACGATGTCTTGCACACCGGGCCCACTCTGCATACTCTCCACTTTCCGTTCGTCTTTACCGCCGATATCACGCAGATGTCTCGGCAAATTATAGTCGATCTCAAAAAATCTTGGGCATTCCCTGGCAAGCCCCCGAGGACGTTTTCTTCTTCACCGTCGCTGATCCCCCCTGAAGGAGTCATGCTCCAAGAGGGAAGTCCTGTCCCATATCCCAAAGCTCTTCGACACCGCGGGCTCCGTTTGTTATTCGAGCGAAGATCTTCATGTAGCAAATCTGGTTGACCGAATGGGGCTGGGATGATGCTCTGCCGTTTCTCTTTCTGCATCAATGGCAAAAATACCTGCAGGATTATCCAGGCCTCAGTCCTCTTCGCATCCCTCCTTGGCTAAATACCGACGATACTGTCGAGTGGGAGCTCCATGCACTCTGTGACGCATCCCAGAAGGCAAACGGAACAGCTCTATATGTGCTGGTCAGTCACAGCGATCAGGTAAGCGTCCATCTATTAACTGCTAAAACCCGCGTTGCCGCGGTCAAAACAGTCTCGCTGTCTCGTCTGGAGTTGTTCGGAGCTGTTTTGTAAGCCGATTTTTAGGCGTCGATCGCCCCCCAACCTCCAATCCAACCTTCAACTTCCCAGTTTTGGACCGAATCTACCATTGTGTTGGCTTGGCTTAATAAGTCCCCGTGCAGTTGGTCCACCAGCTAATGGTGCGGTATCTGCGGACCAAATTCTGGATTCCACGGATTAAGAATCTTGTGAAGTCCCACATCCAGGGGTGTAAAGTTTGTCTCGTTCATCGTCGACGACAGCAGACTCCCTCGAGTGCGCATCACTTATTCCAGACCCTTTACCGCCTGTGTGGGTAAACTTGATTTCGCAGGTCCCTTCGAGATCAAAAATTATACCGGCCGTGGGTGTCTCAGTACGAAGGGTTATATCTGCGCTTTGTGTGTTTCAGCACGAAAGCATCTCGAGGTGACCTCCGATCTCACCACCACCTTTTCACGGTTTGTACCACGGAGACAACGTCCACAGCGCATATACTCCGATAATGGCAAAACCTTCGTAGGGGCCTCGAAGGTGCTCGATAAAGACTTTCTGGTCGCCATCAAGCAGAGTATCGTGAATTCATTTCCCCAGCACATTTTATACTGGCATTTCATTCCGCCGAGCGCGCCGACAGGACTGTGGGAGGCCGGGGTCAAAAGTTTGAAGACCATATTTTACAAGTCCACGACTAACGTAAAATATAAATACATTAACGCTTTATTTGCCCGATCCCTCGGGCTGGCAGTGACCACGGTCGGTGGCGACCAAGCTTGTGCTGCCGTCGTAGAGTCGAGGTCCGATCCTACGTTCCATCGGAACGTCATTTTACGAGTGGAAAATGATCTGCTCATTCGCAATCCCATCCGGCAAGTTTCGGAATCGATCCGCGGTAAACTCTCCAATCTGGTGGCCGATCCCAATTTTTATCGGCCGGCTTTGTTGTCCTGAGGTCATCCAACCAGGCTGTGTGGCCGGTCATACCGGCACTTCCGCAGCCCAAAGTACTGTGTTCGAGTGAGTCATCTCCGGCTCCTGTGGCATTTAAGCGCTCCAGGACGTTGCCGTCCCCCATCCTCTGTATACTCAGGGTGACAATTGCAACATGCAGTGAGCGGCGAAGAGCAGTGAGGAGTGAGGAAGGTTTTTTGATCCTCGGCGAACACGGGCACACCAAGGAGGGTGACCAGAATTTTAATGGGAATCGCCATTATTTTTCTAGTCCGGGAATTTTGCACGACCACCCGCACTTTTCTCTTTATACAAATACCTAGTTTCCTTTAAGCCGAAGTTCGTGTGTGAAGTTTTTCTGAAAATAAAATCATAGTGTTAAGTGAAGTATACCGCAGGTTTTAATTCACCTTCACACACCCCATCAACTCACCCATACCAGACGAAATTGGCATCCGCCAGGTTTCTGGTATTTATCTAGATCCTTCCGCCCCTGAATCTCCTGTGTATTAGAAAATTGAATTATTTCAGATAATAAAGCAGCATCAACAGCTATCACAACGCCACCACCTATACGAGAAATTCGATCACGTCTTGATATAGAAAATTTTGTGGAAAAAACTAATGCATCAGCAATGTCAGGTTAATTGTTAATTGTCAGGTTAATGATAATTGACCGGAAAAATCTGACACTACAATTGGCACTATTTTTGAGAGATTATTACCAGATGATACCGGTAATTCTTCACTAACCGAATTCACCACCGGACTCTTAAATTATATTAATTGCTGTAAATTGGGAGTAGACGGTGCATGAGAACGATCGGGGACGATAAGAGACGCTGGCGGATCTAGAGGTAGAGATACACCCAAGGACTGGTCCTTTCACGTTTTGGAGACTTATTCAAGCCTGAGTCTTCAGCGCAGTAAACTCCGCTTGGAGGTTGTTAAAACCTGCCCTCAAAGTGTTTGAAGCTATCTCTAGTCCGTCTCATAAATGACCGCATCTCATTCTCGACCTTCCGGCGAACATCACAGGCATTCTTTAAGCCACCACCTTTAGCAATAGACTCCTTGATTCTAACTGTGTAACCTGGACACTTAAGGTGAACCGTATTGTTACATAGCCATCAAAGAATACAATCATGGGAGTCAACCGCATTGGTGGCAACTATGCAATGACTTTTAGAGCAGACAACCATTTTATAAGAAATTAAATTTAATTCAGAAGAGGAATAAATGAAATAAAAATGTAATCAAGTAATTGTATAAGAATATACTGAACAATTCTGACACAAGGGTTAATGTGCAGGTTAAGCCTTCACAACTAAAGTATAAAAAGAATGCACAAGAATACACAAATGATAATCACAAAAACAAAAAAAGACGAGAGCGCATTCAAACAGAAATAAGAAAGAGCGAGAGAGCGCGTCAAATTGAACACATGCAACAACAATTTTTACGCAAGAGGTCGAAAGGTAGTAAAAATGAAAAAATTTTAATTTATTTAATTTAATTTAAGTTATAGAAAAGTTTATTAATCGCGAGAAAAAATAATATTTGATGAGCGTATAAAAACACTTCCGTCCTCTGCAACGAGTGAAATGCTACCATTGATCATAAATACCCTGTAGCTCTTCTCGGTTGACTTCACTTAAGCAAACAAATAATTGATGTAAAAAATTTAAAATGGACAACATATCTCAACGTCAATACAGCCAGAAACCCTAGCAAACAAATAATTAAACAAAAAAAAAAATATATATATATATATAAGTTAACACGCGCAACACAAGTTATGCTGAGGGCGCACTTAGACCGGACGCGCATGGGACACCCGACACCACCATGCCCACGCTGAGTGACCGCTCCAAGAAGAGTCACGAGGCGCGGAGTCAGCAATCTGTCGGCGGCTCTGCGATGGGCCGCGGTCTGTGTCTAAGGGATGCAGCCTTGGGGTCTAGGTAATTTAAGTTTAGTTTTAATTCACCAACCAATAAGCTCAGTTGCGAGCTAAACAAAAAATAATATGTAATAAACGAATAATCGAAATGTCCTAAAGGAACTGATAACCAAACTCGTTTAATTGGCGCCCAACGCTATTGTGAACTCACGGTTGTGAAACTCCATTAACCTAAAGGTTAATGTAAAAATAAAAAGAAAGTGATTTATGGAATAAACAAACCAAAAAGAAAAAAAAACCACAAATGGTTAATTCCTAAAGGAAAATATTTTTCTGTGAAAATTTAAATTGCTATTCCAATAATTCAGTGGAAAAAATTTTCTCCATTGCAGCACAACAAAAAACTATTAAACAAACTCCAGTTGGTGAGGAAGGCAACGACAGGGAAGTGATTTGGACATGGAAAAATACCATGTAAGTGAATTGCTCATTTTTTTTTCTTGCCATATAAAATAAATAAAATTGTTTTTGACACCTGTCCAGTGACTGACTAAAAAAAAAAAAATAAAAATTATAATACATCTTTTTTTATTAATTCGTATCGAACTCGTGATTTGTAATTGATAAAACTGTGGTTAATTAAAATCAGGATTCCCATTTCGTACCAAAAATTCATAATTAATTTCGGTTTAATTTAAAATTCATATTAATTCTAAATAAATTTGAAAGAATCGTTTGTGGATTGAGGTTTTAATGTCAGGCAACAGTAATGACGAGGATTTAATTTCAACCGTACACGAGTATAGAAACAGGATGACAGAACAACAAATCAAAAATTTAAAAGCGAGGATAGGAGAAATCCTAGGTGAACAAAGGCAATTTTTTGAAAATAAAATCACAGAACTGACACAACAAGTGGACAGCTTAAGGGTCGTTCCAAAAGTTGTGGTTTATGAGGAAATCCAAATATTGCCTGATGTGAAATGTGACGAACCATTAGACATAGTAAAGTCTATTCCGGATTTTGACGGAAGACAAGATGGGTACGTCTCATGGAGGCAGGCCGCATGCACGGCTTACAAAATTTTTGAACCATATAATGGTAGTTCAAGGCACTATCAGGCAGTTGCCATTATCCGCAACAAAATAAGGGGACCAGGAGACGCAGTCCTAGCATCTTTTAATACAGTTTTGAATTTTAAAGCGATCATCGCAAGACTAGATTTTACGTTTGCCGATAAAACACCGGTGCACGTAATCCAACAGGAACTAAGTGTTTTGAGACAGGGCGAAATGTCACTGCTCAAATACTATGATGAAATAGAGAAGAAGTTGACCCTGTTGACAAACAAGACTCATATGAGTCATGACCCTGCTGCGGCAGCCGTCCTTAACGAAAAGTATAGAAACGATGCTTTACACACGTTTATATCAGGTTTAAAGACAACACTTAAGTGGGCGGTCTTTCCAGCTCAACCGCCTGATTTGCCAACCGCATTGGCCTTGGCTCAGGAGGCAGAATCAAGTAATGACAGGGGAATATTCGCGGCTAATTTCGCGAAACATACAGAGGATAGATCGCAGAGAAATAATACGCGAAATTCAGATAACGAGTTACCATATAAAAAGAACCTTCATTATCAAAAAAGTCAAGGGGGAAATAATTCGGGGAAATAATTCGGACGTCGATCCATCGACTCGCTCTAAACAATCGAACCAGGGTAAAAATTCTCAGGACTATGATGTGTCAATGAGAAGTCTCCAAAAAATAAATCATAAAATAAATCATACTGTAGCAGGGCATAACATTAGGCTCCTGACAGATACAGGGACCTCCAAAAATTATATAAAAAAACTACCATTTCTTACACACTATATGCCTGTTGACAGGCTTTTTCGGATCAATTCGATCCACGGCTATACCGGCTATTTTTTGTACTTAACATCCTTAAACAATTTGATGGAATAATTGGCATTGATTTTTTAAAGAAAATTAATGCAAAAATCGATCATCAAAAAACTTATTAGAACACGACCATGGGTCGGAACAGATAGCGTTCACAGAATGCCAAAAGATCAATTTTATCCAAATCGACGACACAGATGTGCCCGTCGCAGTAAAAAACTCATTTAACCAAATGATCCAGCAAACAGTTAAAGCATTCGCACACGTCAATGAAGCATTGCCGTATAATATAAACACCTTAGCTACGATCCCATCGGATGGTGAGCCAGTGTATTCAAAACTTTACCCTTACCCAATGGGCGTTTCAGATTTCGTGAACGAAGAAGATAGGCAACTCCTAGGCAACCGAATCATAAGGCAGTCAAAATCGCCTTACAACAACCCATTATGGGTCGTCGACAAAAAAGGTGTCGATGATATGGGCCATAAATTAAAACGTCTGGTTATCGATTTTAGGAAACTAAATCAGAAAACAACCGACGACAATTATCCGATCCCCACTATTTCGACAATACTGTCTAACATGGGTGAGGCTCAATACTTCACAACACTAGATTTAAAATCTGGTTTCCACCAAATAGAACTGGCGGAAAAAGACAGGGAGAAAACAGCATTTTCCGTGAATAACGGCAAATATGAGTTCTGCAGACTACCCTTTGGTCTGAAAAATGCACCAAGTATATTTCAAAGGGCTATAGATGACGTCCTAAGGGCCCAGATAGGAAAAACTTGCTACGTCTATGTTGATGATGTAATCATTTTTTCCAAAAACAAAGAAGACCATGTTCGTGACATTGAGTGGGTGTTAAGCAGCCTACGAGATGCCGGCATGAGGGTTTCCCAAGAAAAATCCCAGTTCTTCAAAAAGAGCGTGGAGTACCTGGAATTCACAGTGACCAGAGGGGGAATAGACACTTCACCTGCGAAAGTACAGGCCATCAAGGACTTCCACCCTCCAAAAACGCTGTTCAGCCTCAGATCATTTTTGGGGTTAGCCAGCTATTAAAGGTGCTTTATAAACGGTTTTGCCTCAATTGCAAGACCCCTAACGGAGATCTTGAAGGGTGAGTACGGCAAAATCAGCGCAAATCACTCACGAAACAACAGAACAACTTAAAGCGTTTAACAAGCTAAAACAGGTACTAGCTTCTGAAGATGTGATACTAACGTATCCAAACTTCAAAGAGCCAATTAACCTAACAACCGATGCGTCAGGTTTTGGGGCTTTTTATGGGGCAGAATGTGAATGCTCTTGAGGATACAGCTGACTCCGACGTGGCTACGGTGGATAGTGAAGAATCACCGACGTACACGATAGACACGACTGATAAGCCTATTAACTGCTTTAGGAATGAGATAATAATTGAGGAAGGTCCGTCTCCCGTGTCAGAACATTCATATTTTTTAAAGAAAAAACGAGGCAGATTGTCATGTTCAATGATAGGGATACTATTTTACAAACATTGCAATAAGTAGTAAAATCGGACGTGGTTAACGCAATTCATTGCGAGCTACCGATTCTCGCCTTTATCCAGCATAAGTTAATACAGGCATTCCCAACCACCACCTTCAGGTATTGTAAAAAAGTCGTTACCGATATAACTGACACTACCGAACAACGAGAGATCGCAACTACAGAGCACAACAGGGCTCATCGCGCTGCACAAGAGAATGTCAAATAAATTCTCCAGGATTATTTGTTCCCAAAAATGAGCAAACTTGCCGCAGAAATTGCGACCAACTGCAAGATATGTGCAATGGGAAAATACAAGAAAAGGAAAGGAAATTTTTTTAACTTGTGTTGATAAGTTTTCTAATTTGCTGTCGTCCAAGCTATCGGCATAAAAGTACCTATCTTGCAGTTAATAAACCTTTTTCCAAGAACAAATCCATCTACTGTGACAACGAGAAGTCGTTAAACTCAAAAACCATTCGATCAATTCTGAAAAATAACTTTGACATCGAGGTTGCCAATGCCCCACCACTTCACAGCACCTAAAATGGTCAGGTGGAAAGGTTTCACAGTACCCTTGGGGAAATAGGTCGCTGCATTAAAATCGATAAGCAGCTGATCGACACAGTCGACATAATTCTTTTAGCAACAACAAAATATAACAGATCGATTCACTCGGTAACCGGGAAAAAACCAGTGGAAATTATCCACGCAATTCCCGACGAACTGTCAGTAGAAATACAAGACAAAATCCTGTCGGCACAAAATAAAAAGCTGACGGAGGTTAACAAAGACAGATTCCATAAAACCTATCAAGTAGGTGAAAAAGTATGGCTCAAGTCCAATAAAAGACTTGGAAACAAGCTATCACCGCTGTGCTCAGAAGTTGCCATTGAAGCAGACCTAGGCACAACAGTTCTTCTAAAGGGGAAGGTGGTCCATAAGGACAATATAAAATAACCTTGCCTTAAAACTTAAGTTCATTTTACAACTATCATGTTATCCATTAATTTATATTTTTTATCCTTATTTGCAGATCCCTATACATACGGCTAAAATCAAGCTGCTGGCTGGCACAAGATGGGCAAGTCCAGCGCATTAAGCCAAGCTCAGGCTTAGACACAGACAAACCAGAAAATTTGTCGTAGTCGCGGCCATTGAGGCCAGCAGATTTTAAATGAATAAGATTATCACAAAGCCAACAAGATATTGCTCTATACTGATCATCAAAACGATCAGAATGCTTGCAAGTAGGTAGACAACAAGCCATTGAAAAGCCAAAAGAAACACAAGGCAAAAAAAAAATTAATTTATATATATGAAACTAAATACACAGCACAAAGATAATTATCGATAAAAAATCAATAATTACAAATAAAACAAAGAGTGCATATAGGTTGTGAGGAATATTATAAATGATAATAATATCCCACACAACAAACTAGCAGCAAAGCAATCCAACGGTGTAAATAATGCACCAGATGCAAGTACAGCCGAGACACAAACCAAATGTACGATATACGACAAAGCTCGTTACTGGTCGATCGAACCAGTTCAAGGCAAATGAGTTACGATCAAACATGGTCGATCGAACCACACGCAACCGCGAACGATTTCGTACAAGCGGGAAGATGCGTGGGAAGCATAATGCAAGAAGTCGGCAATTGCACGACATACGATACGGCTACGATCAAACACGACCGATCGAACCGCACGCAACCGCGAGCGATTTCGTACAAGCGGGAAGATGCGTGGGAAGCATAATGCAAGAAGTCGGCAATTGCACGACATACGATACGGCTACGATCAAACACGACCGATCGAACCGCACGCAACCGCGAGCGATTTCGTACAAGCGGGAAGATGCGTGGGAAGCATAATGCAAGAAGTTGGCAGCCACATATACGAAGCACGACATACGATACGGCTACGATCAAACACGATCCATCGAACCGCACGCAGCCACTGTCAATTTCGTACAAGCGGGAAGATGCGTGGGAGGCATAATAGCCGAAATTGGCTGTGTAAGAGCAAACAAATGCAAGCAAATCGAAAGCAGCTGGAGCACGAACTGCCGAAATCATGCGAACGAAAGAGAGCGAAAGTGAGGGCTAAGCAAGCCCGCGAGACGGGTGCGGGGAATGCATGGTGCCGAAACAAAACCAAGTGAGGGCTACGCTGATGAATCTGTGGGTAGGGGGGAGAGTGAGAACAAGTAAAAACGATAATGGTTTGTGGATTGGAAAAGGGAATGTGCAAGGGGGAGGGATGAGCAATGGGGAAGCCCTCTATCTAATAGATACGATGCGTGCATTTGGATTGCGATTTAAATAAAAGTAATCAACATTATATATTGAGTTAATCAGGCTAATTAGTATTAAATGATAGATTGAGTTTAAGTACAACGAATATATATATGTATGAATAGTTATAATATGGAAATAATTTGAACAAAGTTGGGTATGACAAGCGGATTGAGGGGAGCGACGGGCGACGGCAGCGCCGCCAGAAAAAGGGAAAGCAGAGAAAGTCAACGGGATACGAGTGGCGGCCAATGGGAAGGCAACTCCAACATATGAAAGTGATGGAAGTCAATATATATAAACGAGGAAGACAAGGACAAGGGAATGAATGGGCGCACAGCCATAGAGAAAGTGGACATATGCGCTAAGGAATTACGGGACTTTCACCACGCATAGCAACAAGGGGATGCGTGGGTGAAAGCAGAGGGCCGATGGAAATATACCAGCTGTATAGCGGTACTACACCAATCTATTCCTGAGGCCGTGGGAGATGCCTATATAAAGGCAACGCCCATCAAGCAAATCATCAAGTCATCAGATTATCAAGTCTACAAGTCGTGATCAACCAAGGGAGTTTTAAGGCCTTACGAGTAACCTTAAAAGCTCATACTAGTGAAACAAACAAGTGAAAGGACCAAGAAAGTCAGAATAATTTGAGAAGGCCTTACGAATAACCTCTCAAATTATCCTATAACCCGCAAGTCCTTGGAATAGGACTAGAACACCGTGCCCAGGCCAGAAATAAGAAAAGTCAAACTGCTCCAGGACGATTAAAGCATATTGGAAGGTACAAGGATATATCCTGTTACCGAAATTCCAGGATCTATATATCGTGACGAATACCAATTGCTGCGAGAATCCTGCCCTACAACAAACGGCCACAGGATTTATCCTTGGGGCTACGAGCACGCAAAGACCATCTTAGAAACGCAGTCAAAGGCATTGAGGTGGAAACAACATCCCTAGAAGATCAGAATACGCCAGGAACGTGAGAGAAAGCCAGAGGATATATCCTACGGCCAATTAACGCGCCGGCATTATTCTGAAAAGGGAGATATCAGACAAGATATTCATATCACGAGTCTGAAACAGGAACCAGAGGAGACACAAGAGACGAGAGACGGACTAGGATCGAGCGTCGAGGGACCCCAGCCACAAGCAGCGCTGTCCAAGTTCGGGACTCCTTCAGAGAAACTTGTCATATCCGACCAAGCCCATAAATAATCGAAAATAAATATACCAACAAAACTAATAATTAAACAAACGAGTTCTAATTTC